>CM068368.1:88257440-88527440 GCA_034769895.1 Magicicada septendecula
AGTTTAAAACTGATTCGAATATGTGTCTATAAGGATTGTTATATGTTACCTAGCTAATACTAAATAATATGATGAGTGAGCCACTTACAATTGTTGCTGATGCCAAACACACAACTGTAAATTTGCCTAGACCCACCACCCTATTATAAAACAGAACAGAGACCCTTGTACATTTGAAGGAAATGAAAGTAACATGTGTTTGGAAGGCAGTTGAGAAAAGATTTACACTATGAGGGGGAGTGACACTAATTAATATCTGACAAGGAGCTAGGCCTACAAAATGACCAACACTTCCTGTAAGGGAGACTACTGATTATTTCTTCGAATTCATGCCTTGATGGTGTGTATAAGTTGAGTATAACTGGTAACTGGACGAAAGATTTTGAGTATCAGTGTGAAAATTAATGGAGTGAGGGTCACTTTTTATTTGAATCATTTCCAGTAAGCATCTTTTGAAATACTGTAATTATTTTTGTAATATTTAATTTGGGTGTTGTTGAAATCAAACTCATGGTAGGTGTTTAAATGGTGAGATACTAAAGTGTTGGGGTTATCATTATGGGTTTTTTTATGGCAATCATACCTATGTTGATAAATTCTCTTATGTAAATATTGGGACGTAATACCAGTGTAAGTGGCTGGACAGTCATTGCATTGGATAGTGTATACAACATTAGATCATTTGTCTTTGGATGTCGGGTCTTTGAGGCTCGAAAAGAGGGATCAAACAGTTTGTTGGTTTTTGAATGCTGAAGTTTTTTGAATTTTTAGTGAGCATTTTTTAAGTTTTTCAGACAGCCCTTTAACATACGCGTAAGTTGTAGAAAAGTACGAGCCGGCGTTAGGCTCAGGTGTATTAGATTGGGCAGATGTTACGTTGGGGATCAGCTGATTTGTGTGATGTTTATGAATTACCTGTTTGATTATGTGGTCTGGGTAACCACTGTTTTTGAAAATGTTGAATACTAACTCAGTGTTTTTTTGATAAAATGATTGATCACTTAGACCGGTGGCTGTCTTATATACCGCGTGGATTAAGTTAGTTTTTAGATGTGTGGGATAGTTGGAATTATAATGCAGATATCTACCGGAGTTCGTGGGTTTTATGAACCAATCAGTGACTATAGTACCATCTGGAAGTCTAATGACCTTAGTATCAAGAAATGAAATGGAACTATTCTGTTCATGCTCTATTGTGAACTGTATTCGTTCAAAGCCCATTAGTTTGGAATTGAAAAGCGATAAGATAGTGTCTTGTTGGTCATATGGAATACATGTTATAATATCGTCCACGTATTTATATAAGAAGGGGAGTTTAAATGGCAGCGTAGGGATAACTGTGTCAAGAAACTGGTTCATGGTAATGTCAGCTTTGATGGGCCCGAGACTACTGCCCATAGCAGTGCCATATTTTTGTTTAAAAAATTGTCCCTGAAATGTGAAATAACCATTATTGCAACAATGCGCCAAAAGTTTAAGGAAACTATCCTTATCTAATGTTGTATGTGTCGAGATGCAGTTCCAATTTTTATTTAAAATGTTGATCACTGTTTGGATATTTACATTAGTGAATAGGGAGGAAACATCTAGTGAAATTAAAACATGATTGGGAGGGATTGTATGTTTCTTTATGATTTCAACAAAGGTAAAGCTGTCACTAATGTTGTACTTTTCAGATGACACATTTTTTAGAATATTGGCTAGCCATTTAGATGTTTCATAAGTAGGGTAGTTTATAAATGAGATAATAGGTCTGAGAGGGTTGTCAGGTTTATGAGTTTTTACTAAGCCGTAAATTTTAGGTGGAGTTGGCTCATGGGAAACTAAGCGTTTATAGGTATTGTCAATTTGTCCGTTTTTGAAAGCCTCCTTAAGTATTGTCACGGTTGAGTTGTTTAAAGAAGTAGTGGGGTCCCTACTAAGCTTAACATATGTATTACAATCACCTACTAATGAATTCATTCTGTTGAAGTACTCAGTTTTATACATGATAACGGTCTTGTTAGATTTATCTGCTTGCAGTACTAAAATGTCTTTATTGTCTGATAAGAAGTGTTTGGTGGCTTTACTAACAGTAGACAGCTGGTTGTGTTGGTGTTTTTTATTTGATTTATTTTTGTTAATGTGGTTAGTAATAATATTAATACATTCACTCCTGACAATTTCCAGATTTTTATCTTCAGGTAGGTTGTGCAGAACGTGTTCAACTTCGGTGATAATTCTCTCAGTGGGGATGTGATTATCATTATCCAGGAGGAAAAATTTCGGTCCTAGGGAAAGTAATGTTTTTATATCAAGAGGAATGTCGATATCAGTGAGATTTATCAGCCAGTCCGGATTGAATTTTGGAAGGTTGTCATTATGTTGTCTTATCCGGTTTAGTTTCGCGTTTTGCTTATTTCGAATTTTTTCTAGCATGTGTTGAAATTCGCTATTTTGTTTATTTGCAAATTAATTTACTATAGAGTCTGGTAAGTATTGATAACTATTGAGTTTGGTTTGTTGTATCCTATTTTTTATGTAATTAAGATTTTTTATGGAATTTTTAATTTCACTATTAAGATAGTCTCTTTTAAATCTATTTGCACTGTTCACAACACTATATTCACTTGTTGTTCCATGGTGCGACATTTAAAGTTGAACATTGCTTCTATATGCACAGGAAATACTTTAAACTGTCGACACTTCAGCAGAAAAATACGTTGGTTAATGAGAGAAGCGAATTTCCTGTTATCACTGGCCCATAATTTTAGAAGTCGGCAAGCTGGATGTCCGTATGTGTCCGATATTTCTCTGTAAAATCCCATGTTTATGTTGTTGAATCACCTCAGTTCTTAATTAAATCCTTAAATTCATAGTGACCGTCAATCAATGAATTTTTCAGTGGAGGTTAGTGAGGATCGGTAAAAAATAACACAAATGTTTTATTTATTTGTGTCGACGTTTCGACATTGTTTATTGTCATCATCAGGACCTGTGTATGAAATACAAAAGAAATGTCAAATCCAACAGAACAATTAAATATTTGGGTGAACGTGTTCGTGTATGTAAGTGTGTGTGCGTGCGTATGTATGTATCATTGTATATGTGAAGACTTGAGATAGTTTGTTTACATCTTCCAATATTATCTTTAAGAAAACGAGAAAATTATAGTATGACAGAACTTAATTTATACAGTATTACAATTTAAATTACAATATGTAATGATATTTTAATTAATTAAACAAACAGTAATCAACAATTGGATATTAGATTGGATTAATTGTTTATACGTTGACTGCTGTATGTATAAACAATTTGTGTACCAATCTAATATCTAATTGTTGATAACTGTTTGTTTAATTAATTAAAATATCATTACATATAGTAATTTAAATTGTAATACTGTATAAATTTAGTTCTGTCATACTGTAATTTTCTCGTTTTCTTAAAGATAATATTGGAAGATGTAAACAAACTATCTCAAGTCTTCACATATACAATGATACATACATACGCATGCACACACACTCACATACACGAACACGTTCACCCAAATATTTAATTGTTCTGTTGTGTTTGACATTTCTTTTGTATTTCATACACAGGTCGTGATGATGACAATAAACATTGTCGAAACGTCGACACAAATAAATTAAAAATTTGTGTTATTTTTGACCGATCCTCACTAACCTCCACTGAAAAAGTCATTGATTGACGGTCACTATGAATTTAAGGATTTATAAAACAGACTTTACAAAATACAAAAATGTTTTACAGTCAGCTCTACGCAATATGAATCAACTGTTTTACTTCCATGTTCCATAAGGAAATGGAAGTATGGTCATGACGAAAAAAATCGTGTTCGAGATAATGGCAGATTCTGATTGTACTGCCATCAAAACCTATTGTTTTTGGTGAAGATCGGTTAAGGGAAAGGGTAGTTTACCTGCAACGTTTTACGTTTTAACAAGAGTAAAGTGCTTAATTTTGATAAATAAAGTATCCTGAAAAGAAGGTCATAATAATCCACTGTAGAAAGGTAGATGAAATATCTATAAATGAAAAGGGTAGTTGAAGGGGGAGGGGGTAATTTTTTTATAAATTAAAATGGCCGTTGATGATGGAGTAGGTACATTTTTATAAGTTTTATATGTGTACTAAGTTATTGACAAAAATAAGTAGTTTCTATGGAAACATTTCATTTAACTTTAACAAAATTCTATATTTTTTCATTTTAATTTAAATCAAGTATGAGAGAAAATATATCGTTCGTGGCAGGCAAGCATATCTGAATTATGTAATGTTTATGTTTCCATTTTATTATTATGATTACCGCAATAAAAAGGCAGGCAAGACACACACACACACACACACACACACACACACACACACACACACACACACACACACACACACACACACACACACACACACACACACACACACACACACACACACACACACACACACACACACACACACACACACAATTCGCGTTATTTCTGGCCTCACTCATGTTTATTTTCTTACATTTAGACGCTTTTTAAATGGAAAGTTCTGAAACCCACACCAACACAACGCATGTAAGCCAAAAAAGTGTCCAGCGTGGATAGCGATTTGCTTCCTGTGGATCGCTGGGCAGTGTAACTGCACGTGTTTACAGAGGAACAGTTCATAGACAGACTTTTCGTCTTTAGGGAATGAACCCTCTGCAAGATGCTCAGGGTCCATGAGTGACTTTGGAGCGCTTCGGAGGAGGGATGATTATCTGCGTAGTTCGGTTTCTTTGTAAGAATAAAGTAAGCCTACCTAATTTTTATGGATAAAGTGACTGAAAATAACATTATATATTGAACGACTACCCCATAATAACAAAAATATCTATAAATAGTGAAATTAGTTTGAGGGTGGGCGATATTTTTTTAGAAATGACCGAACCAAATTCAAGTAAATTATTTTAAACATAAATCTTACAACATGGAAGTCATGTATGGTTCTCCATACCGATTTTTTATTATACCTACAATATTCAGTTGTGTAAACACATACTGAACACCAATAACTCTAGTAATCTTTCTTAACCACTTTATGGTTTTACATTGTTTAGGTTTAAATGTATTTAACATAAACAGCAGTCACTGCCAAATCATGTTTTGAAATACATGTATTTACTTAAATAAATAGATTTATTATAAACATGATAACTGTAATTATAGTGATGTCTATTGATAATATTTGTTCTTATTTAGTAGGCATTGTGTGCAAGGTTACAGTACCACTAATAATCTACACGTAACTTTAAATTTGGTGTTTTCCTAATCCTAACTCTCGGTTACTGTTGTGTATGAAATAAATACTGTCCAGTAAGTTTTCTGCAAGTCAGTTAAATGTCAAAACAGTATATAAGTGTACAGTGTTTTTTCATGTAATCTTTGTTAAATGCGTGTGTACATGAAGAGAAGAAAAATAATAAAATTCATCTGTATTATGCAGCCTGGAGCATGCAGTGTAATATGAACTCCATGTCATATGCATACATGGGTAATTTTGTGTGTATGTGAGAGTGTGTTTCGAACTATTGCATGTTGAAGTATTTTTGGTATGTGATAAGGAAACTCAAGTGTTTCAGATTAGTATTGTATATTTTAATGGTCTCGTTTGATACCCTTCTTGTAGAATACATTTTATTCAGCATATAAATGAAAGTATATTGGTGTCGATAATAACCTAGGCCTTGATTTTTTCAGAACTCTCTTGAGAAGTAGGAGTGTTTGATTATTGATTTTTGAGGTCATTAATTGACATGCAAAGATTTTTCAGTTGCATTATGTTTTTACAGCGATAATGCAGGTGACTAAACATAACCACAAGTTTACATGTTAAGTGGATGAGTAAATTATTCTCATTTATGTAAATACTGTGATGATTGAATTGAAAAAAATGTATTTGCATATCTCTTAATGACATTGTTAGCAGTATTTGAAAGTGTTAAGAATCTGAAAGTTCTCTACTGTTATAAGGCTCTGTGTAGTGGTAATGAGAAAGTCTTAACTGACCCCAGAAAACAGTTAGTACTGGTTTTAACAATGAAGTCTTATTAGATTCTTAGCAAATTTTGATACATATTGATTTTTGGATTAATTGTGCATCAAAGCTCCATTATGGGTTTTAATATTCAAAATGAGTTGTATTTTGTCTTGGTGATATCTCCAATGATGGCTAGAAGGTCTTTATTTTTCAGAACTAAGAACGACTGTTGTGTTTATTAAAATTTCCAGCTTTCAAGTAAACTGTACCTTCTTGTTTTATTTATGTTCTTTTTTATTTTATTTAAATAATATATTTTTTACATATGTAATTATTACATTATCTTTAATATTTAGTTTTGTTATATAACAATTTTGGGGGGATGATGTATTGAATTTTGATTACGGCGGGTCGCACAGTGCCTGGCGCACCCCCACAGAACGTGAGCGGTGTAGCTGAGAGTCCTACTTCTATTCGTGTCTCTTGGGAACCACCTCCAGCTGAACGAAGTAACGGACGGATTGTATACTACAAGCTTCACATTGTCGAAGCTGGTCGTTCAGATTCTGAAGCTGCTGTAGTTAAATTGAATGCAACGTCATTCCTTATTGATGAACTGAAGAGATGGACAGAATATCGAATTTGGGTTCTTGCTGGAACAAGTGTTGGTGACGGACCACCATCTTATCCTATCACAGTTCGAACTCACGAAGATGGTATGCAAATACAAAGATATTTTTTTTACTGTTATTAATAACTTTACAGGTGTACCTGAATGTGGTTGAATTTTAGACAAAATTTCAGTAGCATATATTTGACAATGTGAGATTAAACAAAGACATTATGATTTTATTTAAGTATGTACTTTGAATCCAGATTTATCAGATTATTATTAGTATATGTGATGATTATGTGACAAAATAATTTTTTCTAATTTTTTGATTCAAGTAACTACAAAATTAACAGTTGCAAATGATGTATACAAGTTATTAATGTAAAAAAATCAAGTTTTTATCTCTTCATTTGTGATTGTTTTATATTTCTGTATTATTAGAGCTAAACTGTCTGGACAGGAGAATCTATGTAGTTGGGTTTAAATACAGTTTTTTCATTGCATTTTAATTTTGTTTTCTGTGAAAATTATATATGCTATCTAAGCAAATGAATATTATTTATTGTAAATTAATACACATGTAATTTAAATGATTCCAAGTTGCAGAAATATAAAGCCTGTGTTAAAAGCAACCACATTCAGATATCTTGAATGCATTGTTTACATCATTGTGCATGATGATGTAGTTCTCTTGAAACTATTCAAGGGAATTAAAAAGTTTACTGCTATTGTAGTATTTTAAAAATAAAACTTAGGCTGTGAATTTCAGATAAAAAAACATTTTATGTTTCAGTTAGGCTTTACCACATGGTTATGGTAATATTCAGGGATAGGACAGATTTGTTAAAAATGTATACGGTCCTAATCTACCAGACACATAGACAAGAAACTGTGTCCAACACCAGTTGATGTGAAACTGACTAAACGGTCTCAATATTTTGTTTTGGCACAGCTTAAAAAGTGAGCAATAAGAGATGCCATAATATTCTGGTAGAACTTTGCTGGTTTCCTTTTATATTTTGTAAAAACAAATCCTGGGCTAAAAATATGAGTTTCGTACTTTTTGGTCCTTATTACTCTGACAAATATACATCATGGTTGAAAGAAATGAATAATCATGTCCCTGAAAAAAATGAATAATTATAGCTGTAACACCCCAAAGTAAGAAACATTTTACCTTCTACTTAAGACTTACAATATTTGTTTTTATGTATTTTTTTTATATAATTTGAAAAAGTTTTAAAAATGAGTAACTTTCACAAACAATATTAATATTTTCATATTAAAATGTAATGAAATGAAAAGAGTTTTGATTCATTAAAAAAAATCAACTTCGTTAAAATAATAATACAAAATAAATAAATAGAAGACTATATGATACTAAACCTGGATGAATAACCACATGGCAGTACGGTGGCCAGGATTCTCCACACTGATAGAGAGTAGATACGGTTTATTATCCAACTTGTAAACATGAATAATAAGCTTTTCAGTAGTTGGGCACTTGAATTCCTCATGAGAATAGGACCACCTGACATAACTTTCGAACAGCTTTAACTCACTCCTCTCACAATTCAGTGAAAAAAGATTATATTTTATTGCATTTTTATTTAATGTACTGTGTTTTTGTATGTTATGTTACTTTGTAAAAAACATAAAAGCCCTCTTTATTCATGGTATTTTGGGCCAAAACACAGTGAAATTGAATAACTTCAAGGGGTTTGCCATTGGATTCCTCGCCGTAAATTCATAGCGAATCAGACAAGCCATACATTAGCAGACTCAAATAAAACTGGTTATAGTAAATAAAAACTGAAAACATGCTTCGAAGTAATCTGAAAACATTACTTCCTGTGTTTTGATCTGAAAAAGAAATCAGTTTTGCTAAAAAATTTGAATTGCCTAGTTTTTTACAGAGTTGTTACTTGTGACTAAATGTTTTACAATGTACTGTAATATGGTACAGTGTATTTGTGTGATCCATTATTTCATAGTTGATATTTTACTATTTTGATGTAAACAATGCAATCATAGTAAAACATAAATATATATACTCTGTTGTATGATATAGTTATTGATTAAGCATATTCATAATTATGATGTTATAAATAATACAACTTTGTACTCTTTAACTGTATAGAATTCATAACATCAGGTGTCTGTATGTGTTTTTGTATACATCCATATATTTGTATAAAATACACATACAGTCGCTCACACATTCATATTGCTCCCATTATTTATCACCTTTCAAACTGATTGTAATACTCCTTCATTATCTGTTTTAAAACATTTTTCAACATGTGGTTATAAAATCAAACATAACAGTTTCGTATCAGAAGTGAAGATCAGTTCTTAATCTTTAACACTGTCTCTGGTAAAGCTTTAAATCTTGGTTAGAAAACATATTTAAGTTTGTTGTGTGTGTGTGTGTGTGTGTGTGATTAGAAAAATAATTAATTCCTTTTGAGTTTATATTTCACACGAACTTGCCTTGTTCTTAACAGTTTCATTTCTAAATCAAAATTCAATTTGATTATTTTTAAATCATTGAAGCACTGATGGTACAGTAGACATTCTTGTGAAATATATTTTCAGCACTATAATTTTAATAGTTACAAAACAAAAATAAAATATTACAGTTCCAAAACTATTTTTATAATTGTTCTGTATTGTAACTATAAGAAAATTAATGACACCCAGTGGTTTCATAACCAAGCAGGGGCAGATTTAACATTTTGCCACCCGTAGGCAGTATAAATTTGCCCCCTCCCACAAATCTCTGTTGGGGGGGGATCATTATATTCCCTCTTTGGTTTTACAGTCCGCACTAGTGTTCTGTTTAAATCCAAACTTTGCTACATAATCGCGTGTGCTCTCGTTCATTTGCCAATTAATAGGATCAGAATCTAAGACCTTCCCTACCTGATTTGATGACATTTCATCATGATTTTTGACGTGAATTGGCTCTTCGTTCTTCAAAAATGAAGGTTCCTCCACAACGGACCTCTCTGGCTGAACTGTGTGAACAGTATCTTCACCTTCACTGCTATCACAGTTATTGTCGGTATCACTAGAATGTCTTGATTCCTTAAATATTAGCTTGCCTCGGTTTCTGAAACCAACCTACAATTCGGTATTACATTGACAGATCTACATTTCTCAATTTGATCTGGATTGCCAACATCTAAAATCTCTCGGACGATCAACGCCAAATATTTCAATGGTTGTAAACATAAACATTCGCCCGTATTACTTTTGGGTGAAAAACGATAACTGCGTTATAGTTAAAAATTAAGTAGAGATAATTTTTATATTCGTGTGTGCTTAATTGAACTGGCTTTTATACTTATAAATTTGTTTGAATCTAAAAATATCATTTCTTAACTCAAATTTTGCCGCTCCCCAAAATTTGCCACCCCAGGCAAGTGCCTAGCCTGCCTGTGCGTAAATCCGCCCCTGTAACCAAGTACTTGATTTGTCAGTGTTCATAGCTCAAATAATTATATACAAATTTGTTATACTTCGAAAATGCCAAATAAAACTTACTGGAGCTCATCAGTTCATTTTGTGGGTAGGGCACAGGAAAAGGAAGTTCAGATCTTAAAATTTCATGCATATTACACTGTGTTCTTGAAAATGGAATTTTCAGAAAGCTTTACAGTAAACAGTAAAATTTTAATGCCTCAGAAATCAAGAGAGGACCTGGCCTTGTTGCCTCTTCAGAACACCCATTCATTAAAAATTCTCTCAAATAAGACTCATTTGAATTGTTGTAAATTAAGTAAATATTTATCAGTTTTAGAATTTCCAGTTTTTACCCTTTTCCCTGAATTTTCATGAGGTATGAGGTATGTATGATTTCACAGTAATAACAATGAAGTATTTTGAATTTTATGATTTATCAAGTAACATTTTGAAAAGATTAAAAGAGAATTGAATATTTTCTTTACAAGCGATTTTTTGATGAAGACAAAAGCTAAGTAAGTAAAGTTATTAATTTAGTGTACAAAGTGCTTCCTTTTAGATTAAATGAATCACAGAAAATGTTTCCAGTTTAGAGTTATATTCTTTAAAACTGTGTAATTTTTATTAAGAACTGATCTGCAGGTTTCCTGTACCATTTTTTTTTATTTTAATATTTTTACTCAGGAAACAATATTATCATTCCTTCATTTTTACACATGGAACTGTAAGTTGGTACAAAAAAGTACATGTTTTTTGTATTTTTGAATGAGGACGGGTGATGTGACTTATGTGTATTTTTGTGATCAAATAATAATGAATTTTTGTATTTGTTTGATCAGCAGAAAATATAAATTTTTGTGATTTGCATATTTTTTGTGTGTGTATTAGTCGCGCAGATTGTTTCACTAATCTAATGTATTTTTTTCTACACGCTTCTCAGCGGCTTCGAGCTTGGATGAACTTCTGCTACGGTTTTTTTTTATATCTCCCCTTGCATACTATTTGTCGACATACATATGATATATATTTTCTATGAGCACCACATTTTTTTACACGCTTGTTTTTTGTGTCACTCACTCACTCACTCAGCTATGGTTTTACGGCACTTTGGATGTATATATCTATATAAACATTTGAATATTTTTTTTGTTAATTTTTTGTATTAATTGGAATATCACTTTTAAGTATTTATCACTTTTTTGTCACAAAATTGCACTTGGTATCTTAGTGCATGTCGTCACGTCATTCACTTACTCACTGCCCACCCTTCTCGTTTGTTATGTACGTATCTGTTTGTTAAGCACCTAAGCACTTATACTTAATCAGTGTTGCACCAGTTAAAACAACCATTTTCAAATTGTTAGTTGTTTTTATTATGTATGACTGAAGTTAATATTATTTGTAGTGTAATCATAAGCTGACGGAATTAATATAAGATTGGTGCCTTAATGTTTTAATCTACTTCAACAGTTATTTTTTTTCAAGTGAGTGAATTCTATTAAAGCTGTAAGATTGTGGTTCAACTGTTACAAATATTGCAACTTAAAAGTAGTATTCAAGTAAGTCAGTAGGAAATTCTAAGACAATTTTGAATCACATTGTACATTTTATAATATGAAAAGTTTTAAAATAATTCAAGTAAACATATTTTCACTAAATATTTTCATCAGATTTCATTAAATATTTATGAATATTTTTAGGTCTTTAGAGTGGTATTGTTAATTTGTGTATCTGTTTAAATACTTAATATACTTATACCTGTTTTAATTATGAGACCAGGTTTGTGTGACTGGCTTTGTGTGTGTGTGTGTGTGTGTGTGTGTGTGTGTGTGTGTGTGTGTGTGTGTGTGTGTGTGTGTGTGTGTGTGTGTGTGTGTGTGTGTGTGTGTGTGTGTGTGTGTGTGTGTGTGTGTGTGTGTGTGTGTGTGTGTGTGTGTGTGTGTGTGTGTGTGTGATTTATACTTGTGAAAACTATATTAATAAATTCCGTATTATTCATTTATATGAGAATAATAATTTCTTGCATAGGGAAGAATTATAATCAGATTACATTAAGAAATATGATTGGCGCATTGAAAATTTGATAATTATCAAGACTTTTAAAGAGAAGGCTATACATGTTTACTTCATTCAGTTTTAGTAAGGAGATTGTTTATTCAGTTTTGTAATAAATGCTAGGAAGTGTTATAACTGAACGGTTACTGAATTTTATGAGACCAGTAAATTGATAACGGATGATGTTACTACACGTGCAAGAAGTAGATTAAAATCTCTGTACATATTGTGGCACCTATAGTTATAAATTTAATAGAAATTAAGACTTTTATTTTAAAATTATAATTCAGAATCAGATATTAGGCACTTGTCATGAATACCAGTTATTGATACAACCGTCAAATAACAAATACGCTAAAGTCATGTCAAGAATTTAAAATGTATATATTCTCGTGTTTCAACAATAGTTCAGTATGTAATTTTTTCATGGTCAAAAGATTACAAGAGACTATAAATAAATCTGTGTCCACAAGTCTAAAGAAAAACATTTTTTTTTTTTAATGTGGATGCCTGTTTTAAAATATTAACAAGTATTAACTGTACACATTGTCTCAGCTGACCAAAGGTAAGAAAGTGTAGTTTTTATATAGCTTTTCTTTGCTCTGTTAATGGAACAATGTGTGCTCATATTTTTTGAACATAAAGAATACTAGATGGTCCAGTAATGTCCAACTCATATTGTTGTAGACCTGTAGACCTCAAACGTCTTTGCTTTACATAAAATTTCAGAGTGTGTGTGTAATGCGACACACAAGAGTTCTGTTTATTCTTTGGTTATTATGAAGTTTCACTCAGTTTTGTTTTATTAATAGATTAAACTGTACATAGATATTATAAATAAAGTGTTCATGGAATAGCGAGTTGTTGATACTTTAGTATATTCAATAGCTATTCTAACTGAGAACTGAAACCCAAGCCAGACAAATTTGATAACAGCTTTTAAACATTCTTACCATTTTGTTAGACACAGTAAATAGAGCATTCAGAATCTACTATTTGTTTTTACAAGTTCATATTAGGCATTTTGTAGGTAAGTTATATAATCAATATGAAATTTAAAGCACAGAATAAATGATATATTTAGATTTTATTATAATTTTCCGCGCACGCGCATGTGTGTGTGTGTGTGTGTGTGTGTGTGAGAGAGAGAGAGAGAGAGAGAGAGAGAGAGATTTAACTGAATTTATGTTGACCTTTTGTAAACTATTCAGTAAGTTAACAAAGTAGTCAGTAGTCAGTAGTCATATTAGTTGAGGATACTTTTTTAAAATTCATTGTAGTTTTAAAATGTTAATGTTTTTTAAGTTGTATTAAAAAAAACAATCTAAATATATCAGTGTTTGACTAGAATTTTAAAAAACAATTTTATTTTTTATTTTTGTCTTAGCTAAATTTTGTCCTAAGCTTTAAATTTACTAAATATTTGAAGATGGTTACAAAAATGGTGCGGAACTATCTTATTATTCTGTTATGATATACAAAGCAAAGACCCTTTATACTTCTATACTTTCTGTTCACAAAATCATATATTTAGTTTGACTTCTTTTCTCACTGTTAAATATAACTTGTTGTGCCTTTTTAATTACAGTCATATTTTGAAACCTTTTGAAGTGTGTGAGTGTAACTTCAATTAATATTATGTAATTATCAGTTTAATAGTTTAGACAGAAAAAATGGCTTTATTTAATTGTTACATAATTTTTTTGTCTATTATATATAAATTTTGTCACTTATGTATATTAATTTAACTTGTATGTCTTGATTTTAAAGTATTGTGTAATAAATAGTGCACCTGAAATAAAATTCAGCCAAAGATTTTATCTTTCAAGGTTAAATAAACTTTGTTCTTTAACTGTGGCCAGGTAAATCTGGTGATTTAATCTTTCTGGACGGTAAGTCATGCCTGATAGTTAAAGACAGTTACAAAAGTAATAATAGAAGTTGTTTATTTAGCATGAGAATAGTATTGTTAAATTAGGAAAGAATTTAAATAAATGATATTTACATAAATAAATAAGTAAGGAAGTAAATACATCATAATATTAATTGAAGCAGATGGTAATTAAAAAGGCCAACAATATGCGTACATAAATTTGCTTGATGGTGCTGCCATTTGAATACCAATACAGTTAAATTGTTTACTTATTAAACATCCAAGTGTTTTTACTATTATTGTGTTAAATACAGAACATCTGTGAACTGCATGGTATTATCAGAAAATACAGTTACAATATATACTTTGTGTGTGTGAGTGTAAGCAGTCCTCCAAATATCTCCAGGGTACTTATTTCAGAAACTAGTGGTTCTTAATGGAAACTTGTCGGGTCCAGTAGTTGTGCAGAGATGCTAAAGTTTTTGATTTTTTTTTTAATGCAAAAACATCAGTGGTGGTTTGTTTTCAAATTATATTCATTCGTTTACTTATATATTTTTTTATTATTATTCTTTTTGTAATGTTAACAGTGGCAGATTGCAGGTATTGAAATGGGAGAGGCACATGGTAGGCTGGATCTAAGGGTGGGCCACCACTTACATATTTATCAGTGTACTTATTACTTATATACGTGAATGATACTGACTCTTGAAATCTATTTGAACACTACAATTCAGTTATGCAATTCCATTAAGCAACTGCCACCATAATTACTCTGTAGTACGTTACCAGCTATAGTTATGTATTCTGTTTTATTATTTACTTTCAGTTATAATTTTAAAATAACGTATAATTAGGCCTATATAAAACTGAAAAATAACAAAAACAAATATTTTGTTACAAAATATATATGCCAAGAAGGTAACAGTCTTATCATGGATATCATAACAAGAGAAGCAAGGCCATAAAATAACATGGAAGCTAACTAAATAGCTCCGGAATCAGTACTGTAGGATTCAGAGACATACTATTTGAAGTTGTTTACAAATATGTAATTTTATAATAAAACAACTACCTAATAAATAATATTTTTAAATCTTTGAACATAATTTGTTTGATCAAGGTTTGCTTATATTGGTGTATTTACAAATTTAACCGCACTGGACACAAGAAAACTCACTCAAGGAACACAGTATGTAACACACACACAATGACTACCTTGTATTATTTAAATCCTTAAATTCATAGTGACCATAAATCATTGAATTTTTCCAGTGAAGGGTTTGTGAGGATCGGTCAAAAATATATCACAAAAATTTTAAATTATTTGTGTCGACGTTTTGACAGTATTTAATGTCATCATCAGGACAATTGTTGCTGAGCTGTTATGACACCAAACGCACAACAGTTGTTGTCCTGATGGTGACAGTAAATATTATCGAAACGTCGACACAAATAATTTAAACTTTGTGTTACATTTTTTGACCGATCCTCTTTTTTAAACTATACTGTATATTTGTATTTAAGGAAGACTACATAGGTGGTAACATGACAAACTCAATGGTTATTTAAGAGTTGCTCTACTTTTGAGATTTGAAAAAGGAAAGACTACGATTTCTGGGATTTTTTATTGAAATTTATTACATTTAAGAAAGACTGTATAAATGTGTAAAATATTTCAAATTCATGCAGCCTTTTATACGAGAAGTCTCTGTGAAACAATTATAATAATATCATCACAGTTTGTCTTTTTTTTATGTAGAAAGTTAGTTATATGAAACATTTTTTTCACATTTTAACACTTTGATGATAACGGACATCACGTGATGTCCTTCAAAAACTTCCGAGAATGTTGACGGACAGCAATTGATGTCTTGTAGTTTCGGTATGTTTCCATGTGGTACTGTGTGTACAGATGTGTATTCAGAGCTGTTCTAAAACAAAATGTGTTCTTATAGTAGGCCTATTTACAAATCATCTGATAAATTGCATTGGCATTCACTATATTAACAACAGCTGATGGAAACTCAGCACCCGTTATGTGCAAAATTCTATTGTACTTCTTAGAGCCATGTTTTAAATTATTTCACAAAAAGTAACAAAGATGTAAATTTATAAAACCGATTACAGTAGAAAGATTATGTAAAGTATGGTAAATGTATTTTATAACAAATAATAACAATATTGCGAGTTTTTAGTAACTACAAGTGTTTCAGCCTAATTTTTTTCGATTTTTTCCAAAACATTAAGTTTTTTAAAGGTAATTACAGGCAATGTAGACACCTAAATCACATATAGCACGTAAATTTTAAATAGAATATTTAGGTTTTATAAAGATATAGATAACATGTATTTTTACTTTATGGTGTAGAAGGTACTAACTTTTTTTTAATGAATGCAAAAAAAGCCTGCTTGGCAATTTCAAGGTTCGGGTGTCGAAGTGTTAACACTTTTGGCGCTGGACGTTTTAGCACAAAACTTCTATAGAGTGCCGGCTGCTGATGCAAAATACTTCTGTCGAGTGCTGACTGTTTTTCAAAAAATTCTTGTAAAACTGTAACATAACTTAGAAAAATGGTACTTACCTTGTTTTAAACGTTGAACCTTCCACTTCATAATTAAATATAAAATTTTATTGTTTTATATAAATGCTTTCAGTGAAACTTTACTTTTTTATACAAAATTTTTATTAAAAGAAAAAAGTTGTCAAAACTGTTATAGACAATTAAAATATTATAAAATCACTTTAAATTACATAGAAGTAGTACACTTCACTTTTGAAACACAAAGCATAAGAAAACGTATCAGTAATGTTAGTTTGTATAATTTTTTTTTTGAATGAAAAACTTTGAAGCTTGGGTCTTTACTCATAGCAATTCGTAGTTTCAGTTTTGTTGAGTTGAGCTACATCTGTTGGCGATTTCATGAACTAAGAACACTAACAAACATTATGCAACAGCTAAAACGACGTCATTAGAAGTGATCCCATATTTAAAGAAACATAAAACTACGTCACGTCATATGACGTGATTGGCATTGTTATATGTGTGAATAAATGTACAGCTAGATGGTTATTAAATATAATAAAAGATTTATTAAACAGCTATAGTAATGAGTACATCGTGAGCGTGTTGCTCTTATGGAGATCACCCTGTGACTGACTCACATGCCTCGCTATACATCTGTCATGGTGGCGTATCCCCACTCTTATAACTTATAAATCTTATGGTACTACTCACAACATCTCCCCTTTTCTAGTTTTTCAAAATTAAATTACAATATTATTACATAACATT
The DNA here is from genome assembly GCA_034769895.1 of Magicicada septendecula. NCBI lineage: Eukaryota > Metazoa > Arthropoda > Insecta > Hemiptera > Cicadidae > Magicicada > Magicicada septendecula. Next base: position 88,274,755 of record CM068368.1, read on the forward strand.
TTTAAACATACATAACCTTTTAGGTACTCTGGTTTCTTTATCGTACGACCTGATCTAGTCGTAATTACCGGAGCATCATTCGCAGTCACATTAACAATAGGATTATTATTACAGATATTATTTGCATGATTCACATTATTATTTACATTTTGTATCCATTCGTCTCGTGCACTGATAGCATCCACACTAATTCAGTCACAAAAAAAATCATCAAAATACTCACATTCAGCCTCAGACGCCACATTTACAACTTTTATTGAACGCTTATTTTTACACATTTTTGCAAACTGTCCTGTCTTACCACAGTTTATACAGTCCTTTATAAACGCTGGACAATTCTTGAAACGATGATTGTATCCGCACCGTTGGCATGCGGTCACCTGTTGTCTTGAAGCACCCGGCTCTCGTGTCGTAGAAGATGATGATGTCATCTGTGTCCGTTGAACTCTGCTCATGTTGTTGCCAGCGCCACCGTCATGAGTCTTGGAATTGCTGCTACTCAGCTCCTTTTTTATGCTAGCAATTTCCTTTGTTGGCTCGAATTTTTTAACATGCTGTTCTGATAATTCAGCACTTTTACAAATTTTAACAGTTTTTTCGAACGTTAACTCACTTTCACGTAATAACCTATCTTTGACTCGTTTGTCTAAAATGCCGGCAACAATGCGATCTCTTATCAAACGATCTCTCAAAGTACTAAAATTACAATCTGCACTTAATTTCTTTAATTCAGTCAAATATACATCAAACGATTCACCAGGCTCCTGATTTCTAAAAAAAAACATGTGCGAACTAACACTCTCATTTTTGATAGGCACAAAGTTCTCTTCAAATTTCTGCAGTACTGTATCGTAACTGTTTTTTTCATCGTCGGTTAATCCCAACGTATTATACACGTCTACACATTCTTCACCTATGCAATGCAAAAATACGGCCACTTGTACATCATTGGCCATTTATTAGTACCTGATGCAATACGATATATTTTGAAAAGCTGTCTCCACTTTGTCCATCCTTCAGTAGTTAACTTTTGTAAACTACTTGGTGGTTTCAAGCCCGTTAATGACATAGACGTGGTTGTAAATGTCGTTGTCGATCCTGTACCTGCAGCAGTAGTAGTCATTTTCACAATTACACTACGCAACTTACACACACTGTATTCAAACTGAATAACTCCACTATATATTTTATGCACTTTAGTTCTTCAAAGCCGCAGCGCCATGTTATATGTGTGATTAAATGTACAGTTAGATGGTTATTAAATATAATAAAAGATTTATTAAACAGCTATAATAATGAGTACATCATGAGCGTGTTGCTCTTATGGAGATCGCCCTGTGACTGACTCACATGCCTCGCTATACATCTGTCATGGTGGCGTATCCCCACTCTTATAACTTATAAATCTTATGGTACTACTCACAACAGGCATTCTATAGAAGTTTTGTCACCACATCAAATGACGTGATCGGCACTCTATGAAAGTTTCATCACCATGTCAATTGGCGTGATCAGCACCCTAAGTGTTAAGCTGAATATAATGGTCTGTCTTAACCCTTTTAAGGAAAAAATAATATTTGTTTTAGACAATACCATTTGCGCTTTATATTTTACTACGGGATGCACTTAATTTGCTGTGGGGTACATGTACATGTGGTATATTTATTTTTCAAGTAATACTAAGTGTGTGAGTGTGTGTGTGTGTGTGTGTGTGTGTGTGTGTAAGGAACTATAGAATGGCTGTTTACTAACATGTTTAATCATGTCTGTACTCGTTCTAGTAAAACATAAAATTGCTATTAATTGAAAATTAGAATAATTTTTTATGAACTTTTTGTATCGCTTGTTTAATAGTGAAGGCATTATTTGAGACAATTAATAATTAACATTTTCTGTGTCCAAAAAAGTATGATTAAAATTTATAAACATAATTAGTAACAAGAATTCAGTAATTTGAAAACAAATTATTTGGTAACGAGCATTTAGTAATATAAGGAAATTTAAATAAATATTTTCCATTTCATATAGATGTGCCAAGTTTTATGAAGTTTTTATACTCTTTTAAAATGTTAATGTTTTTTGTTTTGTAACTTATTTGAAGTACATTTTATTCAAGTGGTTACTTTATTCATTATAAAAAATTATGAGTTTGTAGCACATATTCTGAAGTTATTTTTAATTTTTAATTTTAATTTTCCTATAGCTATACAGGAAGTTATTTTTAATTTGACGTATGTGAAGAATTCCAATAGTTGTGACTACAGTTTTCTTAAGTTTCATGTATGGTTGGGTTTGAACAGATTAAAAGTTTTTCTATTTCATATTTCTTGGATACAACATTTCATTTGGTAATATTATTTGGCCAGAATTCATGTTATTTGAGAATGTAGTTTATGATCGAAATCAATTTTGGAGAAGACTGCGCACTGCACACGCAATAACATAAATACTATATACAATAAACAGGTATATTCAGTTTTTATCCTCAACTATTCCTTCCTTCCTTGTAGTGTCTATTAAATAGTTTGTATTACTTTAAAATCTTTTAATTTTTGAAATTGTCAAGTGACAATAATCCCTTTGTTCCTGTAGGAAACAATTGTTTATTTATTTGTTTATTATATATTTTTCCTGGTAATAAATTTGGGAAATAAAAATTATCTTTGAGGTTTTATTACACATACTGTTTTTCATTTTTTTTTTTTTTAATACAAGTTTGACATATTTTTCAAAAACATTTTTGTACGTTTGCTGTCAATTATTGATAAATAAACAACAAGTCATCACTTTTTTGAACAACGCAGCCATTTTTTAAGAAAGACTGATGATTTTGTGGATTTTGTTTATCACTGCGTTTCACCATCACAGTTTTCTCAGTAGTTTTGAAGGGTTGAGCTTTTTAAGGAAAATCTTTGTAGTCTTGCCACTGTTTGTTTTTTGAGAGTGTTTCTCCACAGTGGAATGCTGCTTTTTTTTTTGAACAGGTCGAACCTGATTTACAGCGACAGGGAGAAAGAACTACAAGAGCCTTTTTTGGCGGGAACATTTTTTATGTGTTAGTCATAGTAATATATAGAGAGAAACAAATTTTTGTGTCCGTTTTTGTTTTTATATATACTTTTGAAATAAAAATTAAAGAGTTTTTTCTTTTTTCTCTCTCTTTTTCGCTTTTTTGACATACGTTACTGGATCAGCAAACAAGAGTGAGTACCTCTTCAGTGACTGTTGTAGAGAGGTCAGGGGTTAGCTCTGACTGTGTTTTCCCTTCATATCGTCTTGTAGTGTAGTGTGTAATTAATGTTTTTTCTTTTTGTTTCTAATTTCTTTATAACCTTTCTTCATTTCTTTTGTGTGCCTTTATTAATATTGTTTCATCCTGTTTTGTGTACACTTATTGTTAGACTAAATTGTATATTATATATGAGTGTTGGTATTCAAATGTTTTAATTTTATTTAGAACTAACAATAATAATGATATTAATAATAATAATACAAATAATAATGCTGCCTTTGTGTTTGCATTGCAATTTAAAGCTTAGAAAATAAACAGTTTTTTTATATTGAAAAATAGTCTGTTACTATTAACTTGGAAAAGAAATATGATATTATATTTAAACATAATATGTAAAGTAAAAAAGTAAAAATATAATTATTAGACCATAAAGAACATAAATCAATTTCTAGTAAAAACATATGATAAATACTTGAATATGAGTATTGAATGCGTAAGGGTTATGAAAGTGTTGTGTTTTAGTGCCTGGGGATCCTCAAGAAGTTAAAGTAAAAGCAATTAATTCAACAGCCATTCATGTTCAGTGGAAACCACCCTTAGAAAAAGATAGGAATGGAATAATCCGTGGGTACCATATTCATGTTCAGGAAACAAGAGAAGAGGTAATAATGCGTTCATTTACGTAGTGTTCATAAAACACTGTTTAAACTCACACTATGTGCACTATTGAGTAACAACTTATATGATCTTTATGTTTTCACATTATGTTATTTAGGCAACATCAGTAGTCATAAGTAACATTTAGTTGTAGTAAGAATATAATGAAAACATTAAATTTATTTTCAGTTTTTATGTTATTGTCTCAGTCGAATATATAAAATGTGTTTGTTATAGGGCAAGAGTCTATTAAATGAACCTATGAGGTTTGATGTCTTGGACGGAGCAGCTCTCGAATTAAATGTAACAGGCTTACAGCCAGATACTAAGTATTCAGTACAAGTTGCAGCATTAACTCGAAAAGGAGATGGAGATCGTAGCCAGCCTGTTAATGTGAAAACACCAGGAGGAGTTCCTCTTAGACCAACAGTCAATCTGAAGTATGTAATGCACAATCAGATTTTTCAAGTGTATTTTATGATTGATGTTGTGCACATGTGTGTGTACTTGTGTGTGTGCACGCACACAGCATAATTAAGTTGGTTACTAAAGTTTGGTGTCAAAGAAAATATCCGAGAAGAGGTCAGTGACATGTTAAATTGAGGATAATTGTTTCAGTATCTGCAGTGAAATTTATAACATTATTGTGATGTGATTATATTTTCTGAGGATATTTTATCAGTATTTTGTTTTTAATATTTTTCACTTGTGTAGTAAGTATATATTGATTATTTTTATTATCGTCTTTTGTGCAAATTACATAGCTTGTTATTTTTTTAAAAGATCATGTGTTTCATTATTGTTTTGCTAACGTTTGTATATAATTGGTTACGCATACTTCATAAGGACTTTTTAATAGCCTTATATCCTCACAGCAGAGCTCAAAGCGTTGTTACAACTCTACTTTTGTGCTGTTCATATTCCATTCTGTATATATATATATATACACATTCAATAAAATCTGTGGTGTGTCTACAGGATTTTAGAAAGGGAGCCTGAAGTCAGTATTGAACTGGAATGGAGTCGACCAACACAGACCTATGGTGAATTACTGGGTTACAGACTTAGATACGGTATTAAAGATACGCCACTGAAAGAAGAAATTTTACAAACAGCCTCTCATAAGATTAGCCAGCTTGGTTGGTATCATTTTGTATTGTTTCATTGTAGTGCGTTTCATTAAGAAACAATAAGATTGTAAAAGAAAATATTCTAATTTAGTATATTTCAACGGTCTTGGTAATGTATTAACTAAGAACTGTGTTAACTGTAGACTGAATGATAACATCCTGAGGTAATAGCTGGCCACACTGCCTTTCTAATACTCTAAAGGTCATGGCCATAACTTGGGGCCTAACTTTGGGTGGGCAGGGTAAAGCTTCATAAAATTAACTGTGTAGTGAGACCACCTATATAATAAAATATATATGAAATTAGAAAGTTTAGTAATAATTCATAGAAGTACAGCTGCGCTTATTATTTCATTACGGTGTTCCAAAACAAGTCTTTGTTTGTGTAAAAGGCACGCATTGTATTCCAGTTAATTAGGTTTCTAGCGTTTGTTTTCTTTTTTCGAACAGAAATATTATTTTGACGTATATCATTCAAATCTGTCAAACATTCCCCTTACAAGTTTCTTCGAAAGAAATAAGAATAATAAATTTATGGCAACTAGTCGTCTGATAACAGGACAGACGTTGGATAAATAGTGCTTGCTGTGCTCGCAAGCATAGAAACTGTCTCCTGTTTGACTATTTGTTAGTTTTTATTTATAACAACTGGAAACAAAATTTTATAATACTCGGAACATGGTGGGAGGGGGGTGCCCCCTTGCCCCTCCCAAGTTACGCCTATGCTAAAGGTCTTAAAAATAGCATACCCAGCCCCTCTTTTATGGTATTTTGATAATTAAAAAGAGTTATTATTGTTATTACTCAAGTTTAACTTCTTTTAATTCTTATGTTTTTTGCAGTTGTACAGCACAGAAAATAAATTACAAATGTTAAGATGAAAATTAGAAAGGATTCAGTATAAATAATATTAAATTATCAATTTAACCGTCCTGTGTTGGTTGTATTTACACATTTCAGATATGTGCCTTGTCTTTAGAATTGTAAAATCCCTTCAGATTTGTTAACATGTTAAAAAATTAAATTTTTAAATAATACCAATTAACACACAAATTTCCAGAATATGCCTATGATTGTGAGTGAACACCACTGCAGTGTTACGTCTTACTGTTATTATCCTAATATTGAGAACTTGGCTTGTATATGTTCAAGCTGTATTTTATAGACATTTAAACTGGAAATTCAGTAAGCAGTAATCACAGTTTGTTTGTAAACAGTGTGTATATATATATATATTACATTTAATATTTATAATTAAATTTACCTCAAGATGTTATTTTTATCCTTTATTGGAACGTGTTTCGGGTACTATCTTGTACCCATCCTCAGCCTTCCGGTTTTTTTGTCTGGTGAAGTACATATGTTTTGTTGGTTGACTATTATTATTGTGGCTTCCTGTTGGCTTCTGGTATTTCAAATTGGTTTTATTGTGTGTGATTGTGGTGTATGTGTTAGTTTTTTGTGTATTTTTTATGTTGAGTGCTTTGAATATTGTGTCATGTTTTGTATTGATTTGTATTTGTTCAGGTATTAGTTTGTTTTCTGTTTTATGTTTGTATATCAGTAAATTTTCCCAAATGTTCATTATGGTGCCTTTGTGTGGTATATGTTTTATTAGTGTTACATTGGTTATGTCTGGGAATTCATGTCCTGTGTTTATTGCATGTGTGGCTAAATTGGATTTATATATTTCTGGTTTTTTGTATGCATTTAGGTGTTCAAAATAACGTTTTTTCAGCTGTTTTTTTGTTTGTCCTATGTAACATTTATTGCAATCTTGGCATTCAAACTAACAAAACTATTTAAAAACACAGATATAAAAATAGCATACAAAACTAATAAAAATAAATTACAAAATCTAAATAGCTCACACAACATAGATAATACAACAAATAACGGCATATACAAAATTGAATGCCAAGATTGCAATAAATGTTACATAGGACAAACAAAAAAACAGCTGAAAAAACGTTATTTTGAACACCTAAATGCATACAAAAAACCAGAAATATATAAATCCAATTTAGCCACACATGCAATAAACACAGGACATGAATTCCCAGACATAACCAATGTAACACTAATAAAACATATACCACACAAAGGCACCATAATGAACATTTGGGAAAATTTACAGATATACAAACATAAAACAGAAAACAAACTAATACCTGAACAAATACAAATCAATACAAAACATGACACAATATTCAAAGCACTCAACATAGAAAATACACAAAAAACTAACACATACACCACAATCACACACAATAAAACCAATTTAAAATACCAGAAGCCAACAGGAAGCCACAATAATAATAGTCAACCAACAAAACATATGTACTTCACCAGACAAAAAAACCGGAAGGCTGAGGATGGGTACAAGATAGTACCCGAAACATGCTCCAATAAAGGATAAAAATAACATCTTGAGGTAAATTTAATTATAAATATTAAATGTATTATATATATCAAGAAACGGACTGTAGCAAAAAGTGACTAAAATATATATATATACACAATCACTTTCTGCTACAGTCTGTTTCATGATGTATATAATACATTTAATATTTATAACTAAATTTACCTCAAGATGTTATTTTCCTTATTTGGAACATGTTTTGAGAGCTCCCGTGCTCTCATCTTCAGCCTTCGCGATCTTGTGTCTGGTGAAGTATTTGTGTGTTGGCTGCTGGATGCTATTAAGGTTGTTTGTTGGTCTTTGGTATTTTAAAGTTGTATTATTGTGTGTGATTGTGGTATATGTATTTGTATTTTGTGTATTTTCAATATTGAGTGCTTTGAATATTGTGTCATGTTTTGTATTGATTTGTATTTGTTCTGGTATTAGTTTGTTTTGTGTTTTATGTTTGTATATTTATAAATTTTCCCAAATGTTCATTATGGTGCCTTTGTGTGGTATATGTTTTATTAGTGACACATTGGTTATGTCTGGGAATTCATGTCCTGTGTTTATTGCATGTGTGGCTAAATTGGATTTATACATTTAAAATTTATATACATAAAACCTGAAAGGGAAAGAAAAAACGAAAAGTGAGGTTATCAAACAAAAGTGTATTGTGAAAAAATAGTGAAGTGAACATCAATATTAAGTGAAATCAACAACCAAATAACGGAAAATAAATATAAAACAAATTATCTCTCACATAAATATACATTAACATGTACACAAACAACATAACCACAACTCCATATAACCACATTACCAAATTATTAAACAAATTTGAAACATGAAAAAAACAACTAATGAACACAAACATGAACATATACTTCAATAGACAATGCCAAAAACATAAATTAATACCTAAATACATCAACATAAACACAAACAACAAAAATATGACTGTACAAAAAATAATAATACAAGCACAAAGACTTGGATACAAAACGAAATTAATCAATTATACAGTAAGAAAAATAGCATAACATTAGACATATACAAACTACACTTAGAGCTAACAAGTTTATTACATCCAATCAATTGGAATAATAAATACAGTAACATAGAAAATAAAATAGATTTTAAAAAAACCAAAAGACTATTACAATCAACAAAAAACTCAACACATTAAAACAACAAAACAAAAATCAAGAACAAAAAAACAAAACTAAACACACATTTTACCCTCGAACCATTAACCTTAGCAATACAGAATTTAACAAAAAAGAAACAGAATATTTAAACAATATGTCAAAAACTAACATAACTCAAAATGCAACAAAAAATCTTGAAAATTTAATAGTAGAAACAGAATTTGCCATCAACCTAATAAAAGACAATATACAAGAAGAAAAAAGAACAGAAGCAACACATATAATTAAAAAAATAATCACTAGCGAAGTGAAAAACAAAGATAAACAAAAGAAATACAATAAAACAATAAAAGAAATTAAAAATAAAGTAAAGAACAATAATTTAATAATAACTAAAGCAGGCAAAAGTCAAGCAACAGTAATCACTGATAAATCAGACTACATTAAAAAAACCGAAGACTTCATCAACAATAATAATTGCATACAACTAAACAAAAACCCAACAGAAAACTATCTTAAACAAACAATAAAACTAATAAAAACAACTAAAAACATTTTCAACATGAAAAACACAGACATATTGAAACAATATAAGTTAATTCACTTTATATAAAACTCTTACCTTAGGGTTCTTTCCCAAGGTTGTACAGACGAACACAGCTGCAGAAAGGATTATTTGAGATAAACGGTATAAAGATAAATACACAGTTTATATTTAAACAAATATCGTCTGGTTTACTGGACAATTTAATTACTTCGTCTTCCTTTGATAACAATTAAAGTTTTAATTTCTTTTAGTGTATGTGAATATAATCTTCATTAGTAACACATGAAATCCAACGAATTAATAAAATAAACATTTCTTAATATAACCTTTCTTAAACTACGACAAATTATTTATATTTTAATGAACCAGTACGTTTATTTTTATTTGTTTAATTTATATCTTTCCCTTAGAGATCTCTTTCACTTTTAGTAAAGTGTCTGTAAAAGTAAATATTACCGTATAGTGGTTAAAAATTCTGAAATAATAATATGGTACTCATCCTGGTAGTGGCTTCGCTTCAACTGTGGATGTGCGTTTTTTATCCCTCACTTCGGAAATCGCTGTATAATTTTATCTCTGCTGTTACTGAGTTTTACTGATTACACAATCATTATTCACATATAATAATGGTATCGGTCCACGTAACTTTATCGGTACGAGCACGGATCACTTTTTAACTAGTTGACCGCTTTCTGAGTTCATACACACTCCTACAACTGTTTATGATGAGTTCACTGATTTTAACTAAATGTTCACTAGTTTGATTTAATGTCTCCGTATGTTAATATTAAGTCGGCCGACGTAATTTTGCTTGAGCACTTATATGGTTAATTTTTCTGGCCGCGCGGCCCTGAGTTGCAACTGAACCATTACTGCGCTAAGGCGATAATACACGGATTTCAGGCTGGTCACGTGATCATCAGTCTGCGCTCCAATTGGTGCTTTTTAAAAGGCGCTATAAGACAGCATACGGTTTAGCAACATTAGGCCGCCTGGTGCAATACATGACTTGGCGTTATTTTCTCCGTGATTCACGGCTGACGCAAAACTGTGTGTTGTTTCATAATCTGTCTGGACTGTTTGAGTGCGGAGACAAAACACAGACGTTTTGTTTTGTAATAAACACTGCATACGTAGTTGATGAAATCGAGGTTCTAAAAAGGTGAACAATGACTACATGGGGAATACAATTTTTTAAAATATTACCTTGGCCCTACAATTCTGTACTGTTACAATACCCCCCCCCCCCAATGAGAGGTTGTAGGCCGAAGCATACAAACTCTCATTCCCTATTCCTAAGAGGATCAGTGAGGATATGGCGCCGCAACCCCCCTGAACTCTCTACTAAAATCATGGGTAAACTACCCCCCTAGCTCGGTGACCATGGCTGCACCTGTACGAGATTACTGGACTTCTCTATTCGAGATCCCAACACCATAAAATCAGACGGGCGCCCGCCACAGTGTCTCCCGACTCTGAAACATTTAATTAAAAAATTAACAAAACGGCCTTCCATTATACCATATCCACAACTGATTGGTTTCCTCTTAGCCGTACTGGTTCATTAATTGTAAAGTACTGGTTCATGTTTATTACAAAATATAATATGCATTTGACTACATTGTGATATAACTTCTAAATCGTCCATCAGTTACCTGGATCAATTAACATTTAACCATCAGGCCCATGCTCACACACTATCACAATGATTTCGACTCATCTTCAACAAGTTACATTGGTTCAACAACATAGCTTAACCTTAGAAGATACAATGTTAACAGAAAAATATAAGTATCCTGGCCTTAGTACATATGCATTCCAGACAAATTAAATAATGTTCCCAGTACAATATTACACATCCAAAATAACACATTAATTATACAAAATCGCATTAAATCACAACAATTTATTATTTATCATTATTATACAAATTATCCTCAAGAATATTTATGCTTAATATATATATATTTTTTTTTCTGCTACCCCCCTACTGATCCCTTAACCCCTGATACCCGTTACATTCTACTGTGTTCAGCACTAGTCTTCTTGGCCCTTGCAGACCTCATCCTAGCCGTAATCACATCTCCCTCGTGACCTGTAACCAGATCACCTCCTAATCCACACTCACTATTACCCCCCCTAGACTGTGGCGCCCAGTTGCTTCCACAAGGACTGATGCGGAAGGAGTGGACATTTTTTTCTTTTATTCCACCCCCATCCTTGCTTCGGCGTTACAATAAAATTTCAGTATACTATACTTACTAATAGTGATTAATACGCCCCTAATGGACTACCACCCCTATCTGGGTGAAAATAGCCCTGTTCCAAAATTTGGTAGATTCCCCTAAAAATAAAACCCCCCTACTAAATCTAACAAACCACCGGGTTAACAAAACAAAACAAAACAAACCACAAGCCGGTTATATCAAGTAAAATTTATGATTTGTCACAATTAACTACTTTCACAGTCATGATCCGGTGAGGTCTTGGCCGCACTTAGGTGGGGAATCTACAGTTAAACATAAAACATAGATTGACATTTATAAAGTTTTACATGAACAGTTATATGCCCATCTTATTTTCCAAACACTATCTTAGCCCACACATTTTTGATTATTCTTACCCAAAAATTTCCTTCAGTTTTCAATTTTAAATGAGTATTTTAATCATTGTTTTCATCTATTATTATTTAATTTATCATTACAGTTAAAATTCAAATCAAAATGGATTTAAACGCCTCACTAACATTCACATTTTTAAGTTAATTCCAAATAACAAATTAATTGTTAAATCCAATACCACCTCAAAATTAATTTCGTCTCTTCATATATTCAAAACAATTTCAATTATTTTAATTGCATTTTCCAAAATAATTCTAGTTAGTTTACAGTTTAGTTTAGCCTTAGTAGTTCTATAAGGTTTACAAGCATTACATCATATGTTTTAAATCTCTCCTTAAATCCCTCCACAATCACATTTCAACCAACATTAATCTCTACTCATAACCTAACATAGCAGGTATCGTAAAATAATAATTTAACCTTTTGGTTATACAATTGTATGTTTTGTTTTATAAATTTTTTCCACAAATTATTTTTTCTCTAACTACCCGTGAATAGGTTATATCTTATGTGTACAGAATCATCGTTTACCGAGATGTGATTGAAGACGAACAGAACCCCACTTCAATGAAAGTGAACAAAAGTCCTTCTGACGGCCCTAAATTCCTTACCTACCTTCTTTTCCCAAAAAATGAAAAACAAAACAACAACCACTAATCTACGACCACATCTCAGTAAGCTATAATTCTATTAGCTTATACAGAAAATTAATTATTTCATTTGTTTACTCAGCCACAAAACTTCTCCACTACCTACCTATTAAGTGATGAGTTTACAATTCACGAATAACACCAGTTTTTTTTAATTTGAGGATTACCTTAATGTATTATAATTTACAATTAAGGCAATCAAATGGTCCGAAAGGGTGTGCCAATTTATGTAACTATTTTTACTGTTTTTTCTAAGGGGAGGGTTAGGGAAATCGGGAAGATGAAAAGGGCAAGGATCATTAAAAGGCCAAGAGCTGGGACTAAAGGTAAGGACAAGGCTCCCTCCGGAAATAAGAATAAATGGAGGAAACCAGGGCTCGCGTGGGCAGGGGCGCGTCCCTGAAGTAGACGAACCCCACTGGGACAAGTGGGGAACATCTACCCGCTATCGCTTACTGTTTTATATAAAATTCCTAATTTTATAGTTATATAGTTTATATACAATTACCAAATATATTTTATTATTTTATTTTAACCAATACTTTTTTAAATTGGTGGCGTTATGGGTACCCACTATTTCCCCCGTCATTTGATTTCGTAAAACATAGGTAAATATTATCCATTTTAATTTCGACTACTTCATACGGTCCTTCATACAACAAAAAGAATTTTTTAATCTCTTTATCCTGTGCGCTTGATAAATCATGTCTTCTCACTAATACCAACTGATGTACCTCGTACTTAGTCCACTTACCTTTAGCATCATGAAGCCGTTTTCTTCTTTCTCCCTTAGTTAATAAATTTTCATTGGCGAGTTTAAGTTTTACTTCCAGATCTCGGGTGTTGCTCTCCGGTGGAAAGTTGAACAGCTGTTCCAGAATCCTAGGTGGGCGTGTTCCCTTGACTAGCTCGTATGGTGTGAACCCCGTTGATTCATGAGTGGTACAATTTAACCATTCTTCAATTCTCCCCACATATGCTGGCCATTCGCTGTGCTTAGCATGGCAATACGCCCGAAAAATTCTCCCCAATTCTCGCATGACCCTTTCAGCTTGGTTCGACTGAGGATGGTATACCACCGTGTGTTTAGGTATGATACCTTCCCAACCCAAAGTTTGACGCCATATTCCGCTAATAAATTGGGGTCCATGATCAGATAGTATTATTTTGGGTTTTCCGGTTTTAATCATATAATCCTTTGTTATTTTTTCACTTAATACTTTACTGGTTGCCCTCTTTATACTATATAACCTTACAAATTTCGTGAATGTATCTAACACCACAAAAATGTACATTACACCTCCCCTTCCCTTTGGTAGAGGGCCAAACAAATCTACCGCAACTAAATCAAAAGGCTTTTCAACTTTAATGTACCTCATTTCTCCCTCTAATCGGTAATTAACTACTTTTGACTTTTGACATAAATCGCACCCCCGGAGTAAAGTTCTCACTATCCGTTCCATATTTTTAAATAAACATGATTCCTTTAATACATTTACACACTTCCTAGCACCGAAATGCCCATACCGAAAATGACAGTCTCATATTATCTTATCTACCAACCCTTCCGGTATAACTAACCTCCAATCCCGCTCTGCCCCTTCTACTTTCTTAAACAAACTCCCTTGATAAATCTGAAAATAACAGCTATACCCTAACTCATCTGAATCAGACTCTAAACTAGTTATTATTTTATTCAATTTAGTATCTGTCCTCTGCATGCTATTATTATCTTTCAATTCTTCCCCAAACAATCTATCTTCCCTACTTAGTCTGGATGATAGTGGAATTTCCCAACAGATATGTTCGAAACTTCTTCACGGCAAAGACAATGCTTAGTAATTCCTTCTCAGTTGTTGTGTAGTTTCTTTCAGCAGCTAACAACGTCCGGCTGGCGAAAGCGATAGTATGATGTTCTTTGTTGTCATCTTCCTGGTACAACTCAGCACCTAAAGCAATATTACTGGCATCCGTCTGTAAATAAAATGTGCGTTCAAAGTTAGGGTGATTCATCATGATCATGTTCATAAAATGGTCCTTTATCTCATTAAACGCATCTCGTTCTCTTTCCCCCCATTTCCACTGCTTATTCTTTTGTAACACTGCGCTCAACTTTGAAGTTATATGGGCATAGTTTTTCTGGAATTTTCTATAAAAATTACATAGCCCTAAAAAACTTTGTAACTGCTTAATATTTCTGGGTTCCGGAAATTTTAAAATTGATTCTACCTTCTCTGGGTTAGCTTTTATCCCATCTGGTGTTATTATGAAACCTAGAAAATGTATTTCTTTCTGTAAAAATTTGGATTTCTCCCAGTTGACAGTCAACCCCCCTATACGCAATCTATCTAATACGTACTCTAAATGTTCCACATGTTCTGAAAATGAGCGTGAAGCTATCAGTATGTCATCTACATAAATGGTTAAAAAGTCTAGATTGTGTGGCTGTAGGATTTCATCTAAACATTTTATAAAGCTGGCCACACTGGTATTCAGCCCAAAAGGTAACCATTTAAATTGGTAATTCTTTCCCTTAAAAAGGAATGCTGTATATTTCCTACTTTCACTTGATAACGGGACTTGCCAGTACCCCGCGGTTAAATCTAATGAGGTCATGTATTTAACTCCACTGAATTTTTGAAATATTTCATTTATTGATTCGGGTGATTCCCGTTCCGGGATAATTATTTGATTAATCTTGCGGGTGTCTAAACATAATCTGACTCGACCATCTTTTTTAATGACTACTACTAGCGGGTTAGAATATGGTGATACTGATCTTTCTATTATGTCCCCCTCTAACAATTTATCTAATTCCGTCTGGACCGCTCTTCTCTTGGAATATGGCACCGGATAGCTTCTTTGTACATAGGGCACGTGTTCCCTTACTTTTAATTCACATTCATAATTTCTTGCCCTCCCTGGTATATCGGCAAACACTTCTCGAAAACACTCTATTACCCGCCACAACGCTTTACGTTGAGAACTCCCTACGTCACCCCCTCACTACAAAATTTCCCCGCTCTATCCTCCCAGATTCATTCATTTATATTACCCCCTAACTCTCCCTCTCTACATGCACACGGATTAACTTCCGTTTCTACTTTACTCGCCCTATTTAATATCATCTTAACTCCCGAAATTCTCACTTTGTCTACTACCCGCTCAAAACTAATCTCAACTGGTTTACCTTCATTATTAAGTACTAACAACCGCTTCTGAAAATCAATTATCGCCTTATGCTTTATCAAAAAATCATTCCCCAGAATAACCTCCAAATTTAGTCCCCGTACTACTAAAAATGTATTATCATACCCTACTCCGTTAATTTTCATATTCAAATGTACCTGTTTAGTTACCCTTTTACTCCTAACCCCGGTAATGCCTACAATGGTCACCCCCGCTACTGGCAAAAATGGGATATTTTTATTTGTTTCTTGCAAAACCTCTAATATGTGTTCAGAAATAACAGAAATTTCACTACCTGTGTCTACTAAAGTTTTTATTTCCTTAACTTCAATTTGAATTCTTACCTCGGTCAGTCCGGTCTCTGGTCTTGCTGTCTCTACGTCATCCTCCTCCATCAGTTCCTTGGACAGGTCAGTGCGGACGATGTTACTTATATAGTCGTTGTTGTCTTGGGTCCCGCAGTCCCTTGTCGACAATGGTGGGGTCCCTTCACCCACTGTCCTTGCTAATTTTCCGTCTGAGTGGTCGCACGGCCTGGAGTATACCCACCACGGCCTCTGTTAGCAGTTCCACTGCTTCCCGGTGCTCCTCGGTTGCTGCTCTCTCCTCTCTGCGGTTGATTGTTTTGGTTATGCTCTGTGTTGTTTCGTTGACAATTCCTTTCTTTATGGCACCTATAACAGGTCGTGCTGCTGCCGTAGTTCTCGCAATGACACTCTCCACATCGCCCGTCCTCTTGTCTATTGCTATTATTATTACCTCCTCTTGTCCCTCTATAATGGGTTGGTGTCCCCCTGGGCTGGTAATGTCTTTCGTTTGTGTATGGTGCGGGCGTATTCGGGGGCCTACCCGTCTCTCGTTCTCTAATATTTTGGAAAATGTCTAGTATTTGCTCTAGTTCGTTTATATCTTCCACTTCCCGCGTCATTAAATTGATCTGAATTTCTCTCGGCAATGTTTACTTATGTACCGTACAAACGATCGGAACGGTAACGGAGGCTCTAAGTATTTCACCTCATTATATAATTGCATCATGTACATGGTCACATTATCCCCCTGGGCCCCAAAATTACCTTTTCCCATAATCTTACTACGTAACCCCTCTTGCTCCTCCTCCGACCAGTATTTACTTCGGAAGGCACTCTCAAAACTTGGATAATCTCCCCATTCTGCTTTATGTACTTCTGCCCACACCGCAGAACTCCCTTTGAAACATTTCATTATTTTTAACAACTTAACCTCCCAATTACTATTACAAAACTGATTATATTCTTTTACTCTGTTTAGGAATTGCATGGGGTGTACCCCCCTATTCTCGCAACTAAATAACTCTAGTTCGATATCGTTGTTTACTTCTCTCGTTATTAATATTGTTTCCGTAACACTGTTTAGTTTTTTATTTATCTCCCCACTTAAGTCATCTTTGGTATTGGTCAATTTTTGTTCTATCAAGTTAAACTTGTTATTTGTTACGCGTTCGGATTGAATGCTGGCCTCGTTTACCATTTCTACCGCGCCTTTTAATAACTGTATTTCAGACTTATTACTATTTTCCGTTTCGTTAATCCTACTGTCAATATTCTCATTAATTTCTACAATTTTGTTTGCAAAAGTTAATTTATATTCACTTATTTTATACTCCATATCAGCGCTGTATTCATTTATTTTGCTTTCACAATTGCTTTCTATTTCTCTACATTGTTCCCTGACTTGTACTTTGATCTTATCTGCTACTTGTGCATTTACATTGTTTATTTTACTTTCTAAATTTTCATTAATTATGTTAAACTGTTCATTCACTAATTCTATCACTCTATTATTATTATCACTAATACGATTATCTAATTGTGCATTAATGACACTTATACACTCATCGAGCTGTTGTATTAGCCTAACATTCATTTCATTCAGTTTATCATCAAAACAATTCTTTTGTTCGTTAAATTTTCTATCAAAGTCATTACTTAATTTGTCAAATTTACTATTTTGTTCGTCAAATTTGGTGTCAAAACGATTATTTTGTTCGTCAGATTTGGTGTCAAAACGATTAGACATTTGATTAGACATCATTTTAATCTCCCCCATTATCTCACGAAACCAATTTCTCGTTTCGTCATCAGTTTTATTACTTTCCCTAGTCGAGACAGGAGTTGAATGGACTCTCGCCTCGTCCATTACCGCTGATTCGGCCAGTGACTGATTTCCCGACTCGCTCATAACAGTTACATCAGCTGTATTTACTTTATTCTCTGTGTTCTCCATTATGAAATTGTTTTTAATTAAATGATTATCAATTGCATACACAGTTATTAAAATTTATCACTTTTACTTTCTAGTTACACTCTAAAACATTTCTAACCACGCCCTTACTTCCAAATAACCCGTTCTGCAGCTTATTTAGGTCTGGCGAATGTAATAAAAAATTACCCTCACCATCACTGTTCGGGGGCCAATGAAACAATATCAGTTAATTCACTTTATATAAAACTCTTACCTTAGGGTTCTTTTCCAAGGTTGTACAGACAAACACAGCTGCAGAAAGGATTATTTGAGATAAACGGTATAAAGATAAATACACAGTTTATATTTAAACAAATAGCGTCTGGTTTATTGGACAATTTAATTACTTCGTCTTCCTTTGATAACAATTAAAGTTTTAATTTCTTTTAGTGTATATGAATATAATCTTCATTAGTAACATATGAAATACAACGAATTAATAAAATAAACATTTCTTAATATAACCTTTCTTAAACTACGACAAATTATTTATATTTTAATGAACCAGTACGTTTATTTTTATTTGTTTAATTTATATCTTTCCCTTAGAGATCTCTTTCACTTTTAGTAAAGTGTCTGTAAAAGTAAATATTACCGTATAGTGGTTAAAAATTCTGAAATAATAATATGGTACTCATCCTGGTAGTGGCTTCGCTTCAACTGTGGATGTGCGTTTTTTATCCCTCACTTCGGAAATCGCTGTATAATTTTATCTCTGCTGTTACTGAGTTTTACTGATTACACAATCATTATTCACATATAATAATGGTATCGGTCCACGTAACTTTATCGGTACGAGCACGGATCACTTTTTAACTAGTTGACCGCTTTCTGAGTTCATACACACTCCTACAACTGTTTATGATGAGTTCACTGATTTTAACTAAATGTTCACTAGTTTGATTTAATGTCTCCGTATGTTAATATTAAGTCGGCCGACGCAATTTTGCTCGAGCACTTATATGGTTAATTTTTCTGGCCGCGCGGCCCTGAGTTGCAACTGAACCATTACTGCGCTAAGGCGGTAATACACGGATTTCAGGCTGGTCACGTGATCATCAGTCTGCGCTCCAATTGGTGCTTTTTAAAAGGCGCTATAAGACAGCATACGGTTTAGCAACATTAGGCCGCCTGGTGCAATACATGACTTGGCGTTATTTTCTCCGTGATTCACGGCTGACGCAAAACTGTGTGTTGTTTCATAATCTGTCTGGACTGTTTGAGTGCGGAGACAAAACACAGACGTTTTGTTTTGTAATAAACACTGCATACGTAGTTGATGAAATCGAGGTTCTAAAAAGGTGAACAATGACTACATGGGGAATACAATTTTTTAAAATATTACCTTGGCCCTACAATTCTGTACCGTTACAATATATATAAATAATAATCCAGAACCACCTAAAATGAATAGCCTAATAAAAATACACAAATTAAACAACCCAATACGTCCATTAATCAACTTCAAAAAAGCTCCTACATACAAAATAGCAAAAATAATAGCACAAAAACTAAAAAATAACCATCTAACAAATAACCATCATACATAAAAAATACATACGAATTAATAGACAAACTAAAAATAATAAATATTAATGAAAATACATTTTTCACATCATATGACATCACAAACGTGTACACCAACATCCCAGTAGAAGAAACAATAGACATCATAATAAACAAACTTAAAGAACAAAATGAAAACAAACAATATATAACCGAAATAAAAAATAGCCTCCAACTAATACCAAAACAAAATTACTTTGAATTTAATAGCAAAATTTATCAACAGCAAGAAGGTTTAGCAATGGGATCACCATTATCAAGCATAATAGCAGAAATATTCCTACAACACATAGACACAAAAATACAAAATATTATAAAATCACAAGACCCAAATGGCATATGGATAAGATATGTAGACAATGGGCTATATGTATCAAATAACAAAAACACAAATGAAGAGAACATACTGAAACAAATCAATAACATACATCCTAAAGTACAATTCACAGAAGAAAAAGAAAACATAACAAAATCAACCATTTAGACATAACCATCACAAGATACAACAACCACATACAATATGCAATATAAAGAAAACCAATTTCCACTAACATCATTATACCTAACCATTCTGACCACCCACCACAACATAAAATGGCAGCATTCTATTCACTATTTAACAGAATGTACAAAATTCCCCTAAACAAACAAGACACTGACAAAGAAAGAAATATAATATACCAAATTGGTTATGAAAATGGATACAATAAAAATACTGTGAACAAAATAGAAAATAAAATCAAATATAAAATAAAAACTGAACAATTAAGAATTAATCAAAATGAACAACACATAAATAATAACAACAACAAAAAATGGGCCACATTCACATACATAAATAATAAAATGACAAAACTAACAAAACTATTTGAAAACACAGATATAAAAATAGCATACAAAACTAATAAAAATAAATTACAAATATTAAATAGCTCACACAACAAAGATAATACAACAACTAACGGTATATACAAAATTGAATGCCAAGATTGCAATAAATGTTACATAGGACAAACAAAAAACAGCTGAAAAAACGTTATTTTGAACACCTAAACGCATACAAAAAACCAGAAATATATAAATCCAATTTAGCCACACATGCAATAAATACAGGACACGAATTGCCAGACATAACCAATGTATCACTAATAAAACATATACCACACAAAGGCACCATAATGAACATTTGGGAAAATTTATAAATATACAAACATAAAACACAAAACAAACTAATACCAGAACAAATACAAATCAATACAAAACATGACACAATATTCAAAGCACTCAACATCGAAAATACACAAAATCCAAAAACATATACCACAATCACACACAATAATACAACTTTAAAATACCAAAGACCAACAAATAACCTTAATAGCATCCAGCAGCCAACACACAAATACTTCACCAGAAACAAGATCGCGAAGGCTGAAGATGAGAGAACAGGAACTCTCGAAACATGTTCCAAATAGAAAAATAACATCTTGAGGTAAATTTAATTATAAATATTAAATGTAATATATATATATATATATATGTATATATATAACTCGATTTAACGGACTAATTGGGGCTGAGGGGTGTCCGTAAAATCGAAAGTCCGTTAAATCGCAAATTTTGTTTTTTGAGGATATATTTAAATCAAATAGGCCTATAACACTTGAAATTTTAATACTATTAATATCATGCAAATACCGTATTGTTCCGAATACAAGCCGCACTTTTTCTCCTAAAAACATGGTCGCTAATTTGGCCTGCGTCTTGCATTCGCGCGCTAAAGAAATTCGAAGTTATACCTGACTTCTGGCGGGACGAACGCTTTTGGTATCTATGAGTTGTTTACTGCCTAAGCAACGCAGTTTGTCTGGCTGTAGTTAACTCTGGCGTTATGATTTATGACTACAACCGAATGTTTTAACAGCAAACTGAAGAAAGAATAGGAAGATAAAGTGTAAGTGCTTGTGCATGCACGCGTGCTCGCACCCTTCTGTAGACAGCAAGACAAAGGATGAGTAGAGGGGGTGTGAGTAACATGTTTCTAAATAACGGGTAAACTGCCAGTGTGGTTTTCTATTGTAACAGTGACAACATCGCTTATCTGTACTTTGTTATCATTCGGCGTTTTTGTAGTGCGTTTGCGGTATGAGTGATATTGTGGAGACTAAAGGCACGCAGTCAAATCAAATTAAACGAAACCCGTACGATGCGAATTATAAATTAATTGTGATACAAAATGTAGAAAAACATGCAATCGCAAAGCCGCAAGGAAATTCGATATTGATGAATCCTGTATTCAACGATGGAGAAAACAGAAGGAACAACTTTCAAATGCAAATACTGCACGACGAGCATTCGCGGGACCTCAAGTTGGGCGTTTTGTAGCAGTAGAGTCCAGCGTCTGTGAATACGTACGGCTTTTAAGAAGGCAAGGACTCCGTGTCACTAGACATGTTTTAAAATTAAAAGCTTTAGAAATCGCAGAAGAATTAAAAGTCTCCAGTTTCAAAGCCAGCTTCGGGTGTATAAGACGAGTGATGCGGCGAAATGGATTTGCGCTTAAATGACGTACATCACTCGCGCTAAAACTACCGAGTGACTACGAAGAAAAACTCCTACAGTATCAGTGGTTTGTCGTTCATTTACGCAAGAAGCATAATTATTCACTTGAACACATGGGAAATGCCGATGAAACGCCTGTATTTTTTATTTACGTATATTTACGGTGGACCAAAAGGGAACCAAATCTGTAACAGTAAAGATTATGGGAAATGAAAAATTACGTGCCACTGTAATGCTTGCTGAATTAGCTGATGGATGAATATTTCACAATGAAATAAGGTGCATATCAGTGTATATTGTTCAATGTTAATCGTCGTGATGTCTTCCACTGAACGTGTGCGACGCCTGCGTCAACGACAACGCAAAGACAGGGATTGTGAAGAATTAAATGAATTCTTGATGAATACTCTGTTCTCATCAAATACAATTGAAGATGAGAAAATCTGCTTGTTTCAAAACAAGAAACAAGAAGAAAAGGAACGAAAGAATGCTGCGATAGCCAAGCAATATTGCCAGAACAGGCAGAACAGGAGAGTCTGCAGTTTATGCACATTATACATTTCAAAAGCTTTTTTTCTTTGTCTGTCAAATTCTGTCTATTAAATCCGAAGTCCGTTAAACCGAGGTCCGTTAAATCGAGGGTTTACTGTATATATATTTGTATATATATTGCGACAGTACAGATAAGTGCTGTACTGAGCATTGAATATAAAAATTTAAATATACATAATAAATTGTAAAATAATTAATAATGTATTAGAAGTAAGCATGTCAGGGATTGCAAGCTTGGCTCAGACAAAAATATGGACAGGTGTTTCGACCTGAATCGACTTGTACACATACACAGATGTAACTGAAAGTGTGTACAACAGTATTTTGTATGTGTGTGTGACGCAGGTCTATGCAGGCGAGTTTGCCACCCCGTGAATAATTGCATAATTACTGTTTTTCCGTAATTATTCATAAACTATAAATAAGGAGTAAAATCCAAAGACACAATAAAATGTAATAAAATTAACTACATACTGTGTACAAAACCCACGTGAAAGGGACACACCGTACGAGTGTAGTGGCGAAATAACTGTGTACAGATCGAAAGGGTTAAGTTACAATGTCCAAAAGTACAGTGAACGTGTGTAGTGAAAATAGTTATAAGATGGGTATAAGAGTATACTTACAGGACTCTGCAATTCGCAGAAATATAAGAAATAGCGAAATTGACGAGGAGTGGGGGAACAAAACCCAGAGACAATTTCAGACATGTTGATTTCGTACAACTGCAGGTGTTAACCAAGACATGGATATAAATAGGACACACACGCTACAGTTGTATCTCTTTTTTGATCACCCACCGTTGCAGCGGGAGCTTCTGCCCGTCCGCACGGAGTATTTATTTTTTTGTAAATAGTTTCATCCTTCCAGTTACATACAACTATGTAACTGAGTTGTAAATACAATCACTTTTAAATAGTAACAGAATTACATGAGAAGAAAATCCATATAAGATGATCAACTGACGTCCGAAACAGCACGAAAAGAAATAACATGAAGTTCAGGAGAGCGTGACGACGCTGGAGTCTAGAGCGGCTGCGCTGGACAAGAGGAACAGTAATGAAGTCTGGAAATGATGCTGGACAAGAGGAACATTACTGAAGTCTGGAAACGACGCTGGACAAGAGGAATTGTTGCTGGAGTTCGAGACGAGGACGATTACAGATGGATCGATTGCAATTGAGTATGATTGACAACAATAAGGTGATAAACAACTTATTTATCTCTTAGTCGAACAATTAACTCAAAGACAATTAAAGACATTATTGTTTTATTTTAAAGTTAAGAGCCATGTTTCTTGTAAATATAGAGTTAAAATGATAGATATTATCGAAGTAAGATTAACATAAACAAGAGCTCAAATTAGTATTGAAATGAAAAGAATGCAAAGCATTTAAGAAAAAAAGTAGAGTTTTATAAATCAGTACTGAAAAAGAAAGATAAATTCAGTAGCTATTAATATGTTGAATTTCGTTACAATATCTAAAAAAAGATATATTTAAGCATTGATATTGAGAAGCACACTAATTGTCTGAGTAGTCAGGAAATGATATTTTTAATTATTAGAATAAAATATTTAGTCAGTAAGGATGTATACAGCGTAAGCCTTACGGCATAGTAACAAAGCAATAATGAATGTTTTTAAGTCGAATCAAGTGCCTTGCGCACAATTTCATTATTACGAAATAAATTTGAAATACCGTTACAAGTTACATAGAGTTATTATTACAGATACACCTGAACCCCAAATACATACACGCCATTATAGGAATGTTATATAAAGAGTATGAGTTAAATTAATGTACAGATTAAAATACACAAAGAAGGGTAATTTGTCACCTTTTGGCGTTCCAAAGAACGTGGGACTCCACAAATTTAAAATGCACTTAAATGTTGGTATTTAAAATGTTGCACATTTGTCGCTTCCAACGTGGAGCATCACAAAATTAAATTATATTAAACAATTGCATGTGAATTGTTGCATATTTGTCGCCCATGAACGTGTGGCCCGATCCCCACCATTTAACTATTAAAATTTGTTGTGTAGCTAAATGGTTGCTCTAAAAATAAGGGTGTGTTAAATGAAAAATATATTATATGTAATAATAATTATTTATATTAAATATTAACTGAATGATATGTTAATTGTTGTGTATTAAAACACAGCTGGTGCCCACAAATAATATTGTTTGTCTATGTAACAGGTGTAACTGTAATGAGTATTAATAATAACTATTAATAAAAATAAAGAAATAAATAAATAAGTAGGGTACGGTTATCAATAACAATTGGTAAAGAATAACTACTAAATAAATATTTTAATAATACTTCAACATGACGACTCCAGGAAATTTGGACATAGAGGCGTTTCAAATGATGATGCGTGCTTGGATAGACGAAATAAGCACAAAACAAACAGAAAATATAAATCCTAAAATAGACGAATTAAAAGAATCTAATAAGAAACAATTAGAAAAACAAACTGAAAATTTTAAACAAGACACCATAAAAATACGGAAAGTTAGAAGAGTTAAAAATTGATAAGCTTGAAGTAAAACGAACGATAATAGACAGTACTGCACAGTTAACCGAAAAAATTGTTGATACAAATTTACGTATTGACATGATCACAGAAAATGTCTGTGGAATAATTAATAAACAAACAGAGCTAATATGTGAAGAATTCATACTAGTTGAAAATACCTTTGTAATTACTAACGATAAATATAAAAATGTAATTAACATTAAGGAAGAGAAGCAAATAAAGGTTAATAAAATGTAGCTTATTAATAGCGATATCCCAAGTGTGACACACACACACACACACACACACTAGTAAGTCACATAAGATGACACAGGTGAAACACTTAAGGCACCACACTTATGGAGATAAATATCACTGTAGGCCTAACGAGAAACGTAGTAAAGTATTTATACGAAATACTATGCAAACTTGTGAGAATTATAAAATTAGATATACGCACAATAAGTATAAAGCAAACGATAAATATATAGTGAATGATAATTATAACTATAAGTATAGTAATTACAGAGGTTATCATAAACGACGGATGAAAAAACAGTCGACAGCTGTTTATATGGGCCTCAAGCAGACTGAACATACGCAATGTATTCATGATGAGAGAATTATGGAACGCGCAGAGAGAAGAGAGAGAGAGGTTATTCGTCGCAGCTAAGAAACAAATTCTTGCCGTATGAACAGGTGAAATACACAGGCAAAACAAACGTTCACATGGTCAGTATGCACAATAACGACGGAGTAATACAATGGAATGCGGACGTTGTTTACACGAGGGTAATAACAATAGTAAGCACGTCGGCGACTATGTTACAAAGGAACAATATACGTCCGGTAGACGACGGACAAAACAATTGTTATAATAAGAAGGGTGTAGGATCGAACGACACACCGAACCGAACTCAATACCCGAAAATGAATAATTATTTTTAAATAAAAAATAATATAACGAGTAATTATTAATAATAAGATAAGGGAGTATAATTAAGAAATGTTATTTATTAAGGATATGATAGCAAATGAAAAAGAAATATTAGTGGAAAGAAATAAGGAATTAAATAATAAAGAATGTTATGCTAAATAAAAGTATGTTCAAAGAAAGTTAGGAAATGTATTATAAATGGTAAGGAATGAAATGTGTAAAGAAAAATGTAAGAAATGGTAAGGAATGTTATTAGTGATGTTGTTATTAATATGAAGAAATAGTTAGGAATAGAAAATAATTGTTATAATTGTCAGAACGGCTGATCAAGCGAACACTTAATGGAGATACAAGGACACAGAAGAAAGCGAGAGTGAAAAGTCAAAAGGGCAGAGACTACTTAGGATTAAGGACTTCGAGAAAAATATCGTTGTTTTCCAAGACAGTTCCTCTGTAACCGATCATGCAACACACTACAAAGCTAAAAGAGTATTCTGTTACGGAAGTGTATTTCAGGAAAGTAGTAGCGATCAGAAAGGTAATGTTAAAGAAATGTAATAAAAGGTAATAAGAGTTAAGGTATTGTATAAGTAATGTATTAGATAAGTAATGTAAGAAGGAAGATTGGAATAAGTAAAGTAAGAAAGGTTAAGGAACGAAGGTAGGAATGTATAGTTAAGGTAATGTAAAATTTCAGTGTAAAGAATGGCATAATATGTTAAGATGCAAAATGTTTATCAGTACAAGAATGCAAATTCATTTAGGAAGTTCTACACATACAAGTAATGAGGTCAATGAAACCAGTCAGATCAGCTGTTGTTGAAGCCACCCGAGCAGTGAGCGTGTGAAGAGGGGAGGGAAGACAGGAGATAATGTACACTCCATAATGTACAAGTGTGTACACTCCAATTAAGTGTGAAATGACGAATACTATTCTTTATTATTTGTTATATTTTTTTTACAAACAATAATAATAATAATAATAATAATAATAAATAAAAAAAATTAATAAATAAATTTATTAAATTTTTTTATTACCAACCAGAGGGATAATGCAACAGTACAGATAAGTGCTGTACTGAGCATTGAATATAAAAATTTAAATATACATAATAAATTGTAAAATAATTAATAATGTATTAGAAGTAAGCATGTCAGGGATTGCAAGCTTGGCTCAGAGAAAAATATGGACAGGTGTTTCGACCTGAATCGACTTGTACACACACACAGATGTAACTGAAAGTGTGTACAATAGTATTTTGCATGTGTGTGTGACACAGGTCTATGCAGGCGAGTTTGCCATCCCAGTATGAATAATTGCATAATTACTGTTTTTCCGTAATTATTCATAAACTATAAATAAGGGGTAAAATCCAAAGACACAATAAAATGTAATAAAATTAACTACATACTGTGTACGAAAACCACGTGAAAGGGACACACCGTACGAGTGTAGTGGCGAAATAACTGTGTACAGATCGAAAGGGTTAAGTTACAATGTCCAAAAGTACAGTGAACATGTGTAGTGAAAATAGTTATAAGATGGGTATAAGAGTATACTTACAGGACTCTGCAATTCGCAGAAATATAAGAAATAGCAAAATTGATGAGGAGTGGGGGAACAAAACCCAGAGACAATTTCAGACATGTCGATTTCGTACAACTGCAGGTGTTAACCAAGACGTGGGTATAAATAGGACACACACGCTACAGTTGTATCTCTTTTTTGATCACCCACCATTGCAGCGGGAGCAATGGCATATAAATTTGCCACATAAATTTAAAAATTTATTAAATTTTTTATAAATTTGGCATTTTTTTTTGTGGCCATATTGCATGCCCATCCGCATGGAGTATTTATTTTTTTGTAAATAGTTTCATCCTTCCAGTTACATACAACTATGTAACTGAGTTGTAAATACAATCACTTTTAAATAGTAACAGAATTACATGAGAAGAAAATCTATATAAGATGATCAACTGACGTCCGAAACAGCACGAAAAGAAGTAACATGAAGTTCCGGAGAGCGAGAGAGCTGACGACTTAGTTCCAGAGAGCGAGACGACGCTGGAGTCTAGAGCGGCTGCACTGGACAAGAGGAACATTACTGAAGTCTGGAAACGACGCTGGACAAGAGGAACATTACTGAAGTCTGGAAACGACGATGGACAAGAGGAATTGATGCTGGAGTTCGAGACGAGGACGATTACAGATGGATCGATTGCGATTGAGTATGATTGACAACAATAAGGTGATAAACAACTTATTTATCTCTTAGTCAAACAATTAACTCAAAGACAATTAAAGACATTATTGTTTTATTTTAAAGTTAAGAGCCAATGTTTCTTGTAAATATAGAGTTAAAATGGTAGATATTATCGAAGTAAGATTAACATAAACAAGAGCTCAAATTAGTATTGAAATGAAAAGAATGCAAAGCATTTAAGAAAAAAAGTAGAGTTTTATAAATCAGTACTGAAAAAGAAAGATAAATTCAGTAGCTATTAATATGTTGAATTTCGTTACAATATCTAAAAGACATATTTAAGCATTGATATTGAGAAGCACACTAATTGTGTGAGTAGTCAGGAAATGATATTTTTAATTATTAGAATAAAATATTTAGTCAGTAAGGATGTATACAGCGTAAGCCTTACGGCATAGTAACAAAGCAATAATGAATGTTTTTAAGTCGAATCAAGTGCCTTGCGCACAATTTCATTATTACTAAATAAATTTGAAATACTGTTACAAGTTACATAGAGTTATTATTACAGATACACCTGAACCCCAAATACATGCATGCCATTATAGGAATGTTATATAAAGAGTATGAGTTAAATTAATGTACAGATTAAAATACACAAAGAAGGGTAATTTGTCACCTTTTGGCATCGCAAAGAACGTGGGACTCCACAAATTTAAAATGCACTTAAATGTTGGTATTTAAAATGTTGCAATATATATTTGCAAATTCTGTAACATTCATGTTGTATTCGACTACAGCATTTTTTACATATGAGTACACACTTGAAATGCATATGAAAGTCAGCACAATTATGACTGATTTATACACAGGTGTGTGTGTGTGTGTGTGTGTGATTAGTTTTTTTTTCAGTTTGTTTTTGTAGACATCTTTAAATCATTTAGTAAATGCTCTACCACTTTTAAATAAAGTCACAGTATGGGTGAATTGGTACTTTTAATTTAAACAGTTACTTGATTTGGATGCTGTACAAATTTACATATTTACACTACAGTTTAATATGCGAATAAAATGTAAGGGACCAGTGTTTTTGTTTCTAGTTGTAGCATATTAACAAGGATGTTGGGAACCATATTGTCCATTTTATTTTAAAATTTATAATAAAATAGTATGTGATACAGTAGAATCTCCATTAATCGAAACACATTTAACCGAAATACTGTTTAACCGAAAAAAAAAAATATATATATATATATATATATATATTCCCCATTTTTACAATGAAAATTTGTTTTCCGGAACATGAAAACTAATGTAATAAACATTGTAAAGTGTGATTTGTCATGATACCTCTGTTCAAATACAAAGAGATTTCCTTAGTTTGAGATAGAAAGCAACTTAGAGCGTCACCCATCAGGTCAACCACCTTGTGGATCCCTTTGAGACAAAGGGTGTGGGTGAAAAGAAAAAGCAAAGGAAAATAGATTTTTTCCAAAAAATCATAAAACTAGTGTTAAAAAATGGAATGGTTTGATTTTTATTAAACTCTCTTGTCAATATTGTATATTGCCTTCGGTTATTTTACCTGAAACTTTAAAAAATGACATCTTAATTATTATCTGAAATTTTGGTTATCCAAAACTGCCTTCCTCTCCTTTGTATTGGTTAACAGAGGTTCTACTATATTTCATAATTTCTTGTAATCAAATTATTAAATTTCTTGTTACAGTATTTTTAACTAATATTATTGTCTATTTGTCGATAGTCATATTATATTTCTGCAAGACATTAATGAATGGAAATTAAAGAAGACATTCATTAGCCTCTTACAGCCTAAAATAAGAATCGTTATTACAATTGCTACAAGGATGTGAACTCATCTCATTAGGCAGCCATGAATGGAGGCACAATTAAGTACTATGATTGCTCAGTCGTTTCTTTTCTCAATCATCTAAGTCTTAGGCCAGAATTTGAACCATTTTGTACACCGTTAAAAACGTACAAATTTTATATTATTTTACATATTTTTATTCACAAAACATAAGTACAAAATTATAAAGATTTCTTTTGTTTTTGGAAAATTTTTCATACTAATGATGCACATTAAATTATTGCAAACATAAAAGTATAAAAATAAGTAAATAATAGCTGTATTCTGTTGTCATGTCCCATGAAAATTTATGGTCATTGAGGCCATGGCTTTTAGAGGTCACCAAACAAAAGAAAATGTACTTAACAAAACAAATGGTATTGCAGTATAGGAATATTAAAACACATTCTTTCCCAGTAAGTCAACAAAAAACAAAATTTCAGACCTATATTCTTAAATATACATAGATTTTTACAAAATAAAAACAATTATGTATAGTGTATACTTGCATTCAGCCTTGCATGTACATGGAAATACTTAGTTAACAAAATAAGCATAGTAGGTTTGTTGTTGGTGTGCAGATTAAAAATTTGTGATTGCATGATTTTAAGAATACGTGTGAAAATCAGTCAGGGAAGTTATAGAGCTAAGCTGTAAATCAAACTTGACTGAATATTTTATAACCATTCCCAACAAATAAATTGTGCCCGAGGGGGAACAGATTCAACAGTTTTTTTTTTAATCTGGTGTATATTTTTTTGTTATTAGAAAGAGGTGTGGAATATGAATTCAGAGTGTGCGGACAGAATCACATCGGATTCGGTCAGGAAACCATAAAGTACCTTTTAACACCAGAGGGACCACCAACAGGACCACCGGCCAATTTGTCACACCATTTTCAAACACCAGATGTAGTTAGTGTTACATGGGATCAGCCGACAAGAATTCATCGAAACGGACAGATAATACACTATGATGTACAGTTCCACAAGAAACAAGACCAGTCAACTGTGATAGAACGGAATACTACACAGACTAAGGTAACTGGTAGTGATTTAGTTAGACATAATAATTTATTAATGTGTATACTGTTATTGAGATTTTCCCCCATTTGTTGACCAAAATTTGTTGCCCCAAAGGTTGCTATTTCAACCTTTTGTTGAAATAGCAGAAACATTTAAACAAGAATACATAAACCACAAAACCATTTACCACCACCACCACCACCATAACCCAATGGCAGACAATTACTCTGCAGTCAGATTTTCTGTTGAGCACTTCTGTTCACACATTAGTTGAAGTTCTAAGTATGTACAAGTAGGGTCTCTTATTATATTGTTATGATGGTCTAGTGATCTGCATATGGTACAGTGGAAAACAAAATACAAGACACCAATTGAGTCACTAATCACCAGCTTTAATTATCACAAACAGTTTGTAATCAACAAGATAGTTTCTTACATCAAATCAAATAAAAATTGTTCACATGCAAATAAAATGTCAACTAATATAAAACACAATTGTATTACAATTTTCCCGCACAATTATAAAACACGCAATACTTCGCCACAATACTTTGAACCGCACTGTGTAATCGCCCGATAGTAACTAACTTGACCGTCGCTGAATGGCTGTATTTATACCCCGCTGATTTCCAGAATAATCTGCAACTTTGGATGACTTGTTAAACAAACAGGCGCTCTTGAGAATCCACTAGAAACAGTGTCCTTGAACACACTGCGCTGACCAGTATGGTCTGGTATAGACCCGATAGTTGATGTGTAATTGTCTTTCACCGCAAAGTAGCAGAATTATGTACGCACACACACACACACACACACATTACAGCTGGAATATTCGAGAAACTTGTAGAACGTTCCGTATTATGTAACACTTTTCCGCATTACGTAACAATATTCATCTATGTAATGGACAGAAACTTTTAAAATCAGTCATCAACTGTATCCACATTTGATGTGTAAACATTCTTGTTTTTAACTTAACTTCTTCGCCTTCGCTGCTTGTCATTCCTGTAAGCGAGAGAGTTATTCTGTACCAGAGCAAGTTTTCTTTAAAGTATCATTACTGTATATAAAATAAAAGCCTGACAATAAGAAATACAAACATTTACGTACTTTAATGAAAGGAGACATAACATAGTCTCACAGTCGTTTGATGCCCTGTCATAGTTATAACTTTTAATAAGCAAAAGTATGCCACTGTGATAAGTGTTACAATAATTACAGTATGAATGATTTTGCTGACCTCTCGTCTGTCCACTATGGAGAAAAGAATGTAACGGGGCTAAAAGGGATGGGTTTTATTTTATTAAATATTTGTAACAATTCATTTCATATGCGTGGTCAGTCACAGGTTGAATCTAATTCGTCGCGAACAAAGAACGGTGATGAAACAATTACAATGGAATGTGCGTGTCGCACACAGCTGCATAATTCTCAGAACGGCAAAACAGTGTAATGCACTCAAACGCACTAACATCGGCGGAGCGCAGAACCCACGGTAAACTCAAGTCGAACAAAATGGCTATGTTCAAATTTTGTCCAGCACATGCTCATGGACACGACGGAAACGAAACTAAGTCACGCCTACTACAGTGACGTAAACCACTGGACAACAAATATCGTCAACGTCCAGCACACGGGAGTTTGCACTTGTTAAATGTGCCACAGCTATGACTTTAACGCATAAGGCATTGCGTTCCGTCTGGTCCGACAGAATTCTAGTTGGAGGGGATTTGGAGAACGCTCTCCCCAGTCTCTTACTGACGCTTGCCTGCGCAGGCAGCCGGCCAAACAGGGCCTACTAATAAATTTCCAATACCAAGTAAAAGTGAGTGCCGTTGTGTCAAAATGTGGAAGTAAGCACAGTTTTCGGAAAATAACATCATAAATTGTTTTCGGACATACAAATCGCGTTTTATGAGTGATGCACCACAAGGTCGGGGAGACTCCACGTTGCCGGCAGGGGTAGTGAGTAACGTATCTCAGAATACAGAAATATATTGCATAAAATGGGGCGTTTTTAAATAAAAAGGGGGTTTATTTTTGTGTGTAATGGAATGAATGTGTGTGCGAGCAGGCTGGGCTGCTTTCATTAAGGTAAGATTTTTGTTGTATCAGACTATGTCGTAAATATGTCAAGAAAGTTGTATTTATTTCAGATTTTGCTAAAGGTAATAAACTGATTTAAGAGATATAAGAATGAACAAAAATAACTTTTGAATATTTTTTGAATAAGTTTTTTGAAAATTTTAAGAACAAAATAAAATTTAATTTGTTTCTCTTTATAAATGCGAGTTGCGTCTGTTATTAACACAACCTATAATCATACTTGCATCTCAACGTTCGTGTGACGGATTCTGGGATGAGAAGACAAAACAAGGTAGGTGGAAGATAAATAATTTTATTTATCTGTATTTGTATTGGTATAAATAATTAACTTCACATTTGGCGCTCGAACTGGGACAAGTTTATAAAAATAAAATTTAATAAACCACACCTACGGAAATGCAAGTATGGTTGAAAGGTTAAGTGACAGTACAAAAAATTACGTAAAGTAAATAAACTTGTGTGTATATGTTGTAGATGTAAGTTAAAGAATTAGTTAAACAAAAACTGGTAAATTTACCATTTAAAAATGGCAGGAAATGAAAACGATACCAGTGAAATAACTAGTGTTGATAATTTTGATGTATCAAACATTATGAGTAATTTTGAGGTACATTCGACTCCAAGTGCGAGTCAAGATAAAATAGAAGTAAGTGTAACAGATCAAAGCAATGTAACTGAAGATTCGGGTGTGCAATTAACCCCGACTTCAACAAAATGTAACAGTCAATTTAATAATGATGTGATGAATATGTTAATAACGATATCAAAGGATATCAATGAACAAAATAATAAATTTGATGAACAGAATAATAAATTTAATGAATTAAATAATCGTTTTGATAATAATGACATGAAATTGGATGAACAGAGTAGAAAGTTTAAAGAACTCAAATTTGATATTCATGAGGTCAAAATTAAATGCGAATAATTTTAACGAATTGAAATTTGAATTAAACGAAAAGTTGAGTCATTCATTAAATAGTATGAATAATAGAATTGACGAAATAGAGAGTAGTGTGGTAGAAAAAATCGATAAACAAATACAGGAAGTAACTGAAAATTTTGAACGTAAAATAGATGAATGTAATGCTAGTAGTGAGTACAAGTTTAATTGTGTAGTTGATAAGATTGAAACATATGAAACTAGTACCAATGTCAAAATCAGTGAAATCGAAAATAATTGCAAAACAGAGATACAAGCTATACAAAATACAGTGAATATTATAGATAAACATAACATACAAATTGAGTGTTTAAATAATAATAAATTTACATCAATTGAGCAGAGCATAGTTAATGTTAAAGATGAATTGAATGTAGCCATAAATAAAAAACTTAATAGTGTTACTGAACAAATAGTCATTACTAAAGATATGAATAGCGATATTGATTTGGAGTTGTTTAATTGTGAAAATAGGGGGGTACACCCTATGCAGTTTTTAAATAGAGTTAAAGAATTCAATCAGTTTTGTAGAAGTAGTTGGGAAGTACAGTTGCTAAAAATAATGAAGTGTTTTAGAGGGAATTCCGCGGTATGGGCGGAGGTACATAAATTAGAGTGGGTAAATTATCAGAGTTTTGAGACGGCCTTTAGAGAGAAATATTGGTCGGAAAAAGAGCAAGAAATATTGCGGAGTAAAATTATGGGACCAGGTAATTTTGGGACCCAAGGGGGTAACGTAACCATGTACGTAATGCGATTATACAATGAGGCCAAATATTTGGAGCCACCATTACCGTTTCGGTCATTCGTCCGTCACATAAGTAAGCATTTGCCTAGAGAAATACAGATTACGCTAATGACCCACGAGATGCTAGAGATTACAGAACTAGAGAAAATATTGGATATTTTTCAAAATATACGGGAACGTGATATGAGTAGGCGAATAAATACACCAGTAACACATATAAATGGTAATTATAATCAATCCCGGGGAATACCAAATTTTCACCGAGGGGCACGAGGGGGAAATAATGATAATCGAGGCGAGGGTTGGAGATGCGCCGACTGTAATGTTGATAACTATTTAATAAGAACCACATGTTTTAGATGTCACAAACCGAGAGAATGTCAACGCAGTGAGAGGACGTATCAGCCACAGAATCAACCGCAGAGAGGAGGCGAGAACACCAGAGGAGCACCGAGAGGAAATGGAAGTGGAAACAGAGGCAGAGGTGGATTATAACCAGGCAGTAGCAGGTCCATCCACGGGAAACTAGAGGAGACAATGGGGAACCGGGACCATCCATTGTCGGAGGAGAACCTGGGGGTCCAAGAGGAGTGTAACTACCGCAGCAACATAATTATCAAAGACATGGCGGAGAAGTTACTGAAGGAGGACGCTGCCGAAATGACAGAAACTAAAACGGGACTGACGGAGGTATTTGTAACCATAGAAGGTAAGGATTATAAAACATTGATTGATACAGGTAGCGAGATATCAGTAGTTTCAGAGAATGTACTGGGTGAATTACAAAGGGTAAATAAGAATATTCCGTCATTACCAGTTGCAGGAGTAACAGTAGTGGGGGTGACTGGAGTACGAAGTAAACGAGTCACTAAACAAGTACAATTAAACATATACATTAATGAAATAGAATTTGAGAATACTTTTCTAGTAGTTAAGGGTTTGAATTTAGATATAATTCTGGGGAATGATTTTTTGGAGAGAAACAAAGCAGTAATTGATTTTAACCAGAGAATAGTAGAATTTAATAAGGGGCATGAGCCAGTCAGGGTAGATTTTAAGAGGGTGTTAGATAAGGTTAGGGTTACGGGTGTAAAGATGATACAAAACCGAGTAGGCGAGGGAATTATAGAAACAAGAGTGAATGTATGTCATGAGAGTGAGAGCATGGAGAATGATGAGAGAGTATGGGAAAATAGGGCAGATAAATTTTTTAATGCGGGTGGAGTTGTAGGGAGTCCCCAACGACAGGAGTTGTGGGCAATTATTGAACGTTTTAGAAATGTGTTTGCTGAGTTGCCTGGAAAAGCCAGGGACTATGTATGCGAGTTGAAGATTCGAGAGCACTCACCCTACATGCAGAGAAGTTATCCAGTGCCATTTTCGAAGAGGAGAGCCGTTCAAGAAGAGTTGGACCGCATGATGGAAGGGGACATCATTGAAAGATCCATATCGCCTTGCTCTAATCCATTGGTAGTGGTCATCAAAAAGGATGGAAAGGTAAGATTGTGTTTAGACGCTAGAAAAATTAATCAGATTATAATACCTGACCGGGAGTCACCGGAAGCCATGAATGAAATTTTTCAAAAGTTTAGTGGTGTCAGATATATGACGTCCTTAGATTTAACAGCAGGCTACTGGCAAGTTCCATTAGCGCCAGAGAGCCAGAAATTTACTGCATTTCTTTTCAATGGAAAAAACTATCAGTTTAAACGCCTGCCATTTGGACTAAACACTAGCGTAGCCAGTTTTATAAAATGCTTAGATATGATTTTACAACCCAAGGATTTAGATTTTTTAACTGTATATGTTGACGACATACTAATAGCATTAAGAACATTCTCCGAACACTTAGAACACATAGAATATGTTTTAAATAAATTGCAACAAGGGGGACTAACTGTCAATTGGGAGAAGTCAAAATTCCTACAAACTGAGATACACTTTTTAGGTTTTATTATCACTCCAGAGGGTATTTTAGCAAACCCAGACAAAGTAGAAGCTATCATACGCTTTCCCGAACCAAAAAATATTAAACAGTTGCAGAGTTTTTTAGGATTATGCAATTTTTATAGAAAATTTCAGAGAAACTATGCGCATATTACCTCTAAATTGAGTGCGGTTTTACAAAAGAATAAGCAATGGCAATGGGGAGAGGAGGAGAGAGTTGTTTTCAATGAAATTAAAGAGAAATTTATAGACATAATAATGATGAATCACCCCGATTTTCAGAAAAAGTTTTATTTACAGACGGATGCCAGGAACATAGCCCTCGGCGCAGAACTTTACCAGGAGGGTGAGGATCAGGAGCACCGGACCATCGCTTTTGCCAGCAGAACCTTATTGGCAGCAGAAAAGAATTACACCACTACAGAGAAAGAATTGCTGAGCATCGTCTTCGCGGTGAAGAAATTCCGCACTTACCTGCTAGGAAACCAAACCGTCATCAGGACCGATCATAAGGCCTTATCATTTCTAAACACATGTAAGCTGACGCATAGCAGATTAACCAGGTGGGTGCTAGCATTACAAGAGTATCAGTTTTCTTGGGAATATATTAAGGGGTCAGATAATAAAGTACCGGACACTCTGTCCAGGGTAGATACTATAGATAATAAGACAGGTAGAGATCTGAAAGAAATAGAAATTTTCCGATTAACGAGGGAAGATAGAATTTTTGGGGAAGAATTAAGGGAAATTAAAGATATACAAAGATCAGAAAATAAATTAGGTAAGGTAATAACTAGTTTAGAAGCAGATATTAATGGTTCAGAGTATAATACACATTTCCGGATACATAAGGGAATTCTGTTTAAGAAAGTAGAAGGGGGTGAACGGGATTGGAGGTTAATGATACCTGATGAATTAGTAGATAGAATTATTTGGGATTGCCACATAAGATATGGTCATTTTGGTGCGAGAAAATGTACAAATGTATTAAAAGAATCTTGTGTTTTTAAAAATATGGAGAAGAGAGTTAGAAGAGTAATAAAGAGTTTGCGATTTGTGTCAAAAGTCTAAAGTAGTAAATTACAGGGTTGAAGGGGAAATGAAATATATTAAAGTAGAAAGACCTTTTGATTTAGTTGCAGTAGATTTATATGGACCATTGCCTAAAGGTAGAGGAGGAGTGGTATATATTTTTGTTGTTTCAGATACTTTTACCAAGTTTGTTAGGTTGTATAGCGTAAAGAGAGCTACTAGCAAGGTGCTCAGTGAAAAGATCACCAAGGACTACATGATCAACGTAGGGAAGCCGAAGGTAATTTTATCTGATCATGGACCGCAGTTCATCAGCGGCGAGTGGAGACAGACTCTTGGCTGGGAAGGCATCATACCCAAACATACGGCAGTTTACCATCCACAGTCGAACCAGGCGGAGCGGGTGATGAGAGAGATCGGCCGGATATTCAGGGCGTATTGTCACTTCAAACACTCAGAGTGGCCTTTGTACGTGAAGAAAGTGGAGGATTGGTTAAACAGCACAGCCCACGATTTGACAGGATTTACACCGTACAAATTAATCAAGGGAAACCGTCCACCCAGAATATTAGAACAACTTTTTGAATATCCACTGGAAGAAAGAGTTCTAGACAGAGATGTAAAAATACGACTTGCCAACGAGAGTTTTCTTACAAAGGGAGAGAGGAGAAAGAAGAAACACGATGAAAAGGGTAAGTGGGTTAAATACTGAGATAGGACAGTTAGTATTGGTAAGAAGGCATGACTTGTCCAGTGCACAAGATAAAGAAATAAAAAAGTTTTTCCTCTTATATGAAGGACCTTATGAGATTGTAGAAATAAAAATGAATAATTCATATGTTTTGCAGAACCAGGAAACACGAGAAATAGTGAGTACACAGAATGCGACGAACTTGAAGTTATACTGGTCATAGTAATAATTTGAATTTTAATAGTTGTTGATTTGTTTTCAGAAGGGACTCTCCCCCATTTTCGGGCGGTCACGACCTTACCAGTCCTGACCGTGGTTTTCGGCACTTGGAGGCGGGCCATGGTTGGAGGAGCTTCCTTCGGGTGGTGAACACAACGATGGTCCGGCTCCATCAAAATTGGTCAAGATTTGAAATTTATACCACATTTGAATGGGGAGGGGGACCCCAAAGGTACGTGACATAAATTATTTTTTTTATACACTCAAGGTGCAGCGGCCAGGTGTACCTGTCACGTACCTGCACTGCCTTCGAGTGTTTGTAAATAATGGAGGCTGCACATATAATAAAGGCAGTGCATACAAATTAAAATTTTAGTATCAGTGGCGAAACTAAATGGTGCCACTGACAGCAATTCCAGTGTAATCTGAAAGGATTGAGTTTTGTGGCAAGGGGCGGGTGATAGAATAGACGGCAGGTTTGAGTCAATGGTAGGAAGGGGGAAGTAGATTTGGTTTAGGAAGGGGGGAAGTGAATTCACAAAGTGGGTCTATTTTATCGCCAAGTCTCCCTTGCGGCAAGACCCCGTCTTTCAGGACGATTACTGCCTTACTACCACTTCTCATAGTAATAGTAGACAGCCTCCAATGTAAATAGATATCAAAATATAATTTGGAATGTTTATAGTTTTAAATTTATATCAGTTTTAGTAATTGACCAAATAATTGTAAAGTTCATAGTATCAGTGAGAGTTGGAACGTGTTGAAGTGTGTAGAATAAATTAGAACTTGTTATCATACAAGAGATGTGGGTAATTTTGGGGGGTTGAGTGGTGTTAATAGAAGTGCTATACTTAGGGAGTGTAGAAACTGCAAAGGTAGAAGAATTAATTTAGTTAATAATATGCTATTGCCGTGGTGGCATGTGCCACGGTAGATAGCGGTAAGTGTTGGGGGTAACAGAGAGTGTTACCTCCATCGGAGGCCAAGATGGCGTAAAATACACGGCACACCTTTTATATAATTTTATATTATATCCTGATAGATTGCCGTGCCGTGTATGAAAATGATGTAGAGAACATGCCTGAATTTAGAGTTGATTTCCCCGACTTTTCGGGCGATTACTGCCTTACCAGCACTAATCGTGGTTTTGGATAGCGGTCAGCTATGGCCATAACGTAAGAACCTTGACCATAGCTGGCTTGAAATTGGTGTATATTTGAAATTGATGGGAGGTGATTTAGGGGAAATCCCCGGAACTATGGAACAGCGGCTGCCACTTTGTTCGAGTAGGAACAGTAAACCAGGTGGTAGACCCGTTTTAAGGGCATATAAATTTATAACAAAGATATGATGATATCTACCAATTTTAAAATGTAACGCTGAAGCAAGTACACGGAGATGATAAATTCCTCCACCAATGCCGTCCTTGTGGAGGCAAATGGGCGCAACAGTCCACCAGCAAAAAACAATAGTGTGTGTGGCAGGGCGGTTGCTCAGGGGAGCAACGAATTAAAATTTTGTAACTTAGAAATGGCAACTCGCTCTTGAAGTAATTAACTAATTGTTTTGATTTGAGAAAATGTATACAGTAGATGTTTATTATGTTTTGGTAATCATGTTTCAGTGGGTCATTAATTTTGGTGTGTTAGAGTATAAGAATTATAAATTTGTGTTATGTATTTTTCGTTATATAATTTTGTGTAGCATTTTTGAACAAAGGTCATTCACCCGACTTAGAACATCAGCTGATAGCTGGAGTTAGATGTGTAAAATGTCACTTATAAATTGTTTGCAAGTTTCCAATGTAACTAATGTTTGAATACAATGATTTTAATGTGTTAAAAGAGTTTAATTTAAATAATGGAAGTAATTTGAGATAGTTGAGAATTTTAAAGGTAATGTAAAAGCTGAAGTTTGATTTTGGGTGATTATTGTTGTTAGGACATGTAGATCAGTCCCAGTTCAGTTTAAATGGGTACTAGAGATGAATAAATATTGTTGTGAATTAATGTAATGTAGAATTTGAGATGTAATAGTGACACAGTAGATATGGGGATAATATGTAGAGTATTGATTGATATATTGACGTAATAAGTAAATGGAGATATTTTGTAGTAGTTGAAGGTGATGTATTGGGAGAGTAATTAGTTGATGGGAATTTTGTAAGGGGGGGTGGTGTGATGAGGAGTCCACAACGAAAGGTGTTGGGACGGGAAGGGACCGTTTAGCGCCGGAAAGGGTTGCCTAGGAATGAAGTCCAGGAACCAACATAAGGGAATGAGCTTTGGGAGGGGAACACACATCCTGAGTACAAAGGGGTAGAGAGTATTTTTTTTATATAAGGGTAGAATGATGCGATATGAGTTGAGTAGTATTTGGGTTTAGAGAATGTTTGATAGATGTTTTTGATAGAGATGGGTGTCATGTTAGTTAAAGCTGTTAATGAGTGTTAGAGTCAGAGGGGATTAAGAGTATATATATATGCCAAGTTGTAAACCAAGTTATTATGAATAATTAAATCACCCAAACTAATGGAGATTGAGAATGTTAAAGAAAGTAAATCAGAGTTAAAATGAAAAAATTAATTGAAACAAGTGACAACTTTTAATAGAATTTGAGTATAATGTAAAGCTATAAATGTGTAATTTTTAATTAATTTAAATGTCAATTTTATTGTTAATTGTAATAATAACCATGTTAATTTTGGATGTCTTATGATATTATGTTTGAAGGTAAGAAATTTTAAAGATGTTTAATGTATTTTATGATGTAGCCTAGGTATAACCTATGTAGGTCAAGGTTGTGGACTTGACCCAGTTTGATCAGCTGATGGTTGATGTTATAAACTAGACCAGTTTTGGCAATGAAGTGATGCAAATTTTGCTGTTTAATTGATTTAAATAATTTTAAATTCTCTGAATATTGAGAAAAGTATATTTTAATAAATTTAAATTTTTTTGAAACAAAAAATTGATTTTTGTGCCTGCCATCTAATTGATGTTTTGAGTTTTAAGTGTATTGTTGTTTATGTGTATTACTAGTTTTTTATTGAATTATATTGTTTAGAAGATATGTGTAAACAAATGTTAGGGTAAGTGAATTCATGTTTAATAAGGTATTCAATTTGTTTTCTTTAGGATTGTTAGTAGTAATGAAGAGAATTAGGGATTCAGGTAAAAGGTTTTTCTTATTGTGATTTTTGAAGGAGTACAAGTTGATTCTAACGCAAATGAATCTTGAATATAAAGAGAAATGTTTGAGAAAATTCAAGGATAATTTTGTTTAGTGAGTATTTATAAGTGTGTGTACGAGCCCAGTAACTGCTAAAGGCAGCCCAGTGTGCATGGTAAGGGGGAACATATCGGTTGAGGATCTGGCATGGAGTAAGGCCAGGGGTTTGGAGTTTGGGGCGGTATGTTAGAAGGTTAGGTGCGCTGTGGTGCGTGTCTGTTCGATTTTATGGTGTTGGGATCTTGAATAGAGAAGTCCAGTAATCTCGTTCAGGTGCGGCCATAGTCGCCGAGCCAGGGGGGTAGTTTACCCATGATGTATAAGAACTAATGGGGGTTTGTTGGCACCATATCCTCACCGGTCCTCTTAGGGGTTTCGCAATGAGATTTCTTCTGTTTCGACAGAAGATCTCTCATGGGGGGGGGTATTGTAACGGGGCTAAAAGGGATGGGTTTTATTTTTTTAAATATTTGTAACAATTCATTTCATATGCATGGTCAGTCACAGGTTGAATCTAACTCGTCGCGAACAAAGAACGGTGATGAAACAGTTACAATGGAATGTGCGTGTTGCACACAGCTGCGTAATTCTCAGAACGGCAAAACAGTGTAATGCGCCCAAACGCACTAACATCGGCGGAGCGCAGAACCCACGCTAAACTCAAGTCGAACAAAATGGCTATGTTCAAATTTTGTCCAGCACATGCTCGTGGACATGATGGAAATGAAACTAAGTCATGCATACTACAGTGACGTAAACCACTGGACAACAAATATCGTCAACGTCCAGCACACGGGAGTTTGCACTTGTTAAATGTGCCACAGCTATGACTTTAACGCATAAGGCATTGCGTTCCGTCTGGTCCGACAGAATTCTAGTTGGAGGGGATTTGTAGAACACTCTCCCCAGTCTCGTACTGACGCTCGCCTGCGCAGGCAGCCGGCCAAACAGGGCCTACTAATAAATTTCCAATACCAAGTAAAAGTGAGTGCCGTTGTGTCAAAATGTGGAAGTAAGCACAGTTTTCGGAAAATAACATCATAAATTGTTTTCGGACATACAAATCGCGTTTTATGAGTGATGCACCACAAGGTCGGGGAGACTCCACGTTGCCGGCAGGGGTAGTGAGTAACGTATCTCAGAATACAGAAATATATTGCATAAAATGGGGCGTATTTAAATAAAAAGGGGGTTTATTTTTGTGTGTAATGGAATGAATGTGTGTGCGAGCAGGCTGGGCTGCTTTCATTAAGGTAAGATTTTTGTTGTATCAGACTATGTCGTAAATATGTCAAGAAAGTTGTATTTATTTCAGATTTTGCTAAAGGTAATAAACTGATTTAAGAGATATAAGAATGAACAAAAATAACTTTTGAATATTTTTTGAATAAGTTTTTTGAAAATTTTAAGAACAAAATAAAATTTAATTTGTTTCTCTTTATAAATGCGAGTTGCGTCTGTTATTAACACAACCTATAATCATACTTGCATCTCAACGTTCGTGTGACGGATTCTGGGATGAGAAGACAAAACAAGGTAGGTGGAAGATAAATAATTTTATTTATCTGTATTTGTATTGGTATAAATAATTAACTTCACAAGAAGATCATAAATTTTTGCTTTGTGGACTGTCAGGATCCATTTTTCAGAAGATTCGCTTTTGGGAAACTCACGTCCATTAAAATATATGTAGATTAGAAAGGTACCTTCAAAACTGTTTATAGAGCTTTGTCTGCTTTTTGGAATGTCCACTAATCAGAGATTTTATTGTATTTTTCTAGTTTGGGGCAAACAGATGTAAGGGCAGTAGCAAGATGCAATGGGCAGTAACAAAAAACAAAAAGATAAAAATTTGTTGATTCACAAAATCAACTGATTGGTGTGTGTTACAAGTCCACATTATGAACAGAAGTGTAAAATTTAAATGAAAAAAAAATAAATAAAAATAATAAATCAGGTTTCCTTTATACAAAAAAAAGACTATAATAAACAGTGATTGTACTCAGATAACACTTTATCGTATTCCACAAATAATAAAAAATAATGCATTTCGAAGAATCATTTGTGACACGTACAATAAATTGCAGAACACTTCATAATGAGTAAGTCATTATGAGAGCATAAAAATTGTAGTTTAAAGCATTTGTTTTTATCTTCTGATAATTACGTTGTTCGGTTTCATTGTAATTTTTGTTGGCTTAGTTTTTAATTCTGTGCTTCAGAGGCATAAGACACCATGTCACATACGCAGTACTGTACAGGACAGCTAAAAAACATTTTGTTTGCATCAAGAAGCAATGTGAGATAGTGTTATTTTAAACATGCGTATTGGCTGCATAAAAATAACTAGGAGATAGTGGCATATACTACTAGAAAGAGGGCAGTTTGTACATTAACATATAAAAAGCTGTATTTTATAAAAAAATTGGAGATGGTGTCTTATGCCTGTGAAGCACAGAATTTAATTATTGAAATTACAAAATAAACGTTTTTATTTATTATACAGTTGTATTATTCTGTCACATTAGGCTGTGTTTGCCAACTTGGAAGAACACGCTGACTATGTGTTCAGAGTACGTGCTCATACTAAAGCAGGTGCAGGTCCTTGGAGTGAACGGGTTCCAATCACAACAGACAGAGACATAATCCGAGCACCAATGGGAGTAAAAGCTGTTGCAACATCGGATCAGAGTGTTGAAGTTTGGTGGGAACCAGTACCAAATCGTGGAAAAATAATTGGATATCAGGTTTCTTATTAGATTCACTATAAATAATAT
Organism: Magicicada septendecula; assembly: GCA_034769895.1. Lineage (NCBI taxonomy): Eukaryota > Metazoa > Arthropoda > Insecta > Hemiptera > Cicadidae > Magicicada > Magicicada septendecula. The sequence continues at coordinate 88,319,553 of CM068368.1, forward strand.
AAAATTAAGAATATTGACTCTTTAACTTTTAAACCATGTTCTTCAGTAATTATAATTGTTCATTTTTCAGTTTTTGTTTTAAAAATAAAATACTGGACTAATGCACACTATATGAAATGTAGAATTATAGTGATCAGTTTTGAAATTATAGACGAATTAATAAACCACATATTATTTCAGTTGTTTTATACAATGACGGCAGTGGAGGATTTAGATGAATGGCAACAAAAGCCGGTTGCATTGACAGAATCTGCTGACTTAATGAACTTGGAGAAATATGCTCAATATGCCATCGCAGTGGCTGCTAGAACAACTAAGAATGTAAGATTACATGTTTTTGATAAATATTGTTTGTATTTACCGTTTAAAATATTTCAGTGAATTTTGTATCATGTAAAGTATTGAGAAAAACGTATAAAATAATTTAACTGTGTTCTAGGGTCTTGGACGACTATCAGAAAAGGTCACTGTAAAAGTGAAACCAGAAGATGTGCCTTTAAATTTACGTGCACAAGATGTCAGCACACACAGTATGACCTTGCATTGGGCACCACCAATAAGACTCAACCCTATTAATTATAAAGTTAGTATTGAGTTCAAACATTGTTATATAAAAAAAATTAAATAAATGTATTTTATATTGTGTGTGTGTGTGTGTGTGTATGGGGGAGAGAGAGAGAGAAAGAGAGAGAGAGAGAGAGAGAGAGAGAGAGAGAGAGAGAGAGAGAGAGAGAGAGAGAGGGAGAGGGAGGGAGAGGGAGAGAGAGAGAGAGAGAGAGAGATTTATATGCTCAGTTTGTGGTCTTGTATTCCACACACATGTACACCATGTTGGTCCTGTTTAATGTGGAAACTAACACAGTGTTGTAAAAAAAAAAAATGGATTTATGTAAAACATGATATTTTTCATATTACCTGTTTTATATAATTCATTACGTAGTTATTAATTAATCACCTTCTTCTTTTGAGTGTAGAGTCAGTAGCCACCAAGCTGCCATATGGTCATGTATTCTCATGGATGTAACAGTTGTCTTTACAAGTGGTCCATGATGCTCTGTACCATGTGACCATACTGACAGGTCAGATGAAAAGTATTTTTAAAAACATATAATAAAAAACAGGTATACAAAATTTTTGAATTAAAATGTAAAAATGAGAACTCAGAATTCGGATTTTTGAAAGTTCTGTTTACAAATAAATTAAAATCAGAAGTTAAAAATGTATGTGCAGCACTTGGACATTAGTCACGCATCATCTCTTCCATAAAGTCTACGTCTATAAGAATTGACGGTGCTATACAGATGCTGATACTTTTGGAAAAGAATGCATTTTAACGGAAGAAACTTCATTTTAGAAGGAGCGTTTCGTTTTTCAGAACACTGTGTTTACTATTTCTCGAATTTTTGTAATTTCTTTTAACTGTTAAGAAATTAAGAATAGGTTAAGTTGTCTTTGCCTCAAGAAATTAAGAATAGGTTAAGTTGTCTTTGCCTGTAACAGAATTAAGTCTTCTAATGCATGTTAGAAAAAATAAAGAATCTAGTTGGATTGGTAACATTTTGAAAAAGGTGCTGTTTGCATTAAAATTTGCTGGTTTTTCTAAAAACCTCCCATCCTGAACTTGTTTCAAAATACGGTACACTTTGTTTCAAGATGGTACAAGGATGTGTGCCATATTCTGGCTATTTTGGAGATAATTTGTTGGTTCAAGTGTATAAAACCTTGATCCCCAATGTGTCAAGCTCAGAGGATGCTGAACTGTGCTTGTGGACCAGCTGAGAGTGCCCACAGTGAATTCACAAACGCAGATTGTGCCTTGTCGAACCATTTTATTAGAACGTGATGCATGTTCTCATACCATTAACGAATTATCTCCATTTACCACATATAATGTTAATGTATCAGCAATACCACCAGATCATCATTATAGTAGTAACACCATCTCATGACATCCATACAGCAGCTTAGTGCATTACTCTTCCGTTTATGGGAGAAGGTACAACCTCCACTTATAAGAACCTACAATGGGTAGAGAGCTGACATTTTTGTTATCTTCCTTGTGGGGGGGAGGTACAGTAATAGAGGGATGGGAAACTCTGGAACAGGATATACAGTTCTGAAGTGCAGTGAGAGATTTGTCTCTCTTACATTAGCTGTATACAGAATTAAAAATTCAAGATGGTCAAAAGGAAAATGAAAGTAGGAAAAAAGGGTAAAGGAAATGTAAAATGTTGGTAGATGTGAAGCAATCACTTTTTTTATATTAATTTTATAACTGGTGATCCAGGAAATCAGAAGAAACCTGTGATGTGATTCTAGTAATTATTTCAAATTTTGATGCTGTGTATGCACGCTATTTTGATTATATAGTTTGAATGGCAGTTTTGAAATATGCTGTATCAACCTGCAGTTTTTTTGTGTATGATATTCTACTTCAATCCATGATGAGTCATTATAATCTCCATGAAGACATAATGAAGAACTGAAGGGAATACCAAGTCTCAGTTCATTAATGACATATTATTTTGACATAGAAATAAATAATGTCAAAATTAAAGTGTGAATAATGTCAAAATGTACAAAATTCAGTGAAGTCAGATATGATTATGTCAAAATTAAAGTGTGTTTATAATTTTCAATTGCCATAAATCATGGTGTCCTTTTCATGCATTTTTCTTAATTGTCATCTAAACACTTATTTTATAGATGTGCATTATAGAAATTTTTTAAAGTAGTAACCACAATCTTGCAGAGAATTAGTGTTGTATTGTCTTTATCCCATACGTACAACACACTTACATACTAAGCTAGTAGTAAACTTTGTTTCTTTCAGAATTTACAGGAACGGATTTTGATAAGACTTTGTGTTGTTTTCAGATTTCATTTGATGCAGTTAAAGAGTTTGTTGATTCTCAGGGAATTACACAAACACAGATTGTGCCTCGTCGAACTATTTTATTAGAACCTGATGCACGTTCTCATACCATTAACGAATTATCTCCATTCACCACATATAATGTTAATGTATCAGCAATACCACCAGATCATCATTATAGACCTCCTACTCGTATTACTGTCACAACGCAGATGGCAGCACCGCAACCCATGGTTAAGCCGGACTTCTATGGGGTTGTCAATGGAGAAGAAATTCAGGTAAACCAATATTATTATTATTAAAATTATTATTACTACTTGGCAGTTAATATTATTATTATGATTATTATTAAGTGTCAGTTTATATTAGTTAATTTATGAGAGTCAGTATAATCAGATGTCTGGTTACGTTGAATTAGCAGTATATAAAGTGATAATGTTATATTAGGGATTTACAACTATTTTCTCTAATATAATGAACTAATCTTGAAATAAAGTAATAGGAACTAAACTTTATGTACATATTACAATTACTAATTTTGCCAGGTGCTCAATTTTTTTTACCCATAATCTGTAGTAATAACTGCAGTTATATATTGTATTATAGTTATAATAATAATAATAATAATAAAAATAATAATAATTATTATTATTATTTTGTCGAAATTATTAAAGTGCCCAGTACATGTATGACAAAAGTTCATTCTGTATCTTCAGAGGAAAGAACTAAACTAAGTCTCTGAAGTTCAGGAAAAGTTTGAAACATGTACCAGCCAATCTGATTTTAAAACTTGCAAAGAAAATAATTATTATTAATAATAAAAAAATTTTAACAAGAGTATATTTTTTATTTTGTAAATTACAAATGTTTCGATAGTAGTATCATCATCAGATATAATTAATAATTTTATTTATTTTGTATTATGATTTATTTATTAATAATATATTACAAATCGAAATATTTGTAATTTACAAAATAAAAAATATACTCTTGTTAAAAGATTTATAATTATTATAAAAAGTAATTCATTTCTAACAATATTAAATATTTTTCATTTGCATAAATTTATTGAAATACTTGTTGTTTTTGGATGTCCTGAATGGTGTTTTTGTTGGCTTCAATTTTCACTGTGTGTTGAAAGTTTTTAAAGATGAAGTTTCAAAAGAATAATCACACATTAACTTTCAGCATTTAAAAAAATAATAAAGCTTGCATTCCTGTTGTTTGTGTTATTTTATTGCCATAACTTAAATAAATTGTAAGTTAATTTCTAGATCTTCAGGTGTTCTTCAATAACTTGGAATGAACAAATGGTCTCCTAAACTATTTGCAACATGGTAGAAATATCTTTTGCTATTGTATAATTCTAAGAAAAACCAACACCAATTGTATTCTGACAGTTGTATATTTCAGCTGTGTGCTTTATTAAGTTAACTAATATATGACAAATTTCACTTGAGAAAGAAATATTCTATTACACTCGTTCGAAGGTTACACTGGAACCACATTGCTTAATTCTGAAAACATTAAAATTTGTTATGCTTAATATTTACACAGTTTGTGTAAACCATATTTAAATATACTTTGTTGTTGAAATATTTGTCCTCTTCATAAATGTTTATTAGTATCCATAAACTGACTGTGAGTAGTCATAATAGATGTGATTGTGTGTGTGTGTGTGATACACTTTTTCATTGATGACATTTATTTGTTGTTTAAATACAGGTTATTTTACCTCAAGCATCTGAAGAATATGGACCAATTAGTAACTATTATCTTGTGGTTGTACCAGATGACAAAGCTAATGCTCATAAAAATCCAGATCAGTTCTCATTGGATGAGGTTGGTATCGATAGTAGTAGATATATACTGTTATTGTTTAATTTTTTTACCTCGAGTGGAAACGAGTGTAAAAGTGTTGTGATGATTACCAAAAAAGTTATAAAATAATCATTATTACATAGTTATTACTTTCATTATCGTGTTTGATCAAAATCTTATTCTGATTGTTGAAAACAGGAGTTATATTTTCAGTTTTTTAGGCATAGGATTTTTAGGGGAAGTATTTGAATGGCAGCTCGTAGCATTTAAAAAAAGGTTACTTTGCTGCACTGACTTTAATTCCAGCATCTACTTTTCTGTGACATTTTTTTGCTTTCTAAATACATGCAGTTTTTTAATTTTTCCTTTGTTAATGTTATAATGAATATTAATTTTAATTTGAAGACAAATAATTTATTGATGTATTCTGAAAAACGCACAACACCATAACACCAACAAGATCTCATTTAAAATTAAAGTGTAACAGTTGGAAAAATTATAAGGGCAGTTTTGGTTATAAAATTATCAATATTTGTAGAAATTTTATAAAAATACTGCACGTTTCTTCATCCCATCAAACATAATTATCAATTTTTTTTATGATCGTAAACTTTTTCATAACCATGTAGAATGGAAACTTTTCTCACAATCTCCTCATGTACATGTAAACAAATCAAACATTGATGGAAAAGTGGAGGCCATCTTTCTGGCCCCAAATCAAAGCTTCAAAGAATTGATAAAAATGAAATTGAAAGTGATTTTTCAAAGATGCTTACTTCCATGAATTATTGATATCCACTAAGCTTAAGTGACACTCAGTTAATCAAGATCTACAGTATATTAATATTTTATTTTGGGGGTAGTGTAGATACTTAGTTTTCAGTTGTTGACCAAGATTATTTTTAAACTTTCTTTATAATTTCTGAAATATCTGTTATTGTCTGCTTTGTGTCCTGGTAGAAATTAAGACATTCACAACTTCAACGAGCAGTGTTTTATTCTGTCATTTTATTTTGTGATACCTATTACTTCTGTAATACTTTTTGTTTTATTGATACCTTTTATATGTAAATTATACTGCAGATTTGATAATGACTTTCAGATATGTCATTAGGAATGTAACATAGGCAGTCTTATAGCTGTACATACAGTTTTCAAGTTATGTAAACTACATACAATTTTAACCATTAACAGTCTTACTTGTAAGTATTCAAAGAATGTCAGAATTATTATAGTAATAACAGTACATTTGACTGTATAAAATTGTTTGTGTTCCAGTTAATTGCTAATAAAGGGCAGAAGGGAACAAATGACAGAGCTCCATACATAGCTGCAAAGTTTCCACAACGTAACATTCCGTATACTTTCCATTTAGGCAGTGGAGACACTTATGATGGATTTCTCAACAGAAAACTAGACAGATCAATGAAATATAGGATTTTTGTTAGAGCAATTGTCGACACTCCATACAAAGTAAGTGCAGATTTTTCAGAAATTGTAGAACATACAACAAATCTTTATGCTGTATTTTCGACTACTTCTTTTATAAATGATGATGCTTTCTATTCTTCTTCCATCAGGGACTAGGTGAATCATCTGTTCTGGTTCCAAAGAAATGCATCCACTTCACCAAAGCTTCTTAGGTCTTCGTATACTTCTTTGTCCAGTAGGCATTTGTACATTGTATGTACCATTAGGGTTTGGTATGTGTAGATTGCCAAACTTCCTTAGGCAACCTGCCCTGGCCTCCTATTCAGATGAGCAATCCATCTCTCTTTGTTTTCTGCAATACTATCTTGGATATTAAAAATGTGCAGCTTTATAAGTAACTCCTTGAGTGTCTTGTAGGGTGCTTATTTTATCAAATTATTAATTACTGCTGCAAGTATAGTGTCCTATTTTTTATTAACCTGATGCAAGTTTCACATGCTGTATCTGTATATTCAGAAGCTTCTAAATCAATTAACGAACATTGATTGATTTGATTTCTGCATAAAAAACTCCTAAAAAACTCATTATATAAAAACCGTAACCAAATTGATTATTCATTCATTCATTTAGAAACCAATGAAGTTACAAACTCAGTCTGTAAAACATGCATCAGGTTAATATAAAATAGTACAGTCTACTCGCAGAAGTAATTACAATTTTATAATATGTGTATGTGTGTTTATTGTATATCATTTGTAGTAAACTCATTGTGTATGTGAGCGTGTCTGTTTTTTGTGTAGTGTGTTTTAAGTTTATTCTTTCTTCTTGGCTTGTACTGCCATCTCCCATTTTAGCATTCTGAGAGGATAGTTCATGTTATTTTTGCTACATATTTTAGTTTTACTATGCCTGATAAACGGTGCCAGTACACTGGATTTGTTAAGCCACCATCATACTGTAGCCTTTGTCAGTTAGATAAATTTCTGTTTTACAATAAATTCAAATGAAGGCAGCTTTAATAACACTTGTCATATTCTAAAGATGAAAACATACTTGATCAAAATTGTTAGGATATGAAGACAATGAGGTGTATGCCAAACAGTATTTGTAGTTATTATCTACCTAAACATTTTATCAACTTTGCTTTACTTGTTTTAGAATATGTTTAAAATGGCGTAAAATAAGGTGACTGAAGTGAAAAATTAAATTAAAGTCACAACAAAAGTGTGTGTGTGTGTTTGTGCTTATACTTAAACACGTTAATATTTTTTCCTTTACACACAGCTTTACAGAATGTGTATTTAAAGGTACAGTTCTTAGTTATTTACATTTTGACTAACATCTAATTTATTATTATTGGATTTTCAGCATTTGTTCACTTCCAGTCCATTCTCAGAATTGTTGGCCTTAGACATGAGGGAGGTTCCTCCGGGCGATCCTCCTCGTAGGCCGAACCCGAACATTCCAACAGACCCTTCTGAAGTAAGCGTGAATCGTCCAGATGAGCAAGCTGGAATGGTTTGGGTCATTGGACCAATAATAGCTGCTTTGATGCTCTCTATATGTCTAGTGCTTCTCTTCATAATTAAAAAGTAAGTTTAGAAATATTAAAACTGTTATGATATATATATACTCACAGATACAGTTAATTCATGATGTGTTTTGTTTGTGTATATGTGTGTTTTAGACATTCAGACACACGTACAATTTATAATAGATACATTTTAAGTGGTGTTATTCAGTGGTTTTATTAGTTTTTTTAATCATTTCTGGCCTCCAAAAGTATCATGAATAATCTGCCTCTTCTTCTATCCCAGAGTAGATGTAGACACCTGTTCTGGTTTCAGGTGTTTTTTCTTAACAGTTCCAGCAGCGGTTCTATGGTCTTAGAATACTCAGGTGTGAAGCGACGAAAATATCCGGACAATCTCAGGAACACCCTGATATCTTTTGCTTTCTTTTGATTTGAAAATTCTGTAATGGCCTGGATTTTCTCCAGATCGGTACTCACCCCATCCGCCGAAATAATATGCCCCAAGAATTTTATTTGGGATTTTCCAAACTCACATTTGTCCAAGTTAAGTGCAAGATTCGCATCTCTTAACTTGCGAAAGACAATATCAGGTGATGCAGATGCTCCTTGAACGACTTCGATATAATGAGTATGTCGTCCACAAGCACACTTACAAAATCGTCAACTTCCGGTCCTAGTGCCAATTCAAGACACTTAACCATAGCGGCCAGACTGGTCACCAATCCGAAAGGCACTACCTTAAATTGATAACATTTGTTTTTGTATAAAAATGCTGTGAATTTTCGGCATTCTCTGGCTAATGGGATCTGCCAAAACCCACTTTTTTGGTCCAGACGCGACATGTATTTGACCCCTTGACACTTTACAAATAAATTTTCAGTGTTGGGAGCACAATCGTAACACTTTTTTTTATGGTATTAAGGTTGCGCATATCTAAACAAATACGAATGTCATTATTCTTTTTCTTAACGCCTACCATAGGATTTACAAAATTCCTATCCGCTCATTCAATAATATTATTATCCAACATTTTATTTATTTCTTCTTCAACCTGTTGTTGGTAATGTAACGGAATCAGGTATGTATTCCTTATAAACTTATTTACATCAGTAACCTGTATTTTATGTTCCTGTTTACCTGTTTACGTTGGTAATGGTGTGCTTGTTTTTGAAAATCAATTCGTATTTATTTAAAATATTATTTAATTGTTTCTGTTGATCAGCTGTTATCTTACTACCAGTCGCCGATTAACAGCTGGCTTCTGTAGATTAACATTCTGGTTGCATTGATTTATATTACTCTGCTTATGACCCAAATTAATAGTATGTAGTTTGTTTTGAATTACGCATTTTAGCGTTTTGTTAGCAAAATCGATTGTATTTTTCTTAAAGTGTCAGTGCCTAATATAACGTCATAAACTAGATTTTTAACTATAAGGACTGGTACTTCAATTTCCATCCCTTGTGGAAATATTGTGATAAGTGCTTGCTTACAAATAGTTTGTGAGTTGCCCGTCGCCGTAGTGACCATTGTATTATTTACAGATAAGATCGGTGGTTTCTTAAATTGGTGCTTATGTTTGTTAATAAACTTTTCATTGATTAGAGATACTTGTGCCCCACTATCGAATAATACATTTCCATCACAACCATTAATTTTCGCGCTCACAACAATGTCATTATCATCCTTAATTCTAACATTTTCCACACATTCATCAACACAATTATTATATATTAATTCATCTCTAACATCGACAGGGTATAGGCCAGATGCAATGTATACTTTCTTATCACTAGTATCGCTAACACATGATTTTTGATACTGCCATTTGTTATTGTATATTTTACTTGTATTTTGGTCCTTATTTTTATTTATATTTTTGAATTTATCGCACGGACCCACGCCGTGGAACCTTACTCGTTTTTTGATTGCTCTTCGTTTGCATTTGTTTCGGTAATTGCCGATATGTTACTTTGATTGAATCTTTGGAAATTCGGTTTGTTTTTAAACTGTTGTTGTTGTTGCGGCTGAAATTGTTTATGAGCTGGTTAATTATTATTATTACCACTACTTTGGCTATCAGCATTCTCCCACTTAGTTAACAATAGGAGTAGTTCCTCTAAGGACTTAATTCCTTGAGTAATCACTGCGATTTGAATTCCGCGTCCAAAATGGTGAGCCAATTTATTTACCATTTCTGGTTCCAGATATTTTGCTTGAGATATCAGCTGAATTAAATAATTTTCTTTGGATCCTTTTAAACTCGAATACTTGCCAAACTCCAGCTGTACAAGGATCTTTCTCTGTATCTCGCTGTTCCAGTATCTAGCCCTAAAATGTTGTACCAGATCTTGATATGTACCTACCTTATCCTGTATGACGGTGAACCACTCAGCTGCAGTACCTTTTAATCATCTTACTACATAGTTTACATTATCCATCTTGCTCAGGCTGTCACCTATCGCTTCCATATCTCTCTCGCAATTTTTGAGAAAGTGAAGGGATTTTCAGTGTCTCTACCGTAGAATTTTAATTGTGAATTGGTTTCATCTAAAATTCTATAGATATACGTGGTCTGGTTCGCTGGTGTCGATGTATTCTGGAGTCGGGTCAGCTGTTGTCTTAATTCTTGTATCCGCTGATCCTGTTCTGCTACGAGTTCACTTACCGTCGACGTATGAAGAACCACTCTTTCCTCTATTCCATTGATTTTTGCTTCACATTCGCTGATGCGAGAGTTATTCGCTTCTAGAGCGGTCTCAGTATTATTACGAATTAATTCTACTTTCTCGCCGATATGTTTCTCTGTGGTTTCTAACAGCTGCTTACTTTGTTTTGCCTGATCATGTATGGCCGTGAAAATTCGTTTATTTTTGTCATGAAGTGACTTATTTTGTTTGGTCGCGTTTTTCTTCCTGTACTTTTTGAATACTCGCCAATATTGACGCCAGCATAGTTTGCATATCAACTGATGGAGTTTGAGGCTCAGCCATATTTACAGTTATTTTAAAAATTTAAACAAATATTATAGTTCTTATTTATCGAAACGGCAGTATTATTAACACTTATTATTACGGAATTATGTTCAGTTTATATATTGTAAAATGTTACTGTCAAGTATCTCAACCAAATTAAATGTTCACAAAACTTAACCTAACACAAGTACAAATAATAATTCAACCTCCAAATAAACACAATTACTAATATTGTTCAAATATCTGATAGCAGAGAATATTCAAATTTTTATATACACTCCCTGATTACAAATAGAAAAACACACAAATTAGTTCAAATGAATTTAGTCTTTACACAAATCAAAATAATATTACTAAATTACTACAAAATCATGCCACGCGTTGGCCAGCACCAAATATCTCTATGCAACAATACAGATTATAATTTCGCATAGGATAATGTGTGTGTGAAGAAATTACAAAGAAGTCTATATTGGAGGTAATGAAGAATTATTTATTACACACAATAAATAATAGTTTATGTACTGTATATTAAATTACATAACTGTCATGCATTTCATATATGTTGAATAAAGTTTATATTGTTCGATTAGCTCGATTTTACTTGTTAGATGAATATCCGTTACACTAGCTGATACGTCCTCCGGATGTGCGTTCCTCCTCTTGGCATCCTCTTCATCGGCGGGTTGCTCCAGCGGCGATTCCTCTGCACGTCTCGCTGACGATTCCATTGCACTGCTAACACCAAATAGATCTTACACACGAATTTTCACTCTCACAATAATTAGTGTTCTCGCTCGCAAAAGTTATTATTAATTTACAACGTTAATTGTTTTTAGATCTCAGGGTGATATGGGTAATTATTTTAAAAGCGGTCTATTGAGCTTACACCTTCCGTGAAAGCTTGAAGTGTTCAGTAACTCCCTATGTGGATAATTTGACTACCGCGAATAGCACTTTAATATAATAATAATTATTTACTGAGGTTGTTACCCAGCTTGGTTCTTTACGCAAAGCTCGTAAAGAGTTCCAAGTTTTATTGTAATTTTAGATTTCTATAAGTCCATACGAGAAAAACTCTCGTCGAACGGACACACGTTCACACGGCGAATGCTATCGATGAACTGTCCTGAAGCATAGCCCACAAAGTATGAATCTAACTGAAATTGGTGTTTATATTGTAAAATAGTTGGAAACCTCATAGGATATAAAAACTGTAGCTAATTACATAAACAATCCACTGTCAAAGTTTCAAGTTGATGGGTGTATTAACGCGGAAGATATAGCGAATAAGGTTTATCACACACGCACATACGCACAATTTCACACAAAAAGTACATGACAATAAAGAACAAAATTTTATAAAGAATTTGGTATAACCTACGTTCTTATCCATCGCTAAATACAAAACTTACAGCTAATAGACAAAAAATTGAGTAAATCGATTTTAAACATGTAAATGTTCATCATCCATGCTTAGATACGATTAATACAGCTCATCATCCTGTGTTTTGTTTGCAATATATATATATATATATATATTATAACTACACTTCTATGCGTTATTGTAATGTAATGTTGTGTGTGAGTACCCACCTGCTGTCTGATCTTGCAGATTCTTCCGACTAGGGCGTGTGGATTTTGGATTTGAAGTTCGCAAGCTAGTAATCTCAAATTATTACAACAACACACGTAATGGGTTACTTTAAAGGGGGAGAGTTTTGTGAGACTGGTAGGCTTTATCGTACAACAATAAAACACTGTTATATGGGGTAATAAAACGTTGTTTATTACACCAACAACACACATGAATAGAATGGTTATAATGTTATGAATTTTCTTATAGTCTATACAATGAATCGATGTTTTTCGATTGATTAATAGTTGAAAGAAACTGAACTCGTTCTTTTCGAGTTAATTGCAATTTAAATTTGACTTTATTACTTGATTTGAATTTAATTAAATTTATTTAATTAATTTGAATCTAAGTGTTCATGAAACAAAATATAAAACTCTAAAATTAATTTGAATGATTAGTTAAAATAAATTAGACGTGACAGTCTAGTTCACGTTATTTCATTTCTAGTGATTCTACTTCTGATCTACTGCAGTATGATCTAAGATTAGATTGTCAGTTAAGATTTGTATAGCGCTTTTATACTACTTCTATTTCTTAACTATAACTTACTAAAGCCTTAAACTGCTATACAGATTATCACAACGAATTTACTTTTTAATTACTAGAGTCTTTGCTTTTTGTTTGTTTGGCACCTGAATTATTTGAATTACAATGTTTTAATTGAAAAATATAAAATTTGATCTGAAAATAAATAAATAGATTTTGCTTTCCTGTTACTGAAGAGGATGTCGTCCCGATTTGTCCCTCGTCGATTCGAGTCCTTGGTTAGAGAAAGTAATCTGCTGAGAACTGCTGGATTCGGTCGTGGAGTTCAAAATTCGGCAACACTCTGCTTCCCTGGTGTTTGTGAATATTTTAACGTCTGCTGTTGTCTGCTGGAACTGCTTCCTGTTCTCCGTCGATTTGCACGTTGCACGTCAGTGTGTGTGTGTGTGTGTGCTTCGTTCAGCGGCCTCTCTGCTGTATTCTTGAAGTCTGGTCTTGAAGTCTGGTGGATCTCTTGCGTGCTTATGACTAACTGGTAGTACACAATAAGCTTGGTTGATGTCTTGAGTATCTCGCCTTTACACAGCAATTACGAGCTATACAGATGATCTGTAGTTAGTGTGTTCGTAATTGCGTGTGTGTTGACCACGTAGAGTCTTCTTATTGATCTTCACCGCTTTGGCTACTAGACGATCGAAGGACTACGTCTTAACTTCGTGAGTACTGACAGAAGAGTGATTTTTCCACCAGAAAACATCGCAGTAGCCGGGGCTGCATGAAATGATTTCATTGGTCGAAACACTCTCCCTACCACATAAAATTTAGAATTCCCTTAGTCCGTGAGAATGAAGTCTGGTTCCCACAGACGGAGAATAGAATTATTATCTAATATATAATTTTCCGCCGGAACCACTTTGTCGCTAAGGATATCCTGTACTTATTTAATTTTGCAATAACTTGGTTGCAAATCAAGTTGTGTGAAATCTAAAATATACAATCTGTCACAAATTATTATCTTTATAACATACTAAAATCTCTTTACTGTATCTCTATTTTAACAGAAGGTATTTAATTATTTTAATTAACTCTTACATTTGTTAATTATATTGCATCAAATTTGCACACGTCATTATTAATATCTCGGCAAACATTTTGGCTTTGTTAGATTTCGCCTTTATTTATTAGTTTCCGAGATATTAATAATTAACAGTTTGGGTGTGGTCGCTTCCTTGTACAGCGAACTGATTACATAACGACCACGTGTGCGTTGCTTTACACAGCATTATTTTCAATGCGCTACATTCAAATGGAGTTTTAACTGTTACTTTTTATTTAAATATGGTTTCAGCATGCGGTAAACATATAACCCCAAATAGTTAATATTTGGTTCTGTTATATATTCCCACACCCGCTTTAAAAAAAAATGAATGTAATAATTACAGTTATTTTTTTTATTTTTATTTTTTCTTAATCATTACACACATATTCTGTAATCATTTTCTTATTACTATACATTGTATTACTTATTCTGAAGACACGTACACAAGTGTTAATGTTATTACATTATATACAATTTAACTCTAAATACATGTATTAAACTATCATATTTGCAACTTATTGCGTATAATGGTTTTTAAAACGAGTAGTATCCTTTGTATATAAACAATGGCACGCGTATAAAGGAATTTTGCTGACAGTATTTAAAACCGTTATCGCCAGGCGCGCGGCTAATTGCTTGACCTAGTTTCATATGTGGGTCAGGTAGTCATCGCGTGACGTAACTGTTTCCTGCCGCTGTTCTCGCTCACTCAGTTGTATACGCTCATTATTTACCGCTATAGAAAAACATTATTATTAGTACACAAGTTATCTATAATTATTATTAACAAAACAAATTAAAACACAAATTACACAAACACAAACACAAATTATTTATTTTAATTTTAATTATTATAATACAATTATTATTATCTCTAAAGTGCATCCAGTATATCGTATGCATTTTTATGGGTGGCTCGACAATATTCCGCTACGTACTCGTCGAATTCGTACGCGTCCCCGGATATGATTTCTACGTCTTCCCACGCTGACTGTGTGGGAACGTCGTCGTCACTTTCCTGCTCTGGCGGATGTACTTTTGTCGGTGCCCATTGTTGCATTGTGTTAACGGGCAACCACGTTTCCTTACCTTCCGGTTGAAATACTTTGTCAACTGGCGTACAAATTTCTGTATAAAATTCACTTTTCTTAAACCTAGCATTTTTTCTATTTTTACCTACTTTATTGCGATAGGTTTTGGCATAATTTATGGCGCTTCCCCCCTGGAGGCGCCCGTTTCCAAGTTTTTTGGAAACTTACGATTCTTTCTCCTCTCATTGGTGTCTTTATTACTAGGAGTATCGCTGTCTTGCTCTATTGTATCGGTTCTAGCTATCTCAACCGTTTGCATAGCTCTAATCGGGGCCCCGTCGTTACCCTTATATTGCCCTTTTGATCTAGCAATATTTTGTTTGCCTTTGTATTCAAAGGTCTTATCTGGGGGTTTTGACGGTGTTTGGGGTGGAGTAGAACTAGTACTCGGTCTCTGGTCAGGTTGCTGGTATTGTTCTCGCGTATTCTGCCCTTCATTACTTCGGCGAAACTCGGGATTATAACGCCACCCACCAAAATCAAAAACCGTCTCACTTTGGGACACTAGAATGAGGAGTTCGTCTACCGTGCGAATACCCTGGGTAAATACAGCTACTCTAATGTTATGATTAAAATGGTAGGCAAGCTTGGTGACTATGTCAATCTCCGCAAATGCTGGGGTTAAATGCTTCGCGCGTTCGACCTGCTGGATTATATAATTTTCGGCGGTAATATTCATTTTCTTGTCAAAACGGCCATATTCCAGTTCATTGCGCAGAAGTCGTTGGGTATGCGAGTTCCAGTACCGGCTTTCAAATTTTTGTTTGAACTCCGCGTATGTGGACACTCTATCGCGTACAATGTTATACCACTTACGCGCCGAATCACGCATCGCGTTAACCACCCACTGTATTTTGTCTTGATCTTCTAGTCGGGAACCTACTCTAGCCATTTCACTCTCACACGCTAATAAAAATTCAATGGGGTTTTCGTTATTTTCCCCCGTAAAATACACGCGATTTTTCTCATCGACAGGACCTTGTACCAAAATATTTGGAGCAGACCTCCTTCGTACCTCCTGTCGTACCTTCAAAATCTCGTCGCTTAACGTTAGTAAAACACTCTCTTTATTAGAGTCAATGTTAGACCGCGTCTCTACAATTGAAGCGTCTAATTTATCTACTCGTCGTTGCGTTTCGGTCACGTCCGCGTGAATTTTTACCTCTAGGGATTCCACCTTTTTGGAAACCTCTAGTGTTTGCTTTTCACAGCGGGTTATGTGGTCTTTGAACCGGCCCTCCATACGTGTTACTTGTTCAATAAACGATTTTTGCATTGTGGTCTCAAAAACCTTAAACCGTTCATTGATTTTAGTATCGACCGTATTTACTCTTTCACTGATCTCTGCGACCTTCTCCGTTAATTGTTTATTACTCTCCGCGATTTTTGCATTGCTTTCCGCGATTTCGGTGACTTTAGCGGTCAACTCGTTTACGCTTTCGTCTATTTTCGTGGTTAATTCTTTACTACTTTCTTTATTACTTTGCTTAATCTCGGCGTTTATGTCAGCGTTACTTTGTTCTAATGCTTCGGTTAGACTAACTTTTTGCGCCTCGATTTTAGAAGTTATTTCTGCGTTGCTAAGTTCAAATTTCGCGTCAATTTTCTCAAATCTCGAGTTCATGTTAGCGGTCAAATCCGCGTTCATTTGTTGTATTTGTTTAAGTATTTTATCCATATCCATTTTAAATACACAACAATGTCAAATATACACTTTAAAATACACAGAACAGTTTCAAATACTCACAATAACTTTACTGTTGTACACACACCAGTCACAAAACTCTTTGGGGATTGTTTAGTTGGACGCCAGCTGTTTTACTAATTAAAACAGCAAAGTTTGTTTTAAAGTGAAAATTAAATTTAAATTGAATTTAATTAATTTAATTTAATTTGATCGTGCCCCACGTTCCGGGCAAGCCATTTATAACTCTTGTTCGGAACGTGAATTCAATTTGATGTACGTTTGTCGGGCCCCACGTTGGCCGACATTTATAACTACACTTCTATGCGTTATTGTAATGTAATGTTGTGTGTGAGTACCCACCTGCTGTCTGATCTTGCAGATTCTTCCGACTAGGGCGTGTGGATTTTGGATTTGAAGTTCGCAAGCTAGTAATCTCAAATTATTACAACAACACACGTAATGGGTTACTTTAAAGGGGGAGAGTTTTGTGAGACTGGTAGGCTTTATCGTACAACAATAAAACACTGTTATATGGGGTAATAAAACGTTGTTTATTACACCAACAACACACATGAATAGAATGGTTATAATGTTATGAATTTTCTTATAGTCTATACAATGAATCGATGTTTTTCGATTGATTAATAGTTGAAAGAAACTGAACTCGTTCTTTTCGAGTTAATTGCAATTTAAATTTGACTTTATTACTTGATTTGAATTTAATTAAATTTATTTAATTAATTTGAATCTAAGTGTTCATGAAACAAAATATAAAACTCTAAAATTAATTTGAATGATTAGTTAAAATAAATTAGACGTGACAGTCTAGTTCACGTTATTTCATTTCTAGTGATTCTACTTCTGATCTACTGCAGTATGATCTAAGATTAGATTGTCAGTTAAGATTTGTATAGCGCTTTTATACTACTTCTATTTCTTAACTATAACTTACTAAAGCCTTAAACTGCTATACAGATTATCACAACGAATTTACTTTTTAATTACTAGAGTCTTTGCTTTTTGTTTGTTTGGCACCTGAATTATTTGAATTACAATGTTTTAATTGAAAAATATAAAATTTGATCTGAAAATAAATAAATAGATTTTGCTTTCCTGTTACTGAAGAGGATGTCGTCCCGATTTGTCCCTCGTCGATTCGAGTCCTTGGTTAGAGAAAGTAATCTGCTTAGAACTGCTGGATTCGGTCGTGGAGTTCAAAATTCGGCAACACTCTGCTTCCCTGGTGTTTGTGAATATTTTAACGTCTGCTGTTGTCTGCTGGAACTGCTTCCTGTTCTCCGTCGATTTGCATGTTGCACGTCAGTGTGTGTGTGTGTGTGTGTCGGGCGGTCGCTCTGCTCGTCAGCTGTTAACCAATGATTTAGACGGCCTCTCTGCTGTATTCTTGAAGTCTGGTCTTGAAGTCTGGTGGATCTCTTGCGTGCTTATGACTAACTGGTAGTACACAATAAGCTTGGTTGATGTCTTGAAGAGTATCTCGCCTTTACACAGCAATTACGAGCTATACAGATGATCTGTAGTTAGTGTGTTCGTAATTGCGTGTGTGTTGACCACGTAGAGTCTTCTTATTGATCTTCACCGCTTTGGCTACTAGACGATCGAAGGACTACGTCTTAACTTCGTGAGTACTGACAGAAGAGTGATTTTTCCACCAGAAAACATCGCAGTAGCCGGGGCTGCATGAAATGATTTCATTGGTCGAAACAGTCTCCCTACCACATAAAATTTAGAATTCCCTTAGTCCGTGAGAATGAAGTCTGGTTCCCACAGACGGAGAATAGAATTATTATCTAATATATAATTTTCCGCCGGAACCACTTTGTCGCTAAGGATATCCTGTACTTATTTAATTTTGCAATAACTTGGTTGCAAATCAAGTTGTGTGAAATCTAAAATATACAATCTGTCACAAATTATTATCTTTATAACATACTAAAATCTCTTTACTGTATCTCTATTTTAACAGAAGGTATTTAATTATTTTAATTAACTCTTACATTTGTTAATTATATTGCATCAAATTTGCACACGTCATTATTAATATCTCGGCAAACATTTTGGCTTTATTAGATTTCGCCTTTATTTATTAGTTTCCGAGATATTAATAATTAACAGTTTGGGTGTGGTCGCTTCCTTGTACAGCGAACTGATTACATAACGACCACGTGTGCGTTGCTTTACACAGCATTATTTTCAATGCGCTACATTCAAATGGAGTTTTAACTGTTACTTTTTATTTAAATATGGTTTCAGCATGCGGTAAACATATAACCCCAAATAGTTAATATTTGGTTCTGTTATAATATATATATATATATTGCGACAACACAAATTACTAATTTATTGGCGCATAGGATATGATAGTATGTGTATTTCAAATTACAAGTCTATATTGGAGGGTTTAAGATTATTTATTGTACAAACACAAGTTATAGTTTATATGGTATATTTGAAATGTACAGAATGTAATGTTTGATATAGAGTATTTCTTTTAAAGTGTTAAATAATGTTCATACGCAAGACGTAATACGTTACATAAGAAGACTCCCACGATGATGTTGTTGAAGAGAAGGGCCGGTCTTTGCGGTATAGATGGATCGTCAGGTGTGGCTTACAAATGACAGACGTTTCACCGGAAACGTTTACAGCTGGGCTGGCGTCCTGTAACAGCTTGGCTGATGTCCTGTAATAGCTGGGCTGGTCCTATAACAGCTGGGCTGATGTCCTATAACAGCTGGGCTGATGTCCTGTAACAGCTGGGCTGATGTCCTGTAACAGCTGGGCTGATGTCCTGTAACAGCTGGGCTGATGTCCTGCAATTCCCACGATGAATCCGACACTTCGCACACACAATGGTACTACGGATTTTATCACTCGCAAAACTTATATAGAGTTTAAGACCAAGTAATATCTCAGGTGACAGTGAGTTAATCTAATAACGGTATATTGAGCTTATACCTCTCCGGCTTCTTCAAGTGTTCTCGCGAATAACAAGGTCTACCGCGATCAGCAGACCACCCTATGAGGAAATCTTGCACTAGCACGGAAACGTCTTGATGGAACTATTGCGTAACTATTAATACTACTGTCACTGCGGAAAATCTTGCACAGTGATACAGTTACACTCACTTCTTACACACGTAATACTACAATATTAATATCGTGTGTAAAGATATAAATCAATTGTTATGCGTCACATGCGTTACTATCCCGAAAAGTCTTAACAGATCCTTGCAAGCGGTAGAGTCTTGTACAAGGAATTGTATGTACCGTTCATGGTAGCAGCAGTGAAGAACTGCTTGTAAATTTTCGCACAATGCGTTAAAACACTGGTGTGTGCAAATGTACCACACACACAGTTCTGAGTCTTCCCGTTTCACTAACGACGAATAGTTTTTACAACACCTTGCAAGCGGTAGAATTCTTGTACAAGGAGTGCACGTTCCGTTCGCGGTAGATGGCGTAGAAGAACTATCGTAATTATACGCGTAATGCGTTTAAACACTACTGTGTGCAGATGTACTACATACACAGTTCTGAGCCTTCTCGTTTCACTAATGACGAATAGTCTTTACAACACCTTGCAAGCGGTAGAATTCTTGTACAAGGAGTGCACGACCCGTTCGCGGTAGATGGCGTAGAAGAACTGCCTGTGTAACGACAGGCATAAGAAAATTTCCAACCACCAGTCAGCATTCTATTGGTGGATGGAAGTCACATGGTTAGTAAAAGTGACAATGCACTTTTCATGCATTAGAGTGCATTTACCTTGTAACAGCATGCATAGCGGTAATCAGACTACTCGTATCTCATGCATGCTGCCTACATATTAATAATATACAAGAACGTAAACAATAGTCCGACAGGTATAGGGATTGTAGCGATACACATGTCTCAGTTCAGCTAATGTCAAAACAACGATAATACTTCACGCACCGCCCGGGAAACGTTTTCCACACGCACACGCGCGCACATTTCCACTAACACAGTACATGAATCACCATAACTAATAATGCACAATTTTTCTAAACTAAACCCTTAACCTTACTAAATACAATTGATAACAACCAAACTTAACCATCTACGAATATAATAAGAATGTCCATTGTCTGTGTAATATATGACTTGCCCCACCTATCATGATCCTGTGATTCGTTGCAGGATTAACTCCCTCCCGCATAAAAAAAAATTTTTTTTTTTTTTTTTTAGTTAACTAACAAAAAATAAAAAATTTTTTTTTTCTAATATACCTAAAACAACTTCCTAATCCTGAAATAATAATAATACCCTCGAACTAACATCAAATAAACATCCTCAATTAATACTAACAATTCCAACTGTCACTTTGACAGAAGCATCAATTCACAAGACACGTGGTAACCTTCAAACCAAAACAAACACACATGTTCTTGACACACAGATAACGACATCTACTGCAGGATCATAGCGTACACAGACAACATTCCTTATCAAAACTAGATTATTGTTCACTCTCAGAGTCATCTTACATACAACATTTAAAACTGAACTTGACATATTTAACATCACTACACATTCTTACCCCTATATCCTGACATTTATTTCTGAGTTTTTTGTATAAATTTTTCTCAGTTTTGAAACGCACACGTTTACTTGGAAAGACAGATTTGAATTTGTTTAATATACACCGTAATTGCCTTATCTCGCAACCCATTAACTGAACCTTGAGGGTCGGTGAGTTATTCGTTATCTTATCTTTCGAGCGTCCTAGTCTGATAAGGTGCTCTACCCTATCAACCTTATCTCGTAATGTATGGTTTGGAACTCCAACTGGCAGTTTATTCAATTCGTCGATTTCCAATATAATATTATGTCCGAGTTTTCTAACTCCAATTACGGTCACATCTATTTTCGTTCCCTGCACATATCTTGTTATACGTGCCTGTTTTTCAACTATCTGCGACTCACACGCTGCTGATTTTACCCTTGTGTGATTTACCGGCAGAATCGGCATTTGTATAAAGTGGTTTTTACACCTCTTTCGTAACTGCTTGTCCAACAGCGATATTTCTGTGCCACTGTCGTCAACCTCTCGTCGCCATAACCATTGATTTTTGCTTCGACAATAAGGTCGGTGCAATTTTCAATCCTAATATTTCCCTCATGTTTATTACTATTATCATTATTACATACTAAATTATCCCTAATTTCGGCAGGATATAGGCCATACATAACAGTTTCATTCTTATAACTAACATTTTTCATATTTGATTGATTGAACTGCTTTTCAACTAAATCATTTTCAATAACTGTTGCTAATAAGTTGGTATTAAATTGCTGAGTTGTATTTTTATGTTGTTGTGATTGCGGCTGATTTTGTGGTGTTTGAACATGAAACTGATTACGCGGCGGTTCATTATTATTTACCATAATTGTTGTCACCTTATTGTCACCAGTATCATTCACCTCTCCGTCCTCAGTAAACACCTCAGTACCTGATATTGATTCTTCTAGTACCTCATCATCAGGCCATAAGTCATAAATACCTGCACCATTAGTATCCATACTAGTTCCAGGCTCTACTACTGGTTCGGAAATTTTACGTGTTATGCATACACTGTCCGCATCCATGATAGCTTCAGATCCTATCATATGTTCACGGTTCTCGCATGCTATATCTGCTACACTACAAAATATCACCCCACCACAGCACTTACCTGAAGTATGTTCCAGACTAACAGTGTTGTTACTACTAATTTCATTTCTGTTAGCCTCACTACAATCCGATGCAGATTCTAAATATTCGACTTTACCGAGATACGAACTACTAGGCCCTAATAAGGTGGTTTCTGTATAATCACTTTCAAGTTCACCTGCTACGCTACTGTTCTCCTTTAATCCTTCAGATGTCACATCTTGGTTAACTTCCATATTACTTTCTTTGAGAGTATGTTCCACAAGGACATTTGGTACTTCAAAATTATCACAAGGTACAATATTCTCAACAGATAAATCTACTTCAATATCAGCTGACATTTCCTGTAGTTTCGCCATCCTCTCCTCTCTATCGGCGTCCATTTCTTCCCAAAATTTCTGCCTAATGGCTATCATCTCCTCATCCCTGGCTTTACTTTCCTCTGAAACTCCTTGTATACCCGCTATCATCCCTCCTTCCACGGCTTTCATCTCCTCACGCCAGGCTTTCATTTCTTCTCTATCATCTTTCCGCTCTTCTTTATTTTCTGCTGAAATTTCCTCCATCTTTTCTTCCATGGTTTTCATCTTCGCTAATATGGCCGCTAAAAGATTCTCTATCCCTTTTGACTCCGCCATAATGCTCAAAAATTTAATTTAAAATTTAGTAAATTTAAATTTATTGATTTATACGCAAACCAAGTTATTATTATCACAACAAGATTAGAACTAATGGTAACCAGTTTATATGCACGCAGAAAAAGCAGTTCAAAATATCAACATGTAAATACCTTATCTAACATACAACAACTAATAATCTACCTCCAATATACTGATAAAATCTGTTCATATACGATATACAAGAGAATATGCACACTTGAAAAATTATATCCTCAGCTTTTCACATGAACAATACACATACAATTATTACGTTAATTATATTTATACGTCGGATTTTTCAACAAATTTTATATTCATAGACAATTATATAATAGCGTAAATTACCGCTATTTTACGAGCCCTACGTTGCTAAGCGCCAAAATATCTCTATGCGACAACACAAATTACTAATTTATTGGCGCATAGGATATGATAGTATGTGTATTTCAAATTACAAGTCTATATTGGAGGGTTTAAGATTATTTATTGTACAAACACAAGTTATAGTTTATATGGTATATTTGAAATGTACAGAATGTAATGTTTGATATAGAGTCTTTCTTTTAAAGTGTTAAATAATGTTCATACGCAAGACGTAATACGTTACATAAGAAGACTCCCACGATGATGTTGTTGAAGAGAAGGGCCGGTCTTTGCGGTATAGATGGATCGTCAGGTGTGGCTTACAAATGACAGACGTTTCACCGGAAACGTTTACAGCTGGGCTGGCGTCCTGTAACAGCTTGGCTGATGTCCTGTAATAGCTGGGCTGGTCCTATAAGAGCTGGGCTGATGTCCTATAACAGCTGGGCTGATGTCCTGTAACAGCTGGGCTGATGTCCTGTAACAGCTGGGCTGATGTCCTGCAATTCCCACGATGAATCCGACACTTCGCACACACAACGGTACTACGGATTTTATCACTCGCAAAACTTATATAGAGTTTAAGACCAAGTAATATCTCAGGTGACAGTGAGTTAATCTAATAACGGTATATTGAGCTTATACCTCTCCGGCTTCTTCAAGTGTTCTCGCGAATAACAAGGTCTACCGCGATCAGCAGACCACCCTATGAGGAAATCTTGCACTAGCACGGAAACGTCTTGATGGAACTATTGCGTAACAATTAATACTACTGTCACTGCGGAAAATCTTGCACAGTGATACAGTTACACTCACTTCTTACACACGTAATACTACAATATTAATATCGTGTGTAAAGATATAAATCAATTGTTATGCGTCACACGCGTTACTATCCCGAAAAGTCTTAACAGATCCTTGCAAGCGGTAGAGTCTTGTACAAGGAATTGTATGTACCGTTCACGGTAGCAGCAGTGAAGAACTGCTTGTAAATTTTCGCACAATGCGTTAAAACACTGGTGTGTGCAAATGTACCACACACACAGTTCTGAGTCTTCCCGTTTCACTAACGACGAATAGTTTTTACAACACCTTGCAAGCGGTAGAATTCTTGTACAAGGAGTGCACGTTCCGTTCGCGGTAGATGGCGTAGAAGAACTATCGTAATTATACGCGTAATGCGTTTAAACACTACTGTGTGCAGATGTACTACATACACAGTTCTGAGCCTTCTCGTTTCACTAACGACGAATAGTCTTTACAACACCTTGCAAGCGGTAGAATTCTTGTACAAGGAGTGCACGACCCGTTCGCGGTAGATGGCGTAGAAGAACTGCCTGTGTAACGACAGGCATAAGAAAATTTCCAACCACCAGTCAGCATTCTATTGGTGGATGGAAGTCACATGGTTAGTAAAAGTGACAATGCACTTTTCATGCATTAGAGTGCATTTACCTTGTAACAGCATGCATAGCGGTAATCAGACTACTCGTATCTCATGCATGCTGCCTACATATTAATAATATACAAGAACGTAAACAATAGTCCGACAGGTATAGGGATTGTAGCGATACACATGTCTCAGTTCAGCTAATGTCAAAACAACGATAATACTTCACGCACCGCCCGGGAAACGTTTTCCACACGCACACGCGCGCACATTTCCACTAACACAGTACATGAATCACCATAACTAATAATGCACAGTTTTTCTAAACTAAACCCTTAACCTTACTAAATACAATTGATAACAACCAAACTTAACCATCTACGAATATAATAAGAATGTCCATTGTCTGTGTAATATATGACTTGCCCCGCCTATCATGATCCTGTGATTCGTTGCAATATATATATATATATATATATATATATATATAACTGTTAAGAAAATTGAAGCCTTACTTCAGTCACACGTCTAAGAAGATAATATGAAAGTAAGGACATGCAGTTTCTTACAAATCAGTATATGTATGCATATGTGTATTATCCATTACTTTTGATATCCAAATGTAAAATACTTCGTAAAATATTTTTATAGAGTTTGCATTTTTCATAAACAATTTTATGCTCATAAAAGTACAAAGAAATATCTAAGTTCACTCACTGAGCTTAAGCAGTAAGTGTTAATGAACAAAGCAGGTTATAGGTGTTCTTGGAATTAAATGACTGATCCACAGGAGACTGCTAATGGAATTGCACAATTAAATGGGTACAAGTTATCATACACAGCAAAAACTATCACCATGAACTGTCATGTGATAGCATAGTATGACATTTGGTCATACTGACTATACTCATTGTATATAGTATTGAAAATTTACCAGGCAACCACTGAGGAAAAGTTGTAGAGAAGTTTTGGAGTGTACAACCATGACTGGTTTCTTAAATATACATCCAGTACAGAATGATGTAATATTAGAATGATTTATAATTTGCAAAATTAAAATAAAACAAACTTAAGAAGTCAGTAACAGTGGGAAGAATATTGTACTGCTTCCACTTGAAAGTGATTTTTCTAAATTAACTTGCAAACTTTCATGTTTTTTGTAAAAATAAAAAAAATACTGTTTTTGGGTTTTCACATATCGTTTCATTTCTTTTAATGTCAGACATTTTGCCCATTCTATGATGAGGCATTCTCATTGGCTTTTTCTATCCTGTTAATAATATGAGTGTTGTCTTTTGAAAACAAAGTGAAGTTGCACACATACTGTTGGAAAGAATAAATAACTTTTATGATAGTCATGTTTAAAACTACATTATTTTTTGTTGACTTGTTAAGTTTTTTTTTAAGTGGGTAATAAGTTATTATGTGCCCCATAATTTTTCTAACAATAAACTCAATTTTTCTATGTATATAAACTCTACAGTTTTTTTTTTGTAGACATATCCGATCCTATTAGCCTAACTACTCATGTTTGACAGAAAAATTTATCAACAATTTCATTATTACTACTGTTTTAATATTAATCATACTATTTACACTAATTTTTGTACAGTCTGTAAGTTATTTTAACCCATTGATCAGTGTCAACTTGGTTATTGTGTTAGGCCTCTGATAGTGAAATTTTTTTAACTTTGTGAAATATAATGTAATGCAAAATTGTGAACTTAGGGAAACTGATCAGAAATATATAAATAGTGTTAAATAAATTGTTTCCACTCTTTAATTCATAAAAATTGATACTTTGTCACCTGATTCATAGTTTGTAACATAATCACAAATTCCATCCTCAGTCCAACAGTTAGACTTTTAAAAGTGTAGCTTATGAGGGACATTTAACACTAAATGAAAATGTTACACACTGTATAGTTTATATATAATGAACAGTACAAGTTATTTATGAAGAAAACACTGTCACACCTCTACACTTTTGTAAACTAAGCACACAAAACCTCCAAGTAGACTTCAAAATGTGCTCCAAAACTGGTGCGACAGAGAACGCAAATTTGTCACTATAGCCACTATGTTACACAACTCACTATAGAGCCACTATATTACATCATACTAAGAAAGAATTAATTTGAAAACAATCCACTAGAGTGTAGCTTGAATAACATCGCAACTAACATTGTATATCAGCTGTGAAGCTACTAATTTTTTGAGTCACATTAAATTTACTCATTTACTAATAATTATCGGGCGCCATCTTGTATTTATTACTTACAAGAAACAGATTTGTACTTACCATTTTTGGGGTTCTTTTTAGGCGAACTCAGGAGCAGAACTGGTTGTTCAAAATAAAGAAAACTTTATTTTGTTTCCCATTAATCGAGTTTTATTGACAATTTTGATTAGAACTTTTATTACTAACACACTATCTCCTAACATCCTTTCTGTACTATAAATTCAGATTAACGAAAGTTATTTAGCATATAATGGGAATCGAAACATAGTATATAAATTGTAAAATAACTTCTATAAAATTAAGCATGAATTACATTAACACATATCAACACAAACCAGCCTTCTTTGTTACTTAGTTTCACACACACACACACACACACACACACACACACACACACACACACACACACACACACACACACACACACACACACACACACACACACACACACACACACACACACACACACACACACACACACACACACACACACACACACACACACACACACACACACACACACACTTAATTTACAACCCGTGAGATCTCATTTTATATTGCATTTTGTTTTCTTCTATTAAAAAAATTGAATGTTTAAATTTTCGTTTAAAATGGTGTCTTATCCTGTTTACTTACCTGCCAATCAGTCCTGAAGACGTCACATTATTTTACACGCACATTTGCTAATTTTTAAAAACTGATTATCTCCGAAAACTGTCTCTACATTTTATATATGTATTCCTATTCCTACATATTTTTAAAACTGTTATTACACTTTGATTAAGAGTTAAAATGCGTTACTTTTCATTTTAGGTGCGGGCGAAAATTACGCACAGCCGGCAAACACACCAAAACTTCGCCTAAAACCGGCGAACCGGCGAACGCGACAGTTGTTGTGTCCGATGTGTTCAGATGTTGTTTTCCGACTGTTCATTGTTTGCTGTGAGTGTGACAAAAGCTAGTGGCACACTCCACCCACATTCCTTGTTATGTCAGGCGCTGACGTATATGTTGACGTCAGATGGTCTGATGTGGTTACATAATTTGTTGACAGTGTTTTTTGTGTCCTTGAAGCTGCCCTTGGCACAGTTTGTCGGTTGTTAAGTTCATAAAAACTCGTTTCAATAATTTACATACAATATTGTCAATCAGTCGTACCACCTTCGCTACCGTCGCCTACCACTAAATTTACCTTTGTTTATAAATTTTGTCCCAATTATTTAAACAAACATGTTATCTGCTTTAACAAAATAAAAAAAATACAAATTTCCTTATTACCCTGAAATAGGCCCGTTACAATACCCCCTCAATGAGATATTTTATGCTGAAGCATAAAAAATCTCATTGACACACTCATACTTGCTAAAGGGATCAGCCAGGATATGTCGCCACAACCCCCTTTACGGTTTACAAAAAATATAATCAACTCACCCTTGGTCCGGTGACTGTGACCGCATCTGAATGACAATACTGGACTTCTCTCTCGAGATCCCAACACCGTAGAGTCAGACAGATTCTTAACGCCCCTGTTCTGACGCGCTGGCCAGCTCAGGACCGCCGCCACAGCATCACCAAACACTGAAACAACAAATTAAAGATCAAATAGTGGCCTTATACAACACTATATCCCCAACTGATCTGTTTCCCCCTAGCGGTGCTGGTTTGCGCTAAGAAGCACTGGTTTTGTTTTTTACCTATTTCTAACATATATATCAAAATATCTAATAACAACATGATACCCATTATAAAATTCCAAAATCTCATTCTATCAACTTTTATCCCAAAATTCAAAATTATTGCTCTGATTCCCATCAGAATTTAAATAAACAGACGATTGACTCATAAACCTTTCCCATTACCATATCACATTTCTCTCATCCCCAATTTAAAATGCATTTAAAATATTTAAATTCACAAAATTCTCTTACACTAACAAACACAATACAACATAAGAAAACATAGTACATTGTTATTATTATTGTTAAACATTCACATTGTTATTATCATCTTAAAATAAACAATTTATATTTAAAACTTACACACTTAGCATCATTGAATTTGCATATAAAATCATACAATTATCTTTTAAACTCCCTTTACTTTTATTAATTCGTTTCTCAAAAATTTTTTTGTTTTGTTTTTTTTCATAACATTGCAATTATTATTCCATTTCATTCATTTGGGTGATTCTCAGTTATTCATCATAATTCACTTTATCAACTTGGCATTTACTCATAATCTTACCCCTTTTATTACTCTAACGCTCCCTTACAAAATCTTTAACTAGTATGACACCCCTCTCTCAAAAATCTACTAACCCTTCTCTACCTCTAACTACTTACTATTTTAACTCAAATCGCCACCTTCTCTCCATATATAAAAAAAAATACTCTCTAACCCTTTGTACATAGGATACGTGTTTCCCCCCCCCAAAACTCAATTCCCGTTCTCTGGCCCCTGGATTCTACCTAAGGCGGCCCCGTCTCCACTAAAATCTATCCCTATCCCATCCCAACTTATCATTATTATGTTACGGACTCCCACATTACACTACCCCCTACTACAAAATTGCCATCCCCAAAAATCTCAATCTCATTACCTTACTACAACTACAACAAAATAACATCATTAAAATAAACAACAATATATCACTCAAAACTCTACATAAATTCTCCATTACTACTGTGTCTCCTCTTATACTTCTCAAAATTCTATAACATACATTAACTCAAAACAACATTACATTATTTTCATCTCTCATTCTCTTTAATACCTCAATATTTTTCAACTTGGACTGACTCAAACGTTTTACTCAAATAATTACTATCACCCAACTTCTATCTTTTGCAACCCATTGAAAATTTTAACTATCACAACTTTATTTTATTTTATTTTAAAATCTATAAACACATTGAATACATATTATTATATTTCATAATCCTTATTCCTAACATACTAAATGCAATTAACACAATAATCCTTAATAAACAAATTATAGGAAGTATTTAGTGCATCTATTTTTCAAATCAAAACAAACAATTCTCTTTTATATACTTTATATAAAAATTTATAAACATTATTATTTGAAATTTTTCATTAACCTTTTTATATATCATCATTTCATTATTTCTCCTTTACTGCAATTAGATTTTCAAAATTTTCAAATTTATTATTAACCTATATTTTTAACCATTATGCTATTCCACAAACTAAACCATTTGACATTCATTCATTCGTTAATTGTTATTCAATTGAAATCTCATCAAACAATTTAAATTCATTATAAAATTCAAACATATAACATTCAATCACAATATTGAAACATCTCAAATTATTCACTTCAACTGATTATTAAAACACAACATATTTCAATTATTATCAAAATCTACAAAGCATTAATTATTGTGTTCATAATTATTTTTATTATTTAGTTAGATTGCAAAATATTATTAATATTACTATTATTATCACATCATTTTTTACTACATATATACATTGTTTACCTAACATTTCATAATACACACAAATGAATTCACTACATTATTATTTACAAATTATTCGTCAATAACTGTTCAATTGTTTCACACTTCATATGTCCCAGTCTGCAAGGTCATTACCAAAATTTACAGTATTCAACAATGTCTATACACTGATATTTTAGCTCAGCCTCCATCGTCATATAGATATCTAATATATTTGTAACATGCATCATTTTTATCCACATACAATTTATTATTATTATTATCATAATAATCCCTTAATTTTATTCCATTCATTATATCATTATAATTTATAGGGTTATTCCCTATTAATGTTTCATAAACCTTGTCAGCATCAGTTATTATTGTCCAGTCTCCATCAGTATTATTTGTCAACGTCAGGTAAGTTGTTTTATCATTTATAAAAATATTCTCAAAATAATTTTCTATCTCTCTTGCAACAGGTAAGTATCTTGTATGGTTCATCTTCACCCCTTCTAATATTTTTTTCAATTCATCATAATTTCTTTTTAACTTATACAATTCTATCTCTCTCTCCATACACAAATCTCTCTCTTCATAACACCACATCACACTCTCATAATTATTACAGACAGAGGGTACAACATTATACAACATCAATATACACTTTAATTCATCTACTAATACGGGACTCTGGCCCTTCAAAAACAACAACATTTGTGAACACTCTGGTTCAGAAAAATTAATGGGAAAATTTACCCTCTGCCCACATTCAACTACTATATTATTTTTCCACTCTCTTTCTACTTCATCCACACACCTTAACATCTCATAATCACACTCCACAAACTCATCAGTACTCTCTGATATGACATTTTCAATTATATTATTATTCTCATTATTTTCCACAACATTGTTATTATTTACTACTTCTTTAACTGGTATCGTATTTTTACATTTGTCACTACAATTTCCATTTGTTTTATTTTTCTCTGTACTCATCACATGTACTCCCATTCGCTCCACACTCTGTTCTAATTTATTTAAACTGGTTCTTACTGCTTCATTAGTACTTTCACAATGTCTATTAATTTCTTGAATCTCATATTTCAACTCGTCAAATTTGTCATTCTGTATATTAAATTTAGCGTCAGAATCACTCTTTATTTCGTTAATTTGGTTTTTTAACTCATCCAAACTATTCTTTTGAACATCGAATCTCTCATTTATCTCGTTTTTCTGTTCATTAAACTTTACACTCTGTTTTTCTATCATTGCTTGTATTGCTTTAAACATTTCATACGTATCGTCATTTTTTTACTTTGGATAGGTGTCGATTGATATTCGACATCTTTCATTATTTTTGATTCGGTCAACTGACTCTCTAAATTACTGTCATTCGTTTGAACTCCCGAATCACTACTTAACTGACTTTCTATCTGACTGCCAGATAAGCTGACGTCATTGTTATCTGCCATTTTTCTTAAATCTTTTAGACATATAATTCTTTGCAAAATATTATTATATGTAACACATACTTATTAAAAAAAATATTTTACTCACCCATACATAATCATGACATAACCTTACTACTTATACGTCTATTTTACGTACACACAAAAATATTATTTCCTATTCCAAACAACCATTCTGCTCTTCCAGTAGGCCTATATTTTATATAAATTTCTCTATATAAAATTGTCCCTGTTCAGAAGCCAAATGTGAAGCTACTAATTTTTTGAGTCACATTAAATTTACTCATTTACTAATAATTATCGGGCGCCATCTTGTATTTATTACTTACAAGAAACAGATTTGTACTTACCATTTTTGGGGTTCTTTTTAGGCGAACTCAGGAGCAGAACTGGTTGTTCAAAATAAAGAAAACTTTATTTTGTTTCCCATTAATCGAGTTTTATTGACAATTTTGATTAGAACTTTTATTACTAACACACTATCTCCTAACATCCTTTCTGTACTATAAATTCAGATTAACGAAAGTTATTTAGCATATAATGGGAATCGAAACATAGTATATAAATTGTAAAATAACTTCTATAAAATTAAGCATGAATTACATTAACACATATCAACACAAACCAGCCTTCTTTGTTACTTAGTTTCACACACACACACACACACACACACACACACACACACACACACACACACACACACACACACACACACACACACACACACACACACACACACACACACACACACACACACACACACACACACACACACACTTAATTTACAACCCGTGAGATCTCATTTTATATTGCATTTTGTTTTCTTCTATTAAAAAAATTGAATGTTTAAATTTTCGTTTAAAATGGTGTCTTATCCTGTTTACTTACCTGCCAATCAGTCCTGAAGACGTCACATTATTTTACACGCACATTTGCTAATTTTTAAAAACTGATTATCTCCGAAAACTGTCTCTACATTTTATATATGTATTCCTATTCCTACATATTTTTAAAACTGTTATTACACTTTGATTAAGAGTTAAAATGCGTTACTTTTCATTTTAGGTGCGGGCGAAAATTACGCACAGCCGGCAAACACACCAAAACTTCGCCTAAAACCGGCGAACCGGCGAACGCGACAGTTGTTGTGTCCGATGTGTTCAGATGTTGTTTTCCGACTGTTCATTGTTTGCTGTGAGTGTGACAAAAGCTAGTGGCACACTCCACCCACATTCCTTGTTATGTCAGGCGCTGACGTATATGTTGACGTCAGATGGTCTGATGTGGTTACATAATTTGTTGACAGTGTTTTTTGTGTCCTTGAAGCTGCCCTTGGCACAGTTTGTCGGTTGTTAAGTTCATAAAAACTCGTTTCAATAATTTACATACAATATTGTCAATCAGTCGTACCACCTTCGCTACCGTCGCCTACCACTAAATTTACCTTTGTTTATAAATTTTGTCCCAATTATTTAAACAAACATGTTATCTGCTTTAACAAAATAAAAAAAATACAAATTTCCTTATTACCCTGAAATAGGCCCGTTACAATACCCCCTCAATGAGATATTTTATGCTGAAGCATAAAAAATCTCATTGACACACTCATACTTGCTAAAGGGATCAGCCAGGATATGTCGCCACAACCCCCTTTACGGTTTACAAAAAATATAATCAACTCACCCTTGGTCCGGTGACTGTGACCGCATCTGAATGACAATACTGGACTTCTCTCTCGAGATCCCAACACCGTAGAGTCAGACAGATTCTTAACGCCCCTGTTCTGACGCGCTGGCCAGCTCAGGACCGCCGCCACAGCATCACCAAACACTGAAACAACAAATTAAAGATCAAATAGTGGCCTTATACAACACTATATCCCCAACTGATCTGTTTCCCCCTAGCGGTGCTGGTTTGCGCTAAGAAGCACTGGTTTTGTTTTTTACCTATTTCTAACATATATATCAAAATATCTAATAACAACATGATACCCATTATAAAATTCCAAAATCTCATTCTATCAACTTTTATCCCAAAATTCAAAATTATTGCTCTGATTCCCATCAGAATTTAAATAAACAGACGATTGACTCATAAACCTTTCCCATTACCATATCACATTTCTCTCATCCCCAATTTAAAATGCATTTAAAATATTTAAATTCACAAAATTCTCTTACACTAACAAACACAATACAACATAAGAAAACATAGTACATTGTTATTATTATTGTTAAACATTCACATTGTTATTATCATCTTAAAATAAACAATTTATATTTAAAACTTACACACTTAGCATCATTGAATTTGCATATAAAATCATACAATTATCTTTTAAACTCCCTTTACTTTTATTAATTCGTTTCTCAAAAATTTTTTTGTTTTGTTTTTTTTCATAACATTGCAATTATTATTCCATTTCATTCATTTGGGTGATTCTCAGTTATTCATCATAATTCACTTTATCAACTTGGCATTTACTCATAATCTTACCCCTTTTATTACTCTAACGCTCCCTTACAAAATCTTTAACTAGTATGACACCCCTCTCTCAAAAATCTACTAACCCTTCTCTACCTCTAACTACTTACTATTTTAACTCAAATCGCCACCTTCTCTCCATATATAAAAAAAAATACTCTCTAACCCTTTGTACATAGGATACGTGTTTCCCCCCCCCAAAACTCAATTCCCGTTCTCTGGCCCCTGGATTCTACCTAAGGCGGCCCCGTCTCCACTAAAATCTATCCCTATCCCGTCCCAACTTATCATTATTATGTTACGGACTCCCACATTACACTACCCCCTACTACAAAATTGCCATCCCCAAAAATCTCAATCTCATTACCTTACTACAACTACAACAAAATAACATCATTAAAATAAACAACAATATATCACTCAAAACTCTACATAAATTCTCCATTACTACTGTGTCTCCTCTTATACTTCTCAAAATTCTATAACATACATTAACTCAAAACAACATTACATTATTTTCATCTCTCATTCTCTTTAATACCTCAATATTTTTCAACTTGGACTGACTCAAACGTTTTACTCAAATAATTACTATCACCCAACTTCTATCTTTTGCAACCCATTGAAAATTTTAACTATCACAACTTTATTTTATTTTATTTTAAAATCTATAAACACATTGAATACATATTATTATATTTCATAATCCTTATTCCTAACATACTAAATGCAATTAACACAATAATCCTTAATAAACAAATTATAGGAAGTATTTAGTGCATCTATTTTTCAAATCAAAACAAACAATTCTCTTTTATATACTTTATATAAAAATTTATAAACATTATTATTTGAAATTTTTCATTAACCTTTTTATATATCATCATTTCATTATTTCTCCTTTACTGCAATTAGATTTTCAAAATTTTCAAATTTATTATTAACCTATATTTTTAACCATTATGCTATTCCACAAACTAAACCATTTGACATTCATTCATTCGTTAATTGTTATTCAATTGAAATCTCATCAAACAATTTAAATTCATTATAAAATTCAAACATATAACATTCAATCACAATATTGAAACATCTCAAATTATTCACTTCAACTGATTATTAAAACACAACATATTTCAATTATTATCAAAATCTACAAAGCATTAATTATTGTGTTCATAATTATTTTTATTATTTAGTTAGATTGCAAAATATTATTAATATTACTATTATTATCACATCATTTTTTACTACATATATACATTGTTTACCTAACATTTCATAATACACACAAATGAATTCACTACATTATTATTTACAAATTATTCGTCAATAACTGTTCAATTGTTTCACACTTCATATGTCCCAGTCTGCAAGGTCATTACCAAAATTTACAGTATTCAACAATGTCTATACACTGATATTTTAGCTCAGCCTCCATCGTCATATAGATATCTAATATATTTGTAACATGCATCATTTTTATCCACATACAATTTATTATTATTATTATCATAATAATCCCTTAATTTTATTCCATTCATTATATCATTATAATTTATAGGGTTATTCCCTATTAATGTTTCATAAACCTTGTCAGCATCAGTTATTATTGTCCAGTCTCCATCAGTATTATTTGTCAACGTCAGGTAAGTTGTTTTATCATTTATAAAAATATTCTCAAAATAATTTTCTATCTCTCTTGCAACAGGTAAGTATCTTGTATGGTTCATCTTCACCCCTTCTAATATTTTTTTCAATTCATCATAATTTCTTTTTAACTTATACAATTCTATCTCTCTCTCCATACACAAATCTCTCTCTTCATAACACCACATCACACTCTCATAATTATTACAGACAGAGGGTACAACATTATACAACATCAATATACACTTTAATTCATCTACTAATACGGGACTCTGGCCCTTCAAAAACAACAACATTTGTGAACACTCTGGTTCAGAAAAATTAATGGGAAAATTTACCCTCTGCCCACATTCAACTACTATATTATTTTTCCACTCTCTTTCTACTTCATCCACACACCTTAACATCTCATAATCACACTCCACAAACTCATCAGTACTCTCTGATATGACATTTTCAATTATATTATTATTCTCATTATTTTCCACAACATTGTTATTATTTACTACTTCTTTAACTGGTATCGTATTTTTACATTTGTCACTACAATTTCCATTTGTTTTATTTTTCTCTGTACTCATCACATGTACTCCCATTCGCTCCACACTCTGTTCTAATTTATTTAAACTGGTTCTTACTGCTTCATTAGTACTTTCACAATGTCTATTAATTTCTTGAATCTCATATTTCAACTCGTCAAATTTGTCATTCTGTATATTAAATTTAGCGTCAGAATCACTCTTTATTTCGTTAATTTGGTTTTTTAACTCATCCAAACTATTCTTTTGAACATCGAATCTCTCATTTATCTCGTTTTTCTGTTCATTAAACTTTACACTCTGTTTTTCTATCATTGCTTGTATTGCTTTAAACATTTCATACGTATCGTCATTTTTTTACTTTGGATAGGTGTCGATTGATATTCGACATCTTTCATTATTTTTGATTCGGTCAACTGACTCTCTAAATTACTGTCATTCGTTTGAACTCCCGAATCACTACTTAACTGACTTTCTATCTGACTGCCAGATAAGCTGACGTCATTGTTATCTGCCATTTTTCTTAAATCTTTTAGACATATAATTCTTTGCAAAATATTATTATATGTAACACATACTTATTAAAAAAAATATTTTACTCACCCATACATAATCATGACATAACCTTACTACTTATACGTCTATTTTACGTACACACAAAAATTTTATTTCCTATTCCAAACAACCATTCTGCTCTTCCAGTAGGCCTATATTTTATATAAATTTCTCTATATAAAATTGTCCCTGTTCAGAAGCCAAATGTGAAGCTACTAATTTTTTGAGTCACATTAAATTTACTCATTTACTAATAATTATCGGGCGCCATCTTGTATTTATTACTTACAAGAAACAGATTTGTACTTACCATTTTTGGGGTTCTTTTTAGGCGAACTCAGGAGCAGAAC
This sequence comes from Magicicada septendecula, assembly GCA_034769895.1. Classification (NCBI taxonomy): domain Eukaryota; kingdom Metazoa; phylum Arthropoda; class Insecta; order Hemiptera; family Cicadidae; genus Magicicada; species Magicicada septendecula. Next base: position 88,357,054 of record CM068368.1, read on the forward strand.
TGGTTGTTCAAAATAAAGAAAACTTTATTTTGTTTCCCATTAATCGAGTTTTATTGACAATTTTGATTAGAACTTTTATTACTAACACACTATCTCCTAACATCCTTTCTGTACTATAAATTCAGATTAACGAAAGTTATTTAGCATATAATGGGAATCGAAACATAGTATATAAATTGTAAAATAACTTCTATAAAATTAAGCATGAATTACATTAACACATATCAACACAAACCAGCCTTCTTTGTTACTTAGTTTCACACACACACACACACACACACACACACACACACACACACACACACACACACACACACACACACACACACACACACACACACACACACACACACACACACACACACACACACACACACACACACACACACACACACACACACACACACACACACACACACACACACACACACACACACACACACACACACACACATACACACACACACACACACACACACACACACACACACACACACTTAATTTACAACCCGTGAGATCTCATTTTATATTGCATTTTGTTTTCTTCTATTAAAAAAATTGAATGTTTAAATTTTCGTTTAAAATGGTGTCTTATCCTGTTTACTTATCTGCCAATCACAGTCCTGAAGACGTCACATTATTTTACACGCACATTTGCTAATTTTTAAAAACTGATTATCTCCGAAAACTGTCTCTACATTTTATATATGTATTCCTATTCCTACATATTTTTAAAACTGTTATTACACTTTGATTAAGAGTTAAAATGCGTTACTTTTCATTTTAGGTGCGGGCGAAAATTACGCACAGCCGGCGAACACACCAAAACTTCGCCTAAAACCGGCGAACCGGCGAACGCGACAGTTGTTGCGTCCGATGTGTTCAGATGTTGTTTTCCGACTGTTCATTGTTTGCTGTGAGTGTGACAAAAGCTAGTGGCACACTCCACCCACATTCCTTGTTATGTCAGGCGCTGACGTATATGTTGACGTCAGATGGTCTGATGTGGTTACATAATTTGTTGACAGTGTTTTTTGTATCCTTGAAGCTGCCCTTGGCACAGTTTGTCGGTTGTTAAGTTCATAAAAACTCGTTTCAATAATTTACATACAATATTGTCAATCAGTCGTACCACCTTCGCTACCGTCGCCTACCACTAAATTTACCTTTGTTTATAAATTTTGTCCCAATTATTTAAACAAAGATGTTATCTGCTTTAACAAAATAAAAAAATACAAATTTCCTTATTACCCTGAAATAGGCCCGTTACAAGCAATACTGAGGCAGCAAAGGTTGAAAACATAAATACGTGATTACTGCATTTGGCCCCTCTAAGAAAAAACATACATATGTGTGATTATTGATCAAAGGGTTAATTTGAAATATAACGTAAAACTTAAATTGTGTTTTGTAGAATAAATACATTTTCTAGTAGACGATGGGGAATTGAAAATAAATATCACCTAACATTTATAAATATATAAAAAAAAAATTAAAAATAAGTAATAATTTAATATTTTATTCAGTAATAAATAGTTTGTTGATATATTATATGCAGTTGGATCGCCCAGTTTATTAAATGATACCATTCGTTATTAAAAAAGTAAAACATTCTTAATATCCTTAATCTGAAAAAAAATTACAAGAAAAATAAATTAAAACCTCTAAATAGTTGTACACTTTGAAAGATGTGAGTTAAAACATGTGCATAATTTTAATAAATGTTTAAAAACTTGGAATAAAAACAGTTGACAATAATACTTTATTGTCTTTATGTGTAGACGTCGTCAACCTTGTAAAGCACCGGACCAGGCTGCTGTAACAAGACCATTAATGAGCGGAGAAGTAGCAACTAGCCATGCACCATCTGATCCAGTCGAAATGAGAAGGATTCATTTCCAAACACCTGGTATGATCTCGCATCCTCCAATACCTACCTCTGAACTCTCCAATCATATTGACAGACTGAAAGCAAATGATAATCTCAAATTCTCACAGGAGTATGAGGTAATTACTGTAATAAATTGTATGAGGTATACTGTGTAATAAATTTATTATAAACAATAAAATTTTGCTTTCATTCCAGTGCCCTATAAAATAATATGTACTTTTCTTTTTCAGTCTTTTTATAAAGCCAGACAAATTTGGAAGTGATCCAGAGCCAATCATTTCCATTTAGTTCTGTTACTCAAAATTATTATGTGGGTTTAGTTATTATATTATCTGCCATCGAAAAATTAAACAAAATATAATAAAGAGTGGAGCAAGAGATGATAAGTATTGTGTTTTACATATAGGCTGGAGAAATGATTTGAAAAGTTTACTGCTACCTGGGGAAGCATAATGAAATCCAAGATATTGAATATCACCTCTGAAAACTCTTGTGTGTGCAGGGCATACTTATAGATTCTGTAGAGTGTGGTATGTCTAATTATGTAGAGTTGTCAGGTTTTTTCTCCATTAAGGATAATTGGACACCTGTTCATCAGCTTTCTTTCATCTTAATATAGTTAATGGTGTTGTTTGAGATTATAAAGGTTTGTATCAAGTTTTTTTTGCGAGGTGTATGAGGTGTTCTGAATATATTCTTGACTACATTCATTCCAGAGATAACATTCTTCAGGCTTGTAGAAATTAATTTTTTGTGAGAAGTATGCCAGTCGAGGTCATGTTAAGGAGTCCACCGCTGAAAGTTGCATTTTTATATTTTTACTTATTTATAGCATTTTTATCCTAATCAACTTTATTTTTAGTTATAAAATATTCATAATTGAATAATAAGGTAACAGTTTTAAGGTTGCAGTTGCCTACATACTCCAAAAAACTCAGATTTGTGAGCATTTTTGTCTTCTTCTAAAACCTTTTATAACTTGTGTGCTTCTCATGAAATTTTAAGAAATAAGGTCTTATTTTAATCACCAGATTTGACTTAATATATTCTTTTATAATGCCTGGTTTCCATCAGTTCAGTTGTTTCCTATTGCATATTATATTTTATTTAAACGTCTTGTTTATTTTCAAACTCTTAGAAAGCGCATATTATCATTCATGTGTCTATGATAATACAAGAAAATTATATAACACTTAAAAATTGCAGTTATGTAGCTTAAATAGTTTTTTATTTATAACGTTTTTCTCTAAAATTATTAATAAAATCCGATTTTTGGGAATTCACAAGAAAAACTAATGTTTTCTATCATCACAGAAGAACTTCACTTGCTTGTACGAGGGGGTACCCAAAAATAACAGGAATTTTTTTTTTAAAGCTATGTATTTAATTTTTTTTACAAAACAACCTTATCACCTTCAAAGTACTCTCCATTACACTTAATACATTTGTCCAATCTGCGATCCCATTCCTGGAAACATTTTTCAAACTCGTCTGTTGTGATGGCCGACAGCTTCTGCCTTGTTTTTTTCTTTACCGCTTCCACGTCGTCAAAACATTGTCCTTTCATGTCCCTCTTCATTCGCAGAAACAAGAAGAAATCGCACGGAGCGAGGTCAGGTGAGTAAGGGGCGTGGGGCAAGGAAGTCATGTTGGTTTTTGCTAAAAACTGGCGCACTGAAATGGCCGCACGAGCAGGTGCATTGTCATGGTGGGAAAACCAGTCCCTCGTCTGCCACAAATCGGGCCTTTTTTGTTGCACATTGTTATGCAATCTTTTTAAAACCTCCAAATAGAAAGCCTGATACAGTCTGACCTGGTGGGACGAATTCAGAATGCACTATCCCTCTCACATCGAAAAAACAAATGAGCATCGTCTTGATGTTTGATTTCACTTGACGAGCTTTTTTTGGGCGAAGCGACAATGAAGTTTTCCACTGGCTTGACTGTTGTTTAGTTTCGGGGTCGTAACCATGGCACCATGACTCGTCACCAGTAATGACCTTGGAAAAAAATCTGGGTCAGTTCAGAGCTGGTCTTTCAATGTACGGCATGTTTCAACTCGATTCTCTTTTTGCTGTTCAGTCAGGACCTGAGGCACAAATTTTGCAATGACCCTTCTCATCCCCAAATCTTCTGACAAAATTCACTGAACCGAGCTCCAAGTTATTCCAGATAACTTACTAATCTCTTCAATGGTCCGTTGTCAGTCTTCAAGCACGATTGCATGAACTTTTTCAACATTTTTGTCAATTCTGGAAGTTGAAGGACGCCCAGAACGAGGTTTGTCATCAATTGACATTTCACCTTCTTTGAAACGAGAAAACCATTGGTACACTTGAGTTTTTCCCATAGCACTATCCTTGTGAGCTGTTTTCAACATCACAACAGTTTCTGCGGCGTTTTTCCCAAGCAGGAAGCAAAATTTCAGAGCAGCGCGCTGTTCACTTAAATCCACCATGACAAAAAACGAGGAGCAAGCGAAACTGCTTTTACAAAACGAATTACTGTGACCGGACACAACCTTCCCAGGCGACAACAATGACGGCACTGAACTCGGAACAAGTTGCGGTACGCTCGCCTAGCTGGAGAAATGCGTACTACGTAAGCTCCGCCAATCGCAGCGCTATTCGCGGTTATTTTTGGGTACCCCCTCGTAAATGCTCCAGGATCATAAGATGTATGTTTTATCTTCTTTGTCTTTCATTTTTGCAGGTTTAATGTTTTTTAAAAATATTTTAATGAAACTGTTTTAATAGGTTAGTCCAGGTTAGGTTGAATATTAAGAGAATACACATGACATGAAAATAATCCAATAATAGACTGAAGTTCGAAAAATAATATCACAGTTAGTACCTATATATAATAATCACTATAAAAATTGTAAAATTAGATAAAACAACACAAGCTAAATCAGCACAATAAGTGTAAAGTACATCAAATGTAACTGTTATAGAAATGTATGATGTCATCAGCTAAATCATCAGTATGATGCTGATTAGAAGTGATGACAGGTAACATCAATTCTTATACAATTTTTAAAAACTAGAAAGCGTACTGCATAACTAAATTTTGTACAACTAGATTTGTAGAGTATATTTGTGTGTACACAAAACTGAAGACAGCACTTATGACTCTGTTTTTTGTGTTCGGGTTCAAGTGATATTTTTAAAAACCAACAAAATCATAGGAAATATTATTCCAATTTGCATCAAATTACATATACATATTCAGAGAAACGTGAAGATCAAAATTACATAAAAATTTTAAAAAGTGAAATTTTGGGAAAATTAACTTTCAGTGGTGGGACACCCTTAAGTATCAGTACACCCTTAAGACAAAACAAGGAATAACAGATTTTTCTTAGTTAACGCTTAAACATTGTTTTCAGTCAGTGTCAGTGGTTTTTGAAGGTTTTGTTTTCAGCAGTGTTCCTTATCATTCAGTAATGAAAAACTGGGTCCCTGTGCCTCAATGAAAATATTTGTTAAAATAGTTGTATATAGTACTGACTTTTTAACTATATTTAAATTATTATTCTTTTAAACAAATATGTTTGGTATTTTCAAATGGCAGGCTATTCTAGTCATTGTCTAGAAGTGTTCGTGCTGTTACTGCTTCTTGCACTTGAAATCAGAGACTTATGTTGACTACAATCTGTAATTTTTTTTATTTTATTTTGTTATCACTGTGTATTTAAAAATTTGTTTCATCCAAACCCATTTCCACAGCGATGGATTTCTTTCTTGGCTTGCAGCAAGGAAATTCTTTCTTCTCCTTCACCTAGAATAAAATATTTGGCAATGTTTGCACCCCAGTTTGCACTGACTTTATCAGACTCTCCTGAGTCTTCAGTCTTGTGACTGGTTTGTGGCCTCCCCCCAATATACACGGGGTACATGTGTTACAGATTCTCTCAGGTGCATATAAGACCTACAGTTTAGGGCTCGATCCACACAACATACATGGGGGGGGGGTGTACTAGGCAGGATACCTCTTGCTGGTTTGCCATCATTTTGCAAGGGAGAATGGTCATATCTAAATCAGATGACCCAGGTGGAAATCAAACCCTCTCTGTTAAATACCTAATTTGTGATTTAGGTATTTTGCAATGTTTTCTTGAACAGTGTGCACGTCTTCTTCCCCGAATTACATTTACATCCCTCAATTATTGGGAGTTATTTCAGGCTATGTATTCGTTTTAGTTTCAACACAAAGTTATTTTACTAGGTTGTCATCACTACGAATGTCACATGCTTCTCATTTCTGAGTCTGTATTTTATTTAGTTTTAACACAGTTAATTTTATTAAACTGCCATTTTTGTAAACATCACATCAAGGATTAACTTTAATACGGTTTTAATTTGATTGTTATATTGTATCCAGAGAAATGCACAAACACTTTAGTTTGTTCTATACCTCCCAGTTTCCACCATGTATATCTTCTTGTTGGGCATTGTTTCGTGTGCTGCAGCTACTACGTTGAAGTTTGATATATTTCATAAAGAAAAGTTACCACTGTTTAATGCATAGTGTGTAGTGATTACCTTAGTGAGTAGTAACAAAACAGTGTATATGTAATCAATTTTTACCTTTGTTTGTTTATAGTCAATAGAACCTGGACAGCAGTTTACATGGGATCACTCTAATATGGAAGTAAACAAACCAAAGAACCGATATGCAAATGTTATAGCATATGACCACTCACGTGTTATTCTTCAACCCATTGAAGGAGTACTGGGAAGTGATTATATCAATGCAAATTACTGTGATGGCTATCGCAAACACAATGCTTACGTGGCAACTCAGGTAATAAACTGATGTTAAACAACATTTTAAAAAGCTGCAATACATTCTTGACTATTCATAGAAACATAGAGTCATGTAACACATCAAATTTTAATTTGCTATTAAAGGAAAATTTCTGAAATTCTCGTAGTAACCTAAATTGCAGATGTAGTTGGTACAAGTTCTGTAGATGTATTCAGTTTTTAAAATTTGTGTGACTATTTTAATAATTGTTCAGTATTACCTGAACTATGTGTTATCTGAGGAAATATAAAATTTGCAGTATTCTTATATTTTAGACTAAGGTTAAGATTGTAATTATCGTCACAGATTCTTTCCAGTAAATGAGTTTACAAAAGCAGTTATTTCTGTTATCAAATTCACCTATTTCAGTTATTATATTTATTATTACTGTTACTTCTATTAGATATTATAATATTATAAGACACATAATATATTAAGACACATTTAGTTTATTCTAAACAAAACTTAGGTTATAAACTCTTAATGAGAATAGTATTGTTATGACAGTCTACTTGCTCATCGTATGGTACAGTGGAAAGCAAAATACAGGACACCAATTTAGTCACTAAACACCAGGTTTAATTATCACAGTTAAACAGTTCGTATTTAACAACACAGTCTCTTACAACAAATCAAATAAAAATTGTTCACACACAATAAAATGTCAACTAATATAAAACACAATTGAATTACAATTATACCACCCGATTATAAAACACAACACTTCGCCACAATAACCACTTGAACGCACAGAGTAATCACTTGTAATCGCTCGAAAATATACTGAACTAAGGCCGCTGATGCCTTGTATTTAGACAACGCTCACAGACCAGAACATTCCATAACTACGCGTTATCTCTACACTATGATGTAATTAAGTCAGCGTGGCTGGCAGCGTCTAGAAAAGTCTCGCAAGCGCATGTTGAAATCACATACGCCACAACATTCAGCCGGATCCCAATGTTTGAGAAACACGTAGATTGTTCTGTGATGTTGTAACAGTATTATTTTAGGTCCATTCACATACTTGTTAACAACTGTTATTTAAAAAGAAAAATTTTAGTATTAACTGAAATCTGGGTTTGTATCTTATATAAAATTAAGTTAGTGAATATTATATTTAACTTTGTGTCATTTCCTTTATGCAGTAAATAACATAACTTACATGTTATCACAAAAATGTAAATTGGTTTTCTTTGTCAGGGACCTTTGCAAGAGACAACCAGTGATTTCTGGCGAATGTGTTGGGAATTACGAACAGCTACCATAGTCATGATGACCAAACTTGAGGAGAGAACTAGAATAAAATGTGACCAGTACTGGCCATCAAGGGGTACAGAAACATATGGTGTCATAACGGTTACTTTGTCTGATGTCCAGGAACTGGCTACATACTGTATCAGAAATTTTCATATCAATAGGGTATGTTACAGAACATATTATGGTAGATGTTTACTAAAAATAAGTGATAATCATACATACAAGAGGTATAACTTAAAAACATTCTTGTTATTCCTGTGCCCCCCAGTTACTGGATTGATGGATGGTACATCCTGAATTAATCAGGTTATCTTATAAATTGCCTTCTGTTTGAAATCTGTGTGCCCTTCCAAACTCATCTCTTCCAAGAATGCTTTTTTGTTCTCTTTGCAATTGTTCTCCAAAATTAACTCCAGAAGTTGATATTTCCATTTAATGAGGCTTGTTCTTAATCTTCATTTATCGTGTACCTTAATAAATCACTTCCTTTCCTTATCAGCCCTTAAAATTGTTTACATTCTCTTTTAGCAATCCAGCAGAAGCCTCTATTCAGATCACACTGAACTGCTAGACAAATATTTGCAAATTTGACCTCCCCCAACTACAAAGGCAAGCCACTGTTTTAAAGATTTTAAGTATCCCGAATTCGAGAATTATAAGTATAAAATTATCCATATTATACAGATTAAAGCATTTTGGTATTTGAAGGTGTGTGTGTGTGTGTTCATATGGTCTTGAACGATAAGTGATAGCACTAGAAGTAATTCATTTAATAACAGTTTCGGCTCGTGACTTAAGAGGCTGGAGGGCGTGGCCTTTAGGCTTCTTAATTATTTATCAATATTGAATTTAACGCACAATAGTAATGTCGCCAATATTTTATCGCATAATTAATTAATAAAATAAGAATAGTAACACGTGCAGCATGCAAAGATTATTTAAAAAATTTGAACTCACCTCAAATATTGTGAGCTGTTGTGGAGAGTTAGCAGTTTTATTAATAAACAACCACAAACTGTCGAAAGTGTCCACAAAAATGTCTACACTGTTCCCACAAAAAAAAGTAGTACACTATATTTACATTATATTATTTTTATGATACCTACACATTAAACAGACCATTTATTTATATACAAAGTCCATTCGCCTTTCCTTTAAATTAATGAATTTTTCTGGCATGAAACTGTTCGTTATGATGCAACTAATAAATCTTTATTATTATTTATAATGACTTTAGTTTTTCTCTTACCTTCGGGTTCTAATCCAGGGTTTTACAGACGAACAAGTTGCAGAAGGATTATGTAACGGGACATTTAGGCCTACCTGGGGTAATTATGGGAAACATGAAAAATAAATAATAATTATTGGGAAAATAAACATAAATTTGATTTATAATTACAAAATACAAGTCATAATTAAAAAATTTTTAAAACGACGCAACAAGGATTGAGTGGATTTGTGTCAAGGTCAGCTACAGACGCATGTAGAACAGTTATTTTTAGCCACAGGACTTGCAAATTATGTAACTCAGAATCATATGATGTTACGTCAGTCCAATACGTCATGCTGGAATGTGAGGTGTGTTCAGCCCAACCTCACAAATTGGCATAGTAATACTAATAAAACAATAAGATTTGGTCACGTGACCCCCCGACCGCCTCAGAAAATTGTGCAGTTCATCTCGTCCCAGTTCAAAACTACTCCGTGTGTCGGCCGGTCACAAATAAAAGTTATAAAACAAATTTACGGGTGCCCGTATGTAACAAAGTACCTAAAATGTGAAGGTAATCATAAAGTAAACAGTTTAATAAATTTACAGTTCTAGTGAACGAGTGAAATAGGGAAAATGTGCGGAGTGGAAACAAAATGCGTGGTAAAGACGGACTCGTCAAGATCTTAAAATCTGCAGATAAGTAGCCAACAAGGGGTAAATCTAAAAGCTTTCAAAATTGAAAATGTTTTATAAAAGAAACTGGCAGCCTAAAATATACATAAATTAATGAACTCAATAAACCGGGGGGGGGGGGGGGGGGGGGTACAGAAATGTAGAGAGAGAGTGAGAGAGAGAGTGTGAATATAAGAATATAAAAGAAGTGCTGGTTTGTATATAAATAAGAAAGAAATATAATTAATAAATAATCAAAAATCAATAATGGAAAATATGTAAGAAAATTAATTTTAATGGATTTCATTTCATGAGTTTGTAGCTAAATCTGCAAAAGTAGTTAAATGCAGGAAAAGAAGATTTATGTTTATTATTATGTTCATTATAGAATAAAATAAAAATTTTTGTTCAATGCAAATGTGAATTAAACTAATTACTGCAAATAAACCATTCTGTTCTTCTGTTCGCCTAAATTGAACCTGGCCCAGTGGTAAGTACACATTTTTGTTTTCTCTTGTAGTTGGTAACAAGATGGCGTCCGAAAAATGAGAACGAAAATTAAGACTAATTAAGTTTTGAATACTAAGAAAACAGTACATTGGCTCCCGAACTTAGGGACATTTATATAAATAAATTTTATATAAATATAGGCTTACTTGGGAGAGCAGAATGGCTATTTGAGATAAAATAATGTATAAATAAGGTACATATGAGGTTACGAGAGTAACCTAAAGTGTTGGATAAATAGAATACATTGTTATGTGATAAGTATATGTTATATATGTTAGTATTTTGATAAAAAGGTTATAATTTTACCATTAAAAAATGGAAAATAAGGAAATAAATCTAGAAAACACTCTTACAGAGTCAATGATTATGAGTGAAGCAAAAGCAGAATCTACTCCTGTAATAAGTAAAGTAAAAGAGTTGTCATTGGACGATATATATAATTTCATGAGAACAATGTCCGATAACCTGAATAGTAATATTAACGTAAAATTTGACGTTCAGAATAGCAAGTTCGATGAACAGAAGAGCGAAATCAATGAAATAAAAAGTAATTTCAATGAGAAATTTGGTGAACAAAATAGTAAATTTGATGAAATTAGAAACGAAATTAAACAACAGAATTTTGATTTTAATAAGCATATTAAGGAAATTAATACACGTTGTACTAATATTAAAGAACAAATATTAGAATCGATAAGTAATAATTGCAAAGAGAAGGTTAACGAGATGAATAAAAGGTTAGACAGTAAATTAAATCAGATAATGAATAAGAAAGTAAGTGACAATGTTACAGTTATGACAAATAATAATAATGGTAAAATAATGAAAGTGGTAGCATTAGAGAATAAAATATTGAATAGTGATGATAATTTTGAGATTATAGTGGGGGTAGAGAATAGTGGAGAAACTGATAAATTAAACGAAAATAAAGACAGTGAGATGACATATAATGAGGTAAGTAGGGGCGAGAATTACGATGATATAATTAAAAATAGTGGTAACAAAATTTTAGAGGAGGTAGAATGTAATAATGGAATGTTAGTGTGTGTTGATGAGTTAGAGAGAAAATGGAGAGAGAGTATAGAGGTAGAGGGGTTGCAGGGGGTAATTTTTTCCCATGGTGTTGTTGGGGGTGAAGAAGGTTCTTCACGAGTATATTTAGTAGATGAAAGATCTACAAATAATTGTCCTTTGAATTTTGGTGGTGTTCCTGGAAGGACCAGGAGGTGTTTTTATGATTTAGTGCCCCGTGCATATATTGAGAGAGAGAGCGTGACTTGGTGTTATGATGAGGGATATTTTGAGAGAGAGAGGTATGGTGATAGGAAGATAGAGTTGTTTGAGGTTGGGAGGAGTATACAGAATTAAGAGAGAGAGAGTGAATAGAGAGAGAGTTGGTAATTATATTGAGTACTTACCTTGTGTTGAATCTGATATAGCAACAGTAGTTAATGATAATGTAACTTACCTGACTTTAACAGAAAATACTAAAGGAGAAATTACCATACCCAATGTCGACAGCAATTTTGAAATAATAGTATGCAATAATATTTGTAGTTACTATATTGATACAATGGAAAAAAGCAATGATGATGATTGTTATAATTATAATAATAAAAATGTGTCTGTAATTGTAAATGAATGGTGTAGTCGTAAGATCAGATTATTATTCGATGATGGAGGGTAAATATTTTATTGTTCATGAACATTTAATTATGTGAATAGTGTGGTTTTGAAATGGATTGTATGATGAAATGATTTATGGTAAACAATAATGAATAATATTTTGGATTGTATATTCTTTTGTGTGTTGATGTCCAATGTATTTGTGTATTACCTTAGGGTGTATTCTGTATCTTATGTAAACAATGTATGTAGGTAATAGGAATTGATTTAATAATAATTATAACATTTTTCAGACTAAATAAATGAAGAGAGTAATTGTGAAATTTGAAAATGTAATTAAAATAACTTATTGAATTAAATAATTGGAGGTTAATTAATTAATTTAAAATGTTGTACAGATGAATTTTGGTGATGAATTTAAATGATTTTCTGAGATTTAGATTCTATAATGAATAGTAAATGATTAAACATACCACGTGTTTGGATATTGAGTTATATTGGTATTATGAGGTAAGTTATGAATTTTCTAATGTAATTTTCAATGATCATATTAATGTAAAATGTTGTAAAAGATGCAGTTTGGGTGGTGATTATTTAAATAAGGCATTTGAGTCAGTCAAAGTTAATTTTAATGGGTGTTAGACAAATAAGAATTTTGGAATAAAAGTAATACAGAAACTGGTTAATAGTAGGGACACAGTAGCGAGAGTGCATGCATGTAGAGAAAGCGAGAGTGATGTAAATGGAGAGTAAAGAGGTGGTGGTGAAATTTTGTAGTGAGGGTGGTGTGGTAAGGAGTCATCAACGACAGGCGTTATAGCGGGAGGTGAACGATTTAAAGAGGGTTACGGGTTACCTGGAAGGGCCGAAAACAGTGAATAAAATTAAGACTAATTAAGTTTTGAATACTAAGAAAACAGTACATTGGCTCCCGAACTTAGGCACATTTATATAAATAAATTTTATATAAATATAGGCTTACTTGGGAGAGCAGAATGGCTATTTGAGATAAAATAATGTATAAATAAGGTACATATGAGGTTACGAGAGTAACGTAAAGTGTTGGATAAATAGAATACATTGTTATGTGATAAGTATATGTTATATATATTAGTATTTTGATAAAAAAGTTATAATTTTACCATTAAAAAATGGAAAATAAGGAAATAAATCTAGAAAACACTCTTACAGAGTCGATGATTATGAGTGAAGCAAAAGCAGAATCTACTCCTGTAATAAGTAAAGTAAAAGAGTTGTCATTGGACGATATATATAATTTCATGAGAACAATGTCCGATAACCTGAATAGTAATATTAACGTTATAACGAAGAAGAAATTGTATGTGTGTTGTTTTGTGTCGTGATGTCGGGTGTTACACTCCGCGCACTTTTAATACTTACTAATTGCTTGGTTCTCTGTGACGATGCTGTCCTGCAAACACAACTTATGCTAATATGTGTATGTGGGCGCCACTTGGATATTTGTTCCAAGAAATTATTATTATTATTATTATTATTATTATTAAATTTGATTTCTTAGTTGTTAAATTAATTATATAAAAAAATTTGAACAAGACAGTTTGACGATATTAATTGATGACTCGTTGGGCACTTGGTGAAACATATTAATACAAAGGTTTTGTAAAATATATAAAAACACTTGGTAAGTTTCACCAATTTTTTAATTAACTCTGACAGCTGTTTCGACTAACTTAAGCCATTGTCAAAGAGCGAAATTTTCTTTATATTTTGCTTATAGTTCCTTTATCCAAAGAAAATTTCAATAAAGAGGTAGATATTATAAAAGCCATAGCACAGAATAACGGTTATGATGAAAGAATAATTAACTCTTTAATTTTAAAAAAACAGAAGAAAATTACTTTAAAAGAATTTTATTCTATAGAGCCAGATCAGGGTAACAAAAAATTTCACTTAACAAATTACATTCCGTGTATAACAGATAAGATTAATAATAGGTTAAAAAACCATGGTCTTAACATGGTATCAGTAAACAAACGTAATCTTTTTTCACTACTAGTCAATAATAAAGAAAAATCTAATACACTGGAGAAAAATGGAGTTTATGAAATACACTGTGCAGAATGCGATGCTATTTATATCGGACAATGTGGCCGTGCTCTGAAACATCGCATTTCTGAACATAAGAAGGCGATTTTAACCAATACATCTAATACAGGTTTTGCAGATCATTGCTTACAACACAATCACTTCATAGACACAAAAAACATAACACTACTCCACAACATACAAAAAGGTAAAAAAATGGATTTGTTAGAAATTTTAGAAATTAAAAGAGCAATAAAAAATAACAAAAATTTAACCAATGAACAGACTGAATTTTGTGTATCCCCTTTATTAAAATCTGTTATTTAGTTTAGTTTATTTTATATTATTTTGAATGTTCATCATTATTTTAAATTTCTATTCAGTTTATATTTAGTTCAGTTAATTTTATATTTTGCATTCATGATTGTATTTAGTTTTTAAAGACACCAGACCTTCCCTTGTCTCATGCACACACTCCCCACCCCTCGCCATCACAACACAGATGTTCCAGATACGCCCTAAACAGATGTTTACCACCTACACTACTCTAACATCCTGTGTTCAGTAATTTCATTCACTCGCTCTTTGACAATGGCTTAAGTTAGTCGAAACAGCTGTCAGAGTTAATTAAAAAATTTGTGAAACTTACCAAGTGTTTTTATATATTTTACAAAACCTTTGTAAGACAGTTTGAATTGTAGATAACGTATGTGTAATGATCTTTCTTCTCATAAAAATCGTCTGAAGGACTAACACTCGAATTAAACAAAATTGCAGAGTTACAAAAAATTATTATTGACAAGTTTTTTAAGTAAGTATCGGCTAATAAATATTTTATTGCTCAGTTGAATAGCATGAATGTAATGTATGAAAAAACTTTATACCCAGGACGTGATTCCTTTGAACTATCAAGACAAATCAGTTGGATGCTTTACAAAAATTGTGTGATTTGAAGGTGTTTGACATGTGTAGTACAACTGTGTGACAATGATACCAGGAATAAATGATTTTAACTTTTGAACAACTCACGTTCCGGTGGGTAAGTATTTCCTTCACTGGATACTTTTCTTGGGGACGATTCCAATCTTGCGCCTCTTCGTGTTTACGTTCCTCGCGCACTGGTAATTATTTATAAGTCAAATTACGGTTTTAAAATTCCGCACGATTGAAATAAATTCGTACTGTATCTATGGTTTGAATTCTGGCGGCGGCGAACAGCTGTCTGCATGGTTTCTCTATTCGGCCGTCTCAGTGCTAGTTCCAAACTCAATGTAGAAGGCTCGTGTCAGTAAATTGTTTTGGGAATTTTGTCAAAGTCAGTTTGTCTTAGCAAATACCAGGAAAATTGATTTCCTCTTTAAAGTCGGTCCTTTTCAGGGCCGCTGGATATCTGGCTGTGTGCGTTTCTATTAAATATGGCGTGTTGCTGCTCTATTCAACAACACGTTAGTGTATACTCCTTATATAGGTTAAGTCAGTCTTTTGTCATGTACAGGAAAAAGCCTTTCTGTGTTCTCGTGTTGAATTCTTGTTCTTCGACTTCGCCTTGGACGAGATGATCGGATTCGTCGGTGATGTGTCTCTTGTGGATTCAAAGCATAAAGTGTTTTTTGTGTCAAATTTCGTCTTCCTTTTATACTGTGTAAGGCTCATTGTTTTAATTTTTAAACATGAACTTCCGGTATTTTTGAGTAAAATTTTCTTCTGGAACGTTCGAGAATATGCAAATGGAACATCATAGAACAAATCTGACTTCCGTAGAAGCTTTAGAACGAAAACTTCTTATTCTTCATACTAAAGGATATTACTGAAATTATTCTGGTATTTGTCAAACAATTTTACAGAACTACTTACAATCTGCATGCCATTATTATTTTTGGATTCTCTGCTTTCAACTGAATACAATGATACCATACACGATTGGTTTTGAACAAATTAAATCTAATAAATTAACATAAAACACAATTCTTACCTTGTAGTGTTTGCACAAAATTCTAATTCTCTAATTATTAAAATGTTATGAAGTTGCTTGGTTCTTGCTATAACATTAATACATAACATATTTATCCTTTCATAACAAAATAAACAAATATTAAAACATATAACATATAAATAAGTTCATTTTTCTATAGGCATTACGTATGGCCTAGATTTTTGTCATTAGTTTTTGATGTTATTTTGTCTTTTTCGGTATTATTATGGGATTTTTTGGGTATTCACTTAGAGTTTGTTATATTGTTTATCTTTGGGAATACCTGGTTTATCCTGATACATTTTATTTTTACTGTAATATTACTTAGCATCTTACTGTTTTGCACAGATGAGTTATTTTCTTGGTGTGACAATTTTCACTTTTATATTCAAAATCCTCTAAGAATTAAGCTTGTCTTCAACTGAGCAAGTATGTTTCCATTGTACATTATAGGATTGTACCTTTTTCCTTTATTTTTTCTAATATTCTGCAATTATTCTGTCAAATATGACTATTTTTGTGATTGTTTTTTGGCCTCAGCCTGGTATGGTATAGGTAAATAGTTTCATAACTTGACTGTTAAAGTGTTTTAGGTGGTTATATATATATATATATATATATATATATATATAAAAGTATAGTTACATTATATTGTATTTCAACTTTAGAATACAATTTTGTATCATTTTGACAACATTAAATTCATAAATATTACAATTTTATATGTTCATCACATGTTTTCAGTTTAACACTGTTTTTGACTATTTTAATTGACTTCTAATCAATTTACAGCTTTCTCTATTTAAGATAATTTGTTTGCCTTTGTCTAATTGACATTTACATATAGTTTTTATATTAATTCTATAATAATTAATTTTCACATAAAATCTGAGTGATTGGTCTCAAATCCAAAACCTTGATTTTTTGTCATAACATTTATATATTTTTTTATTTTAATTTACATCCTTTTTAATGATGTATTCAAATCATTTAATACATTTATTTTATTTATATTACAAAGTATAATAATAGATCTTGACCATTAATTCACAATAAATAGTTTTTTATACCCTATTCAGAGTTACATTTCTTAATATGTAATGACCTCATTTTGGTCATTTCTGAGATTCTCTGTTTCTCTTATAGTATATTATCAGTTTTACACTGTTCTTCACTTAAACAATATATATGGGGTTTGAGTCTTAGTCATAGTCTTTGTCGTTTTTTTCATGTTAATGATATTAATTATCGGACAATATTACAAAATTTTTCGGATTACTTGGGTTCGATACTGTTCACCTCACCTTCCTCTTATGATAATTTACTTTGCAATTAATTCCTTTATGGAACGTTCTGTGACGTTACAACGTAAAATTTGACGTTCAGAATAGCAAGTTCGATGAACAGAAAAGCAAAATCAATGAAATAAAAAGTAATTTCAATGAGAAATTTGATGAATAAAATAGTAAATTTGATGAAATTAGAAACGAAATTAAACAACAGAATTTTGATTTTAATAAGCATATTAAGGAAATTAATACACATTGTACTAATATTAAAGAACAAATATTAGAATCGATAAGTAATAATTGCAAAGAGAAGATTAACGAGATGAATAAAAGGTTAGACAGTAAATTAAATTGGGTGTTAAAAATTAAATATTTTTAACACCCAATTCTGTACCGTTACAATACCCCCCCCCAATGAGAGGTTTTATGCCGCAGTATAAAAACTCTCATTGCCTAAAACCTAAGAGGATCAGTGAAGATATGGCGCCGCAACCCCCCTTAGTTCTTTACTAAAATCATGGGTACTTACCCCCCTAGTCCGGTGACTGTGGCTGCACGCATCCGACCTTACTGGACTTCTCTGCTCGAGATCCCAACACCATAAAATCAGATAGGCACCTGCCACAGTATCACCTGACTCTAAAACATTCAATTAAAATATCAACAAATGGCCTTCCATCATTCCATATCCCCAACTTATTCGGTTCCTCTTAGCCGTACTGGTTCATTGTTAGCAAAGTACTGATTCAACTTTGTTTCAAAGTACTGGTTTCTTTTGTACAAAATACAATATACATATGTCTACATAGCAATATAAACTTAGTGTCTACTTACATTTATTTACATTGAATACATAAAAAGTTATACAAGTTATACAGTATACACAGTCACATACCAGTTATATATTGGTAAGTTTCTCCCCTAACAAAACACGGTTCCCCGCCAAAAGTACAAGTGGATTATATAAAATACAAATAAATCATAACACTAACATTAAATCACCCTTCTGTTTACTTTCATAATCACTTTTACTTTACTTTTCTGTTAAAACTTCAATTATTATTGCCTTATTATTCAATACAGAATTCAAACCAAAATAAATTTAAATTCACTTTTTAAATTAATTTAATTCAAGTTCCATTCAAGTTTAATTTAATTTCATCCTTTTCTCAAAATTACATTGTATTCAAAATGATTCTGCATTAATAAAATCCTCTCACCTAAATTGTAACTACATTACAACCAAAACACTAAGTTTCTTCCTTGTTTTATTCACAAAGAGTTGTTAACTCAATTTGATTACATCTTGTATTTATTTTATTGCATAAGAAAATTCCTCTATAGCAATAATTATTTATCAAAATAAAACATTATTGTTGTTGTCAACTCCAGTATGACTGTAAACATTAGTCACACAACATACAATGTCCATGTCAACAGCATATCAGCTGATGCACTACCAGAATATTAAACATTTCCTTTAATTTTCACTTTAAATAAGTATTGTAATCAGTTACCCTTGATTTTACAATTCCAATCATAGTATATTTATATTCCTTACTAGAATTCACAATTTTAAATTAATTTCATTTCAACTCAAATCAAAACAATTTCTTTAGTTACATTATTTAAAACATTTTTAATTTAAACACACATTTCAAAATAAAATTCCTTAGTACCTCCTGTTAATTATTTAGTAAAATAAAATATTATTATTATTATACCATTCATCTTTACTACAAACATGTGTTACATAAGCTATAGTCTACATTCCAACAATATAACCTTGACACAATACATTTAACACCAACACATTTATTTACAAATTTTCGTCATATCATTTCATTGTTTACCACACTTCATTACCTAAATCAGCCAAGTAATTATACCATAAACTCAAATAGTTAAATGTTCATTCACTGTTTGTCTAACCCCCATCGTCGAAAATTAGTCTTATTATCATATAAAACATTTCATTTTTATTTACATTCATCATATGGCTATCATTTGTGTAATAACCATAAAAATTTGTTTTTTCTCCATTGTACCATAATAATAATGCTCAGGGTTACCCCCCATTATTATTTTATCATAATCCATGTCTACATCGTTATTTTTTATCCAGTCTCCATTAGTATTTATTGTTACACCCAGGTGAGTTACGTCATTATCACAATTGTCTGCTACTACAAGTACACTTATTCTCCCAACAGGTACATATTTATCATTAATGTTGATATTATAATCGTCTAGTACTGCACAAGGTAAGTCTCTATTGTTAATAATATAATCATTTATTTCAGTATTTATTCCCCCTACTAACCCTTCATAATCTCTGCTTAATCTGAACAACTCTATCACTCTATCTCGCTCTTCATAATCACTCTCCCAGCCCAATTTCACATTCTCACTCCACACAGAGGGCAAAACCACTTTATTATAACACCATCTGGCCATACCAGATATACACAAAAACCTATTTTGACCATTTGCCGACCCATTGTCACCCAAATGTCCTAGTGAGGATCTTTTATCCTCATGCACCACTTGTGAAGTCTTTGCTTCACATTGAAACCCAGAAAAATTTGCTCCCTGTTCACCCTCTACAATTAAATTCTCTCTATACTCCCTTTCTAAGTCATAAACACTAACTAGCAATCCTTGATTAACCTCAACTGATTTTACACTCTCATCGTTTCTACTATTGCTTACTGTATCACTTTTTGATACCCCATTTTCAAATACCTCTTTATTATTATTATTCAACATTATTTCACCCCCATTATAATCGTTACTTATTTTAACACTGCCGCTTACCTTGTAATTCATTACTTAATTATTTATATTCTCACTACACTTACCTGTGTCTTCATTATGATTAACCCTTATATTTTCACTATCTTCATCTAGAATTTTATCTGTACTTAAACTAACACTATTGTCTGTAAAAGTATCATCATCATTATTACCTCCACTATCAAAACTACTCACTTGGTTTAGACTATTTTCCTTATTTTCTTTTAATTTACATCTATTTCTTTCCCACTTTTTGTTACTTTCGTCAATACGTTTAAATAATTCATTAAAACTACTTTCACATTTAATTTTCTGTTCATTTACGTTACTACTTAATTCATTCAATTTGGCATTTTGTACATCGAACTTATTGTTAACTTCATCAAATTTATCATCATTTACATCAAAACGTTTATTGATGTCGCTACTTAGTGCATCAAATTTTTTGTTATTATCGTTAGACATTTGTTTAATCTCATCTTTTAAACTAATATTTTGGTTAGACATCAGTTTAATCTCTCCCATTATCTCACGCAACCAATTTCTCGTGTCATCAGTTTTATCACTCCCTGGTCGAGACGGGAGTTGAATGAACTCTCACCTCGTCCATTACCGCTGATTCAGTCATTGACTGCCTTTCCGACTCGTTCATAACAGTTACGTCAGCTGTATTTATTTTATTCTCTGTATTTTCCATTTTATATATGATTACAACTTACATATACAATTGTACACACTTTAGATTAATTTAGCTTTACCCCTTTCTCATCACAATCTACAATCATTTACAACATCGCCCCCACTCCCAAATAATCCTTTTTCTGCAACTTAATTAGGTCTGATCTGTGTGATTAAAATAAATCACACAAATCGTCCAGCTGTTTCGGGCACCATTGAAACTGTTCGTTATGATGCAACTAATAAATCTTTATTATTATTTATAATGACTTTAGTTTTTCTCTTACCTTCGGGTTCTAATCCAGGGTTCTACAGACGAACAAGTTGCAGAAGGATTATCTAGGTTTGAGTTACGAAATAATTACGCTAACACAAATTTTTCGGATTCTAACAAATTAGCTTTCTTTTATTAAGCTGAATTATTTCCTTTCACTTTACCTTCACACTACAATTTCAATAAAAAACAAGAATACATGGATATTTAATCACTCAGTATAAACTACTATAAAAAATGACTTAACAATAGCGTTATTTTGGTAACCAACACTTTGCGTCCACTCTCTCTCTCTCTCTCTCTCTCTCATACTCTTTTAACTCCCTTACTGAGATCTCATTAATAAAATATTTTAACTTGGAAATATTAAATTGTATTTAAACTTTGATTAAAATTTTCTATTTTTTTATCAATGAATTGTGTTCAGTACAGTTACCCATCCATCCGGTGTTCCTATCGTTGTTTCACCACCTTGTGTTCCCCACTTTCTTCATTTAATACACTCCGAAACTAGTTTTTTACAGTTAAATTTTCCGTCAGCTGTTGCTTATTCGTTACCCCATAGTTTACGTTTATTTTAACATAAATGCACCATTACTTTCAGTTGGCCGACTTTAGGTTTGCTCACGAGCACTGATTGGGTTTTGAGTTAGTTGACCGCTACATGGTTCACACACTTTAATAGTTATTGTACTGGATAGGCGGACAATGTTTTCGGCCTATCTTACATGCCCGAGGCCACCGTTTTTTGTTAACTTGTAAACGACTGTTCTCTGCTACTGTCTGATGCAAACTGGGGTGACAAAGTGTTTAACTGTAATTCACAAAGAGACTGCTTGCCAGCGGTTACGTAATACGTCTAGCCGGGCAGGATGCAGGCTTCAGACATAAACAGTCTGCAATAACATTGTATGTGTGGCTGGTTACAATGGGGTACCCCACAGGTGAATACTGACTACTTTAAAATTAAAACTGATTTAAATTATTATTTTTAACACCCAATTCTGTACCATTACAAGCACTCTATCATCAAAGTCCTTCATTTCTTTAACAAGTTCCTTGTTGATAGATAACATCGCAAGCGCATTCAGTCTATTGTTTTTCATTGTATTTCTCAAGAAAGTCTTTAGTCTTTTCAGAGTCGAAAAGGACCACTCAGGTTCAGCAGTTGTCATGGTTGTAGTTATGATAATTTTCAGAAGTTACAACATTTCTGTGAAAACTGATGTAAGATTGTTTTTTTCTATAAAGTTAAGAAGTTTTATTGCGCCTTTAATATTAAAATCATTCTATCTGTATAATAGTTCCAATTCCTCCGAAGTTTGTTTTCTTGTAAGAAAGGGTAATGCTGAATCACTTGCTTGAATTTTTCTTCCAGAAAGTTTATAGAAAAAGTGGAAATAAGTCATTGGACATCAATGAACCTGCTTCTAGGTGACCCGTGTAAGTAAACCTATCTTTTACGTGAGTTTTAATGATGTCACATACTTCTTTTGCATCCCCTATTCTAGTGATGCATCCAACATTATTGTTCCTTTTTCTTGGTTGCTCAGGGAACTCTTTATGTATTTGTATTTCTATTTCATTTATTCCCTCTCTTTCTGCAACTCATTTTAAAAAATTCCGATGTCACTTTGCCACATTACACTGTCTTTGTTCCTACTTTGTAGTTGTTGGTACAGTATGTCCACATGGGGTAGAATTCTATGGAAAAAAGTTGGCCAGAACATGAAATTTTGGTCCTGAAGAGCCCTTCTGTGACCACTTGCCTCATTAACTGTGAGTCTGTTTGTACACTTTTCTTCAAGAACTTCAAAACATTCCTCCAACTTATATTGGTTTTCGTACACAACGTTGACTGTATGAATGTTGTAGTTCCATCTTGTTATAGAAACTCTGGGTAACCTGGTTTGCACTACTTCCTCCAAAATGTCCGTTCATAGAGATGGGTGTGAAAAAATGCTGGAATGGCAGACAGATTTGAGAAAAGAACTCTAACTTTGTTGTTTACACTTGTTGCTTTTTCTAATAGCAAATTAAGTTGATGAGCATAACAGTGTACAAAATAGTGAACAGATAAACTTCTATAATTTTTGCTTGTACACCTCCAATAGAACCACACATAAAATTAGCGCCATAATAAGTCTGAGCTATTAACTTTTCCTTTGATGTGTGCAGAAGAGGATTGATGTTGTCCATGATGCACTTTGCTAGGGTTTCTGCACATTTACCTTTAGGACTGAGAAATCCCCAAAACCTTTCGTATCCCGACCCCTTAAACACATACCTAAAAACTAATACCATTTGACAGTGGTTTGTCACATCAGTTGTCTCGTCACATTCGATTGTCACAAATTCAGAAGCTTGTATCTCCTTTTCTATTTCTTCCCTGCAGACACTAAGCATACAGTCCAACATATCATTCTGTATTATTTTTCATGTACCTTTGAATACAGTGGCATATTCTAAATGGTCTTTCATTGCAGAATCCAGCTCCGCAGTAAAATTAATTAAACCTTTGTATACTGTGACGGCAGCGGTATGCGAACATCTGCTCTCCGGTACCAGCGGTGGACGAGGCGAGCCAATCCGGCATCAGCAACCGCCGAGACATGACCAACTGCGTGTTCGGAGCTAGCGAATCAGCGATCCCGGTTAGTTAATAAAACCCAGGCCAGCAGAAAATTTTATGCACTCTTCATCGCCACGCCATCGGACGCACTTCATCTCCTCTCCTCTCTCGGACGACATTGGCGCGGAGTCAGCCGGAAGGAACAGCCGAAGAATAGAACCGCCGCCATTCTTGCGTCTTCGCACTCCCGTTCCGCACCAGCGATGGATTTCGCTGGGCCGGCAGCCGACTCTACAACTGGTGCTGAAAGAAGAGGAGGACTGTAGTACCACAAACAGCAGGCGCAGCCGCCGAACATCTTAGCGCGGCACAATCAACATCAGCATTCTTGCCACAAGGTCCATTTTAGGGCCACCAAAAACACTAGAGTGTACGGTTGGCGCCATTTGTCATGCGGCAAGCCTTTTGTCTAGTGACAAGTGGCGCCCAACGTGGGGCGACGATCATCTTGCGGATGCAAGATCCAGCCACGCCAGCGAGCTACCAGCCGGCACACCAATCAACATGGCGCCCAACAGACATCTCCACAACATCTGGAGAAGAGCAGTAGGCTGGCTACCGGAGAGCATTCAAGACCCGGTGGAGTTGTGACGGCAGCGGTATGTGAACATCTGCTCTCCGGTACCAGCGGTGGACGAGGTGAGCCAATCCGGCATCAGCAGCCGCCGAGACGTGACCAACTGCGTGTTCGGAGCTAGCGAATCAGCGATCCCGGTTAGTTAATAAAACCCGGGCCGGCAGAAAATTTTATGCACTCTTCATCGCCACGCCATCGGACGCACTTCATCTCCTCTCCTCTCTCGGACGACATCGGCACGGAGTCAGCCGGAAGGAACAGACGAAGAATAGAACTGCCACCGTTCTTGCGTCTTCACACTCCCGTTCCGCGCCAGCTATGAATTTCGCTGGGCTGGCAGCCGACTCTACAACTGGTGCCGAAAGAAGAGGAGGACTGTAGTACGCCACGAACAGCAGGCGCAGCCGCCGAACATCTTAGCGCGGAACAACCAACATCAGCATTCTCACCACAAGGTCCTTTTTAGGGCCACCAAAAACACTAGTGTACGGTTGGCGCCATTTGTCATGCGGCAAGCCTTTTGTCCGGTGATAATACACCTGGATTTGTAGATGATACTGATTCGTCATGAGGTCTTAGAGTCAACTCAAAAACACTACAGAATTTGACACATGAAATTAGCCATTTTAAAATATGTCTGTTTTTGCTGATTTGAATATTTTGCTTTTCAATGTTTTGTCTAAATTGCGAGTCCAGACTAGACAGTATGTTTACTTTGCCTAGCAAAGAAAGATCAACAACACTATTCATGTGATTGACGGATATTTCATGCTTCTTAATTTTTTCTGTAAGATGTTTTATATCATTACAGTCCCTTTTATAGTCCACAAGCAATCACCTTTTTTACCTTTATTTATTTTCTCTGGGAGAAAATAAAATACATGGAAAATAGAACAAAGATTTCTGAACGTCACAGCCACAGATCCAGTCATTTTTTTGGTATGCATCTTTCAAAAGCAGTTGCCTTCTAAAAACACGATTCTCACTTTTCTTATTTTCTGTTTGTATCATGCAGAATTCAGGAGTTGGCCTACCTAATGACTTTAGTTCAATTTTTTTTTTTCAAGAGTTAATCTTGCAAAAGTTATTGTTTTAAGCGCCTGCACTGAATTATCCATGTTGGATAAAGTGTTAAAACAAAACCTAATAATTCGACTCTACAATATTTCCCTAAAGTATTTGTGAAGCTATTAAAAAAACACAAACTCAAAACCTGAACACTAAACAAATGCCCGCACTGAATCATGCCAGAGAAACTAAACACTAGAAAGAGCAAATCTCATATTATCAATAGTCTGCGATTAGTTGTACTGAGTGAATCACGCCACTTTCTGCTGAACGTGGTGCAGCAGCCGACACGCCCATGTCACAGTGTAAATGCGCCCTATAAGCTTACAAGTTCATTCAACTTTGGACAGAATGGCGGATTGGAGAAATGGCCGCGAATGAAACAGCGCCGAGTGATGCATGCTGTTCCAAAAACATTTCTGCTATTACCTAACACTAAAACATTTTCTTGTCCGAAGTATTAAAGAAATATGTAATGACTTTCCACAAGTAGTGATAATGGATTGTTTAATGATATGATAAACTAGGGGACGGGCGGGCGCCTTAGTGCCCTAAGAACGAGCCGCCCCTGTTTAGTAATAACAATAATTTAATTTAATGTATATAACAATAGTGATTGTTTAGGTTTAAAAATTAAATAAACCAGACAAGAATTTGTATACAAAACTTTCACATATATTATTATAGTAATATAATTGCTACTCCTCAGCTGATATTATAACTAGAATGAATGCAAAAAAGAATGGATCTTTTTTCAGAACTACATAACACAATCTGAATAAGCAGTGTAGTTTTTTGAATACTTATGTATAGTTTTGTTTGTTTATTGTTTATTGCCAATGGTGTTTTAGGCAGGGCAGACTGAACGTCGTGAAATTAAGCAGCTGCAGTTCACCGCGTGGCCAGATCATGGAGTGCCTGATCATCCTGCTCCATTTCTTCAGTTTCTGCGTAGAGTTCGCAACTGTAACCCAAATGATGCAGGACCAATAGTTGTCCATTGCAGTGCTGGGGTCGGTCGCACAGGATGTTTCATAGTTATAGACTCAATGATTGAACGGATGCGCCATGAAAAATCTATTGATATTTATGGCCATGTAACTTGTCTGCGGGCTCAGCGTAATTACATGGTCCAGGTTAGAATTCATTTTTGTATAATGTAATAACATTAATATGTAGTATGTTTTTCATGTTCATTTTGATGAAAACATAAAATGCCAGGGGATAGGTACTTTCCAAACTTTCTTATCTGAAGTTTCAAACGTAAGTTGCCTATGATTTAAATTTTTTTAATATTGTATTCTCCATTTAAGACCGTCAAGTCTTGTATTCAATATACAGTTTCTCGCATTCTAAAATGCACTACACATTATTGCATGTTTATTTAATCTCAGATTAGAGAAAATCTCATAAATGATTCTATATAATTAATAGATTAGAATATAATGGACTTATTACACTTAAAAGTTATTACAGAGTGAGAAAACAGAGTTCAATTATTTTCAGTAAATGCACACATACTGTCACAGGCACAGATGGCTTCAGTGTACATATTTCAAGCTGTTTGTGACACTAAAATATTTCAAACCAGTGTTTGTTTTTTTTCTTATATCTGTATTTCAATGGTAACATTGAATTGGTAAATTTTGTGTTCTCCCCTGTAATAATGTCTAAGTATATAATCAATAGAGGACTATATTGACTTATTGTTTCTTCGTTTGTATTGATATTAGCACTGTTGTGTACATTTTGCATTTTATTTATACGAGTTTCAAAACTTGGATACCTTGTCTGTTTTAGACTGAAGATCAGTACATTTTTATTCATGATGCATTATTGGAAGCTGTAATTTGCGGCAATACAGAAGTACCAGCTCGTAACCTGCACTCACACATCAATAAGCTCATGCAGACTGAACTGGGAGACACGATTACAGGAATGGAGTTGGAATTCAAGGTAGTGGAGATTACTGTGCTTTAATGGCTGAATTATTTGGTATAGGATAACAGTAAAATACTGAACTTGATGTTTCTGTAGACATTAAGTGGAAATACAGTCCGCTTAAATTTACTTCTCCTCCCAATCCTTGCACTGCTTCATATTTTCAAGTTTTCCACTGTTGGAAACAATGCTGTAAATCATCATCTAATAGATTCTTCACTAATATATCACTTTTCCCTTCACTGAATCTATAGATTCAGAAGAGGGTACCTTTTAATGGAGACCTGATTTTTAGAAAACAAAAAAGTCCCGTGGGGCTTTGTCGTGTGAGAATGGTAGTTGTTCCAACATTGGGGTCTCAATATTTCCTAAAAATTCTCAAAAGAAAGTGTGTTATGTGCAGCATGTTGTCTTGGTGAAGAATCCATTAGTTGTACCTGCATATTTGAGGTTGTTTCCTTCTCTCCCCTTCACGAAACGTTGTCAGGACATTCTGATAATAGTTTTGATTAACAGTGAGACATTCAGTATGATATTCAGTAAATACGAATATTGTTTCAGATGTAAATAAAAGGTTCATCATTGCTCATTGTTCAATGAATTTGAATTGGATTTGCTCATATGTGTTTTCTTGGGTTTTGCCTAATTGGAACCCTTCCCAATGTATGGATTGTCACTTAGTTACTTGGTATACTAATAAAAAACTTATGATCCATCTCAATATATTATATTTTTTGGAAGTTCGGATCTTTTTTAATGTTTTTATGTATGCCTGCACAAATATTTACTCTGCAGTTTCTTTCTGCGCAGGAGTGAGTAGTGTCAGTGCCATCTTCGAGCACATTGTTTACATTTAAACTTTCATGTAAAGACTACTGAATAGTTTCTTACCAATGCTAATCAATTCACAACCGCTTAAGGACTCTGATAATGATTTTTCAAACAATATCTGAGACTTTGAATATTTTTGATATGTGGGGAAACATGTGGGTCATCTTGAATCATTTCCCTTCAATTTTTAAAGACCACTTGGAAACGTGAGTAAATGATAGTTATTCATCACTGTAAACTTAATTTAACAAACAGTATGTTTCTGTAGACTTCCAAGTTTTAGAAGGAATTCCACATTGACACAATGATCCATTGTAATATTCAACATTATTTCAGCGAAACTCAAATACACAGTTTGTTTTGAACAAATACTGTGCTGAGGTGCTGGTTCCACATGTGTAAAAGTATAAGGGTAGGTGAAGGAGAGAGTACAGGTCAGTGACCTACACTGCTCACTGTTACAATTGTTTCAGAAAACGACAGTAAAGTCAGTCTGATTATTTTATAGCTACACCTCATACAAAATGCTATTAAATGAAGTACTAACGTATACACGTGAGCACACACACAGTGACAAAAATAAAATTGTTATCATAACGAAATGACAACGTAGGTATTGTAAGTAAGAATGTAAAGAAATACAGTAAATGTCGGGTATGCAGAAACGAAACTGAAGTAAACAAAATTGAAGTTTATAAGAAGTAAATGACAAAATTAAACTTGCGGAAGCAATGAGAAAAAGAGTATTATTTTCCTTTATCATGTACTACATGTTTTTTAATTATAGGTATACTTGTGTAGTTCTCTAAGCCCATTGGCTTGTAATAATTGTAAAATGAATCAGTTACTTCAGTTGTGTCTTAAATTTTCCAAGAAAAACCATGATCTATTGTCTGATCTCATCCCTAAGCCAGATATAGCTAAAACATCTGGCTAAAAAATGGCATTGGATGTTATACCATACTTACACCATCTTGGAAAATTTGAAAGAAATGAAAACATTAAACTCTACTGTAAGATGTAAAAATATTTAATTAACTATTGTTTAGTGCATATGATATTGTCATAGGCTGAGATGATAAGTAGAAATTTTATAGACTGACTTGACAGTAGACATTTTCCAGTATTCTCTTTTTTTAACTCGGCTATCTATAATTGTTATTATTTCTCCTCATTTTAAAGCTTCACTTACAGTGTTTAGCATTGATGCTTTTTGTTCATGTATTCCTTATTGTTTATTTATATTAAATGCTTTAACTTTTGTATTTAGTAACATTCAGCAGTAATTTAAAACATATTTGATTGATCATGTTTCAGAAACTATCAAACATAAAATGTGATTCAAGCAGATTTGTGTCCGCAAACTTGCCTGTAAACAAACATAAAAATCGTTTAGTACATATCCTGCCAATAGAAAGTACTCGTGTCTGTTTGACACCAATACGTGGTGTTGAAGGATCAGATTACATTAATGCAAGCTTAATCGATGGGTATCGACAACGAGGAGCTTATATTGCTACACAAGGCCCACTACCTGATACTACTGAAGACCTCTGGAGAATGCTGTGGGAACATAATTCAACAATAGTTGTCATGCTAACAAAACTGAAAGAAATGGGCAGGGTATGTTAATTAGAAAATTCCATTTGTTATCTATAACTTTAATCCAATTGACATCATATTAAAATTCGTTGTAAATTTCCAAGAAAGCCAGTGGATTGAAATTTACATCCTACAAATTATATATCATTCATATATTCTGCTGAATGCATAAATGTATCTTTGTAAATTTTCAATTAAAAAGTAGATGTATGTAATACCCAAATGTGTACTATATTGCACGTGTAATGAGTTTATTAGCAACACCTGACAGTAGCTTCAGTTAATGTCACAGTGGTGTATTGTGTTAACACTATGTTTTAAGTTGTATAAATAAAAAAAAAAAATACTAAAATTTAAATTTATAAAGGAAATATCACTATAATATTGACGACTCGGAACACTAAGTTTTTTATAAGTAAAAACGTAAAGTTTTACCTTACAGCCTAAACCGGCTTTCACCTATAGAAGGCTTCATCAGAGGCTGTCGTAGGTAGCGTTGTTCGTCTTGTTGTTGGCGACGAGATAGTTTTTTGAAAGATCGAAGCTGTGTGTGTGTGGTGAGATGTGTTCGAATAATGCGTGCGATTTGAATTGTGTCTGTTCATTTAGGATGTCGTTTTTATTTGTTTTTGTGTGTTTGTATATTTCTAATTGTTCTAGAGTGTCTAGTTTTGGCCTTTTGTGTGTACGTATAGTATGTTCATGTTATTGTCGATGTTTTTATATGTGTGGTTTGCTTCAATGACGTGGTTTGCGAAGGTAGATTGTGTAGTGGTGTGGAGTGCTTTTGTGTGTTCA
The DNA here is from genome assembly GCA_034769895.1 of Magicicada septendecula. Classification (NCBI taxonomy): domain Eukaryota; kingdom Metazoa; phylum Arthropoda; class Insecta; order Hemiptera; family Cicadidae; genus Magicicada; species Magicicada septendecula. Next base: position 88,387,560 of record CM068368.1, read on the forward strand.
ATGTATCTCTGTTTGAAGTTACGTCCTGTCTGGCCTATGTAGAATTTATTGCAATTTGAACAATTTAGCTTATATACACCGGGTAGATCGAATTAGTTTTGTGCTTTGGGCATGCGTTTTGATAGTGTGTGTTCTGTTTTGTTAGTAGTTTTGTAAGCGATTCTGTATCCTGCTTTTTTGAATTTGTGGGCAATTTTTTCTGTTTGCTTGCTGATGTATGTTAGTGTTATGAATTTGTTGTTTTCTGTCTTTGTCTGTTGTTTGTTTTGTGTTTTGTGTAGGAGTTTACTGACTATTGTTCTGTCATAACCGTTAGATTCTGCTAGATATTTTATCGTGTTTAGTTCGTCTTTGTAGTCTATTTCATCTAAGGGGATGTTGTTAAGTCTATGTATCATGGTTCTAAAAGCAGCTAGTTTGTGTTGTATTGGATGATTGGAGGTGTTGTGTATTAGTGTGTCAGTTGTAGTTGGTTTTCTGTATATACTGAATTTGTGCCTGTGTTCTAGTTTTGTGATGGAGAGGTCTAAGAAGTTTATGGTATTGTTGTGTTCGTATTCGGCACAGATACGTTGATGACATTCTAATACTATACAGGGGAAACAAAAGACAATGTGAACAGTTACTAACGCACATAAACAAAATACATAAAAACATAACCTTCACTGCCGAATACGAACACAACAATACCATAAACTTCTTAGACCTCTCCATCACAAAACTAGAACACAGGCACAAATTCAGTATATACAGAAAACCAACTACAACTGACACACTAATACACAACACCTCCAATCACCCAATACAACACAAACTAGCTGCTTTTAGAACCATGATACATAGACTTAACAACATCCCCTTAGATGAAATAGACTACAAAGACGAACTAAACACGATAAAATATCTAGCAGAATCTAACGGTTATGACAGAACAATAGTCAGTAAACTCCTACACAAAACACAAAACAAACAACAGACAAAGACAGAAAACAACAAATTCATAACACTAACATACATCAACAAACAAACAGAAAAAATTGCCCACAAATTCAAAAAAGCAGGATACAGAATCGCTTACAAAACTACTAACAAAACAGAACACACACTATCAAAATGCATGCCCAAAGCACAAAACAAATTCGATCTACCCGGTGTATATAAGCTAAATTGTTCAAATTGCAATAAATTCTACATAGGCCAGACAGGACGTAGCTTCAAACAGAGATACATTGAACACACAAAAGCACTCCACACCACTACACAATCTACCTTCGCAAACCACCTCATTGAAGCAAACCACACATATAAAAACATCGACAATAACATGAACATACTACACGTACACACAAAAAGCCGAAAACTAGACACTCTAGAACAATTAGAAATATACAAACACACAAAAACAAATAAAAACGACATCCTAAATGAACAGACACAATTCAAATCGCACGCATTATTCGAACACATCTCACCACACACACACACAGCTTCGATCTTTCGAAAAACTATCTCGTCGCCAACAACAAGACGAACAACGCTACCTACGACAGCCTCTGATGAAGCCTTCTATAGGTGAAAGCCGGTTTAGGCTGTAAGGTAAAACTTTATGTTTTTACTTATAAAAAACTTAGTGTTCCGAGTCGTCAATATTATAGTGATATTTAGTTAAGTAATGGACACGTCATGGACAACGAAATCCAAGAATTTATAAAGGAATTCATATTAGAGGCATATTAACATACTTTTAATATTTCATAACACATAATAATAATAATAATAATGATAATAATGTTTGAATGTGTTTTGGTCAACTTTTTATTTTATAAAAAACATCAATTTTTTAAAGTAATAATTACAAGATCATTTTAAAAAATTATAGCACAGTACACATACTTTTGAAGAAGACCTCATAGCTTTGTATCAACACATGCTTTATTTTAAAATATGTTATTGGTTAAATATTTAAGAAGTTTTACAGGCTTGTTGAAGAACAGGTCTTCAACATTTAAAGAATTTAAAAATATTTAAATTCTAAAAAATTGTATTTTTGTTAATTTAAGATTGTGTGTTTGTATTCAGATAACTGTGTGTGTGTGTGTGTGTGTGTGTGTGTGTGTGTGTGTGTGTGATTTTGCAATTGCCCAACCCCTATGTTTAGCCATTTTTAACACTTTTGGACTAACGGCATAATCCGCAGTATAATTCTAATTAAGGCAAAATGTATATGTATATCATTGTAAATTCACATATTCTCTAAACTATTGTATACTAATAAATCTTAGTTTAAAAACGATCTGTTAATTTATAAAAGGTATTGTTACGACGGTCTACTCGATTGTCGTAGGTACAGTGGAAACAAAATAAGTACAAGACACCAATTAAGTCACTAATCACACCTTTAATTGTTATAGTAAAACAGTTCGTAATTAACAACACAGTGTCTACAACAAATCAAATGAAATTGTTCATACGCAATAAAATGTCCACTAATATTAAAACTCAACTGTATTACAATTATACCGTCCGAATATAAACGCAACACTTCACTAATAACTACTTGAACGTACACCGTAATAACTCGAACCGCACAGTCAAAAATCTCGCATTGAACTGAAACTAAGGCCGCGACACGATGTATTTGTAGTTACGCTCACACACCAGAAGCTTCCAAACTGCGTCTTATCTCTCGCGAACTACTTGTAATTGCTACGGCCTTGACACAGTCCGAGCGCCCGAGCGAGGCCTGGCACAGTCGAGAAAATTCTCGCAACATGCGTTTAGTAGCACGTACACCGCACGCTTACGTCGAGATCTTTCTGGCGCATTCGATAAATGCGTAGATTGTTCTATGCTGTCGTAGCAGTATGTTTTTGCAAAAAAAAAATGAAATTTTACTTAAATATATTTTTTCAAAACTATTTAAATTTGTCCACTAAATATTGTTATTACCTATAAATTTTATATTGTCACAATTAAAATAACTCGTTTCAGGCCAAGTTTTCAGAATAACTACGAAGCAACTGAGTTGAAAAGGTTAGAAAATTGTAAACAAATTACTTACATGATATATTATTATTATCGCAACTGGAAAATTTTCTGTATCACTATAACTTTCTGAATCGAATTCTACTGAATGAAATATCCTACTTCCAATTACATACGATAGACAGCAAGAATATTGTGATTTAAAAATAATATTCTAATTGAAAGGCATACATGTATGGCACTCAACATGAAAGTGTTAAGAAATAAACCTGTTCAATCTGCATATGATAATACACATGTAATTTGAGTTTTATGCTTAAGTTTGCTATTATTTTGTAGATTGTTAATAACAGTCAAAATTGTTGTGTGTTTTTCAGGAAAAGTGTCACCAGTACTGGCCTAGTGAGCGTTCAGTTAGATACCAGTGTTTTGTTGTTGATCCAATAGCCGAGTACAACATGCCTCAGTACATTCTTAGAGAATTCAAAGTAACGGATGCAAGAGACGGCAGCTCTCGTACTCTTCGTCAGTTCCAGTTTATTGACTGGCCAGAACAAGGGGTACCAAAGTCTGGCGATGGGTTTATTGACTTTATCGGACAAGTCCACAAAACTAAAGAACAGTTTGGCCAAGATGGTCCTATTACAGTACACTGCAGGTAACTGTATTTGTTTAGTGCAAGCATCTTTATTAGTACAGTTTTTAGTGAGCATTTTTTACACTTTAATGAGCATCTTCTAGAAATATAGATTTTCATGTTAAGTGTACTTGCAGCTCATATTTTTAACAGAAAATATGTGTGTGTGTGTGTGTGTGTGTGTGTGTGTGTGTGTGTGTGTGTGTGTGTGTGTGTGTGTGTGTGTTTGACTTCACCAGCCAAGTGACTTATTGATGTGCTAATTAATTCTCAGTTTTTACTTAGTCAACAAGTTTTTTGACTTATCAGAGGATTTGACATAAGACCAAAGTTATAAGCTGTAACCAGCTACCCTTGTTCTCCTGCACGATTGCTATTCTTTGTAGAGTGTCATTTTGTTTGTTTTCTGTCAAATTAGTGTTCAGTTTTTATTTTTCAATTTTAAACTAAACTTTCCCAGTAGTATTAAGTTGTCTGCTGATTTTCATTTATCTCACTTTTGGTAGTTTATTGCACTGATCTAAGCGTCCACTGTTTTTTTTTTAACCAATACAGTATTTGTTTTGAGATTGAGGTCATGTCCAGTAGTATAAAAAAGGCAAATTAATGCAGTGTTGTATACAATTGTGAGTTGTAGAATCCAATTTAGGGGATTTATGGTTACTGCACTGTAATTTATGGCTTTTTATCGTTTAATTCGTTATCATTAAAATTGTATTTTTGTATGTACTAGTAAATATCACTTTTAACCTCGGGCGCCATGTTGTACAAAATAACATTACATAAATTTACGTTTCGGGCCAGAGTTCGTGCAACACGAACTAGTTTTGTGAAATAGATTACCTGAAATAAAACATACACAAAATACCATATATAAATTACTTTTATTAGTATTGAACTTGTATTTTAATACATATTGAAAAAATGATTAGACCCACATATTACGCCATGGGCGTTTTAAAAATAAATTTACCCTCCAAAATCATAACATGTAATATAAAATGTGTTATATTAGATAATATAGATATACATATCTTTATATATTGTTGCGCACAACCCAGCATTTATATTAATCATTCTCCCTCTCACTCTCTCTCTCACTCTGGTACAATTCTTTATTTTATTTTTATTGAGCTCATATTTACTTTAGAATTGGTCATTTAACGTTAATTGAATTTTGATTTTGCATTAATACGAATGTTTGGAACGTTCTCACCCAATATTGTAGCTGTTGCTTTACGAACTTCGCGTGCCGCGAGTTCGTCGATATTTTACCAGTCACATTTCTGAAGTTCGAGATTCACTGTAGTTATTTATATAGTTTATTAACCACTTCTAGTGGTTTAAAAGTTAAAATTCACTTTTTAGTGAACGAGTTGCCGTTCGTGAACGGTAGGCCGGCCGGCTGCGATCACTGTTGCTGATGAAATGACCCCGAGTCTTTGTTACAGATTTCCGAGGTAGGGTGAATCTACGTCATTGCCTCATTGTTCAGTTGTTGACAATATATGTTGTTTACAAAAACAAATTCTTGGCTGCTGACATCATCAAGGATCGTCGCTTTTATCGCAACAAATGACATACTGTTTTTTGCGATCCTTCACGGTTTTTTGCTATGAATCGGTCCAAATCCTGGCAAATATTATATAGTCCACTCACGATAAATTCATAAAGGTTATTTAATGTTGGTTTAATTTTGACCAAACTAAGGAATACAATATTTATGGTTTTTTATACCATATTTAGGGTAATTACAAATTGTACCATAATTGTACCATTACAAAACCCCCTCAATGAAAGATTGTGTGTCGAAGCACAAAAACTTTCATTGACCCTTTCAGACATCCTAAAGGGATCAGCCAGGATAAGTCGCCACAACCCCCTTACAATTTTATATAAAAATAATAATAACTCACCCTTGGTCTGATGATGATGACAGTACCTACATGACCTTACTGGACTTCTCCTTCGAGATCCCAACACCATAAGGCCACTTAGGCTCGTAACGCCCCTGCTCTGACGCGCTGGCCAGCTCAGGACCGCTGTCATATCACCAAACACTGAAACAATAAACGATAAATCTTAAAATAGTGGCTTGGTAAATTACTCTACCCTTAACTGATCTGGTTCCCCTTAGCTAGGTGCTGGTTTGTGCTAATAAGCACTGGGTTTGCTTGATATATGATTAAAATTTAGTTCTAAAATTCTACTACTAAAAACGTAACTCCCAAGAATTATAAAGAATTTCCTTTCGCAATATTGACAACCCTGAATTTATAAATTGTTTCGATTTCTATCGATAATATTTACCTCTTTCCATTTTATAATTATAAAGTATAAAAGAAATTATAACAGAAACATATTGATATGTTTGATATAAATAGAAAAATTAAAATATAATTGAAAATATGAAATTCCCATATAAATCTCCCAAACATGGAGAAAAACAAATTATATTGATATAAAAGAATTAATAAATCTGTATGGTATTATTTATTTATAAATCTTATTGAATGGTTAAAATAAAATTATTATCATTATTATTATTATTAACAGGTAAAATTCCGGTCTTAACAGCGCCAATTATATTTATCCCTTCATACACATTATTTCCATACATCATGTTAAAAAATTTTATAACATAAATACATAATACATTTTACATAATAATACACATTAATACATTTAATACATTGAAATAATTTATTCATTTTTAATCTTGATTAAGATTTGCCTTAAAATTTGCATATTCTATTTAAAGTTGCATTTAAATCATTTAAAAATTACAATTTCAATTAAACTTTCATTAATTATACATCAATTTATTTGTTTATAAAATTCATTTCAAATTATTATTAGTATTCATACTACATTATTATTATTTCATTATTCATTTCTTACTTCCTCTATACTCTGAACTTTCTACCTACCTAACTACCTAACCTTTCACCTTCTAATCACTGTTTAGTCTGGGTGACTCCTATATTCACTATGCTCATTATATTTTTACTCACCTTCTTCTAACTGACCACCAAATTTATCTATCATGACACCAATATCTCAATTATAAACACCATTACTAATTTCATTTAAATCCTATGGCACCGCTCGTCTTTGCAATGGGTTGGGTGTTCCCTAACTGGCTATATACATTCATATTATTTTGCCCTTCCAAAATAATTCGGCAAACACTCCCTTAAACTACGCTATTACCTGCCACAACACTATTGGTTGGCTACTCCTTATCACCTCACCCCCACTACAGAATTCATCAATAACAAATATATGTTTATACCTTTACTTTATTCACCTCCTCTACAAATAATCCCTAACTACTGTGTCCCTAAATATCTAATAATTCTCTTTGTATTATTTACTTCAAAATTCTTAACTATCTAACTCCATTTTCATTAATTAAATAACTCACCTGCATTTATCTATACCCAAGCTCTATCCCTGTTTAAACTTTTTACCTCACTGTAATCATTGACAATTGTCTTATATAATTCATCTCTCACCTACTTATAACAATACCTCTCACTTTTCAAATATATATTCTTATTTAATCATTTATTTAATTATTATTATTCATGATGAATTACCTTCAATACATAGTAAATAATAATTGAACTTCATTAAAATCTTTTCTATGACAATTAATAATTTACTTCTGTTATAAAGTACAACTTTCTTTTGTACTATAATTTTTTAGTCATAAAGAATGATTACTCTTCAATTGTTGTTCAATTGTTAAAAAAAATATTATTATTAAACATGTTATTAAGATACATAATAATACATACTGGTGTACATATACCTGTAATACATAATACACATCAAAAATACATTGATAGATAAATACATTTAATACAATGAAAAATATACACTCCAACTCATTATTTTGTTATTTATCAAACTCAGTCCATAGCAGTCCAATTCAATATCACTTTTCACATATATATTTAATGTTCATTACACAATTGAAACAGTCTATCCTCCATCGTTGAATAACATTCTTATCTTAGGTCTATTTAATTTATTATTTAATAAATAAATTTTATGATTAGCAATATTATATTCATTTTCATTTATAAAACTGTTATCAACCAAATATTTCAAGTCACGATCGAGTAGGGTTCCGTTTATCTCAGTAGTATCATATGTCATTAATTGGTTATTTATTTTATAATTATCCTCATAATTTTCTACCACAGGTAAGTACTTAATACCATTATCATCATTTATTGTTATTTCAATTTCATTGTTATTATAAGGTAAGTATTCCTTATTTTCATCCACCTTGTCTATGCCTAACCTCCCTATTAATTCTCTGTATTTTCTATTTACTTTAAAAAATATTATTACATTCTTTTTCTCACAATATCTCTCTATACTTTCTCTCTTAATACCTTTCTCTCCATAACACCAAATTACACTTTCTCTCTCCAAATATGCAGGGGTCCCTAACATAAAATTGTTGCACCACTTATTAGGTACACAAAAATACAAAGAAACTTTATTTGTAGACCTTTCGTCTCCCAAATATAAATTGAAGGAACTCTTGTCCTTATAAAAATTACGTGAAGACTTGTCTTCACCCCCTAACACAACATCAAAAGAAAATTCTACCCCCTGCACTCCTTGTACAAAAATACTTTCTCCATACTCTCTTTCTGATTCAATACACTCAAACACTTCATTATCATTCATAATACTTTCATTATCATTTTCTAACATTATATTCTTACTACCTGTAATATTCTTACTATCTGTAAATTCATTATTTGAGTTATCATTTTTAATTACGTTATTATTCAGTACTTCGTTTTTCTGGGTTTCTAATAGACTTAAACTCTCGTCTAGTTTTGTGATTACCTTATCAACCTTCTTAACCAGATTATCATGACCTAATTGAATTTCATTTTTTAATTCATTGAAATTACTTTTAAAACTACTTTGAATCTCTTTAATTTCGTTATTCTGCTCATCTAGTTTTTTGTCTAATTTTAATAGTAATTGCATCATTGCACTAGTTTCATCTGGTTTACTATCCGACATAGCTGACATGGATGTAGCGACCTTCTCTGTCTCTACAGATACAGGCGTATTTGCCTCGTCAGTCCGACTAGTTTGAGTTGGTTGGACATCCATCTCACCAGTCAAATTTACCTCAGCGGTACTGGTTTCTATTGCAATATTATCCTTATTACTCATATTGTATTATTTTATGTTACTAAAACATATTTATTTATAACCGAAAATTTGAACCTTACCTTGCGCACGCTTTGCGTACTATAACGCTATTATCTCAGGTAATTATTTCACATACCGGTAGGTGTACTCTACATAAAATTATATTTTATGCCGAGTCCATGTTCGGCACGCGCCAATTGTAATTTATGGCTTTTTATCGTTTAATTCGTTATCATTAAAATTGTATTTTTGTATGTACTAGTAAATGTCACTTTTAACCTCGGGCGCCATGTTGTACAAAATAACATTACATAAATTTACGTTTCGGGCCAGAGTTCGTGCAACACGAACTAGTTTTGTGAAATAGATTACCTGAAATAAAACATACACAAAATACCATATATAAATTACTTTTATTAGTATTGAACTTGTATTTTAATACATATTGAAAAAACGATTAGACCCACATATTACGCCATGGGCGTTTTAAAAATAAATTTACCCTCCAAAATCATAACATGTAATATAAAATGTGTTATATTAGATAATATAGATATACATATCTTTATATATTGTTGCGCACAACCCAGCATTTATATTAATCATTCTCCCTCTCACTCTCTCTCTCACTCTGGTACAATTCTTTATTTTATTTTTATTGAGCTCATATTTACTTTAGAATTGGTCATTTAACGTTAATTGAATTTTGATTTTGCATTAATACGAATGTTTGGAACGTTCTCACCCAATATTGTAGCTGTTGCTTTACGAACTTCGCGTGCCGCGAGTTCGTCGATATTTTACCGGTCACATTTCTGAAGTTCGAGATTCACTGTAGTTATTTATATAGTTTATTAACCACTTCTAGTGGTTTAAAAGTTAAAATTCACTTTTTAGTGAACGAGTTGCCGTTCGTGAACGGTAGGCCGGCCGGCTGTTGTTACAGATTTCCGAGGTAGGGTGAATCTACGTCACTGCCTCATTGTTCAGTTGTTGACAATATATGTTGTTTACAAAAACAAATTCTTGGCTGCTGACATCATCAAGGATCGTCGCTTTTATCGCAACAAATGACATACTGTTTTTTGCGATCCTTCATGGTTTTTTGCTATGAATCGGTCCAAATCCTGGCAAATATTATATAGTCCACTCACGATAAATTCATGAAGGTTATTTAATGTTGGTTTAATTTTGACCAAACTAAGGAATACAATATTTATGGTTTTTTATACCATATTTAGGGTAATTACAAATTGTACCATTACAGCACCAGAGAATCTCTTGGAATAACAGAACATTTACTGAAGTGCTCACATTCTGAGCTAATCTTTGGTTATGTATGTCTTGAGAAAGAAACGTAGTACAGGAGGTCATCTACATTCAGACATGTGACTTTTGCAAATTTCGCTATTTTAGACATTTCAAAATTGATATCTTTTATTCAAGTTTCGAACTACAGCTTCGGACTTTTGAACACTGATGGAGGTGTAAGGAAGTGAATAAGCATTAAAGACAAGTGCACATATTCATTATTATTCCTGTTTCTATAGTTTTCATAATTAATGTTAGTCTGACTGTAAAAGCTATCACTTCACGACTTGCCCATAACACAACTGTAGTAAATGGTCATGTGTTTTGAAATAAATAAACAAATAAATAATAAAGAAGTAAAACAAAGAATAAAGAATTGAAATTGGCATGTGGTCCCTTAGATGGCTGATGCAAAATAATAATAATAATAATAAACAAAAATAAAGAAGTAAAAAAAAATATAAGCAATGCATATAAACAATGTAAAATGTTAAGTGAATAATTTTTTTTTTCATGTACTAAGACTGTGCTGTAGGCTGTTCCACGAACACTGCTTATAAACTTTACTAATATACAAAAATGATAAATTGAGCATGTTACTGTATTATGTATTTTATGTAGTAAGAGTGGTCATATAATATAAATTTAAGCAAAAATAATATCCAATTTCATTACTGTACAGTCTGATACAGTTATAAGAACCAATCCTACTAACTTACCTGCAGAGTATGCCTACAATAAATACACCTACAGTACAGTATTCGACTTTCAAACAGTTTAAGTTTTGAACACATTTTCGGAAAAACATTATGTTTGATAGTTGAGAATGTACTGTATATGCTACAGTACTCTGCCTATAAACTCATCCTATTATCAGAGGATCCTTGTATGTACAATAGAACCCATGGTAAGGCTGGAATGAAGAAACAGATTACTTGACAGAGGCAGCAATAAGAGAACAATAAAGTAGCTAGAGCCCTTCATGAAAGCGTAGAGATGTATATATGTCACTATTATAAACTGTTGTGAAACAGTATATGACAGTAATGTGTGATTTTTAATATAGTTTCTGGTCAGACAGTCATATAAATGGTAATGTTAACTGTTATAATAAGCAGTGACAGTATGATAAGATACTGTATCATAATGGTTTTTCACAATAAACAGTATCATCACATTTTTTCTAGTATTGAAGTACTTTTACTTGCAGGACACAATACGTGAAGTTACACAGTAAAACATGACAGTGTTGGATACTGAGTTGCTTGTTTGTTACTCTGCAGATGCTTTCTTTCTTCATTACAACCATCAAGAACTTAAATCCTTGTTAGACTTAGGAACATGATCCCATCCCTTTGTGATAGTTCCTTTTTTTTCCTATCAATCTTTATAAAATATATTGTATTTCTTTGATAACAAGAAACATTAGGATCATTGGTATACTACTAGCATTATTAGGATAAGATGAGTTACACAAGATAATTATTTTTGTGTAAGCACAGTACTGAAAACCAGTGAACCCAAGACCACTGAATCAAATCATGATTCAGGTGCATTAATTGGACAAATTAAATAAACAGAAACATACTATTTGTAGTAAGTTGGCAGGTGTTTATGACTTCCTTTGTTTGACTTTCTCCATTTTTGTTAAAAATAAAGTTAATTTCAGCAAACTGTTTGCTTGGTAATTTCAGCAGACAACTGTTTCCTTCTAAGCATTCACATAATATTAGTTACCTTCAGTGTATTTATTATTGTTCTGTGGATTTGTTTGACAATATATATTTGAAGGGATCTTGCAGTTTCAGTGTATCAACAAGTCTGTAATGTTATAGAACGTGTGTAAGGTAAATGCAGTGAAATGCAGTATTGGAAATTGTTTATGACAAATTTAATGATAAAGTATGTAACAACCAGTTCGCTATCGTCCTGTAAAAGCCCCGCGATGGAGTGCCAATTTGTTACAATACGATCTGTATGTGTATTAAGCCACATGTTGTTTTCGCCAATTTGTAACAACCCACTTTGTACGGTCTGAAAGTCTCGTGTAATTGTAGTTAATTTGTAACGATAAAAGTGTTATGTTTCATTAAAGTTCACGTTGTGTCGTAATTACGTAACGACTTTCTTGCTTCGTATTTGACCTCGCCAATACTTGTTTACCTGTTTTAATTCTTAATTGTGATTTTCCCCTTTCTAGGCGCCAAGTTGTTTATCCAAAACAATTAAAAAGTAGTATAAGTCCTTCGTTTAGCGTAACCATATTTCTCGTTGGTTGTAGTCAGATAAATTCAAATCTGTTTACCCGCGAAGTCTTACCAACCTGTGTTTCTTGTAGAAAGAATTGTTACGGTGCTATGTCAATGAAGTAAACACGTAAAGATTAATACGTGAAATAATGAACAGGTATCAAAATAAGTATTGGTTTATTAATGGTCAATTCTGCTGTTAATAATTACGATAACATGAAATTATAAAAATATATTACTTTGTTGCTTGTTATGCTCCGGCTATGAATAATTTACCACTCAGCGGTTGGCTATATTTGATTTTGGGTCAATTGATGACACGCTAAAATGTCTCCTCTATTTTATTCAGACATGTGGTCATTCAAAAAGATCTTTTGATTACGGCCAAAAGGTTTACAAAATGATTTTTGAAAGTACAATCCTTGACATCAAGTTAATTAAATATAATAATCTTCCTTTACAACAGTTTACTTATGGTTTAAAACAATAGTGAGTTCACTTTACAACATAGGTTAAGTTCGAATTGTGCATAAATCGTTTCTTATTTCTCAGAGTGTTAATAGTGAATTTGAACAATCTTTTAATACTAATTATTGAATATTTTAATAATTATTCAGTGTTTATTAAGTTTGAACCAAGTTTTGATATTGTGTATAAATTTGTTGTGTTGTGAAAAGTCTTGTGGGTGTAGTTAAGTAATTTAGTATTATACTTTACAAGTTCATTGATGTTTGATGGATTATTTTCATCAGTTCTGGTGTTCGAGCCGTCCTTCTCTTATATGGGTTTTATTTATACTAATTCTGATTTATTTTGGATTGATTTTGTTGAAATGTTCTGTCAATCTTGTCTCTTCATTGTTATTTAGTATTTTCTTTCATCTGTTTGGTTTATTTTTACTAATTTCTATGGATCGACAATTTTATCATCTGCCCTCTTCTGATGCTAAAAATGGACTCTTAATTCGTTTTTTAATGGTTTTTATATAATAATGTTTTGTTGTCATAGTAACCAGACTACTCTCTATTGGCTGAAAGCATTTTGTACTCATTGTTATAAAGCTTGAGTTTTTGTTCAAAATGAATAAATATTTTCTAACTAAGATATTTTCCTTGTCTTATTACCAATCTGATTATTATTATTATCATTGAATAGCTTTTCTGATGTAGTTTATTTAGACATCAAACATGATTATGTTTTGTTATCTCTGGCCTATTTTAACATTTGGCTATGATTATTCTTTTTACTTAATTTTGTTATTATGTTGTTTTTTGCAATTATTTTGTATTTATATTGTTCCTTGGTTTGTTATTTTATGCTTACTTGTCTTTTTCTCTCACCTTTTACTGTTATTTGTGGACATTTTACAGTTTGAGACCTACCCTTACCTATCCTTATTACAATGTTTTTATTTTAATTTTACTCTTAATACTAGTTTTTTATCGTTTTGTTTTGGGTAGTTTACATTAATTATTGTTTTACACTCCTTATTGTATGGCTAAGCTTTTCTGACATTTTACTGCTTTTTATAACTAATTTTATAATTTTAACATGATCTGTTCCTTATGCTTTTATCATCATTAATACAACTTATTCTTAATACTAATTCAACAATTATAACATTTGAAAAATTCTACTATCACTATCATCTTCTCTGCATCTCCTTATAACATCCTTGCAATAACTTTAAACATTTAACATATAACTTTAGCACTTAAACATTCATTTCTCTTTTTTGATCTACCCTTCCTTTATACGATGTTATTGGTGTAAATTTGGCTTAGTTCTTTTTAATCATTACTTCTAACTAAAAACAATATTATTTTGACTAACCTTACTTGGTTTTTTTTATTGAATAACAATCTAATTTAATGATATTAGTTCCTTTTTACCACTAAACTTATCTAATTATTCACTTCTTGGAGAGTTTTTATATATATTTTTTGTGGTTTATAATTTTACTTATCCACTTTCTTTATGCACTCTCACTTCTAGATGAGTTCTTGCTTATAAGTAACTATGTTTGTCTATCTTTGGGTTACACTGGCACTTTGTAAGGTTTTCACAGTACTATTTAGTGTTTACAATGGTTATTCTATATTATTTAATTTCTTTTTCTTAATTCACTTTAGTGTAATCACCCTTATTATAATGTTAATTGGTAAATCACTTCCTACTCCTATCATGCACTCTTGGTTCATTCTAGTTTGGTTAGTATTATATTATTTATTAAATTTCACTTTTGTTCTTTGTATCATGGTTTGTGTGTTTTATTGTTTGTTCATTTCTTTATCATTCTATATTTACTTAATTGCTAATACAATATTTTCTTTGGGCTTGTACTTTCCATGATTAATGGTACATTTAATAATATTTACTTGGAATTCATGTGTTCATTTCATTTCTTTTGTCATTGGGCCAATCACTTGGGTTGGGTCATTGTCATTTGTCTCGTATACGTTATAGTTATTTTGTTTTCCTTGATTTAAAATTGTTAATTCTTTTTTATTTTCATGCCTTTTACTTTATATTTCTTCTCTGGTATTGTGGCTGCTTTTGGTATCGTAACAAGTAAAATAGGGGCCTCATAGATAATGCCAGTGAAGGGTTCCTCGTACATGTGCTTGTAAAATTATAAGTACTTTTATAATTCTAATAATGTGACATTTCAAGTTTATTTTGTAAAGTAGAACATCTGAATAATAAATTTTTATCTTTCAGTGCTGGAGTTGGTCGTACAGGTGTGTTTATCACACTGAGCATTGTGTTAGAGAGAATGCAGTATGAGGGAGTAGTTGACTTATTTCAGACTGTTCGTATCTTAAGGACACAACGTCCAGCCATGGTTCAGACTGAGGTAAAATTTTTACTGTTAATGTTTCTTTTTCTTTGTAACTTTAGTAGGTTTATATAAAGGTTATTATATTTATTTGATTGTGAACATTAATATATAGTAATCTTTATCATCATCATTGTATACTGTCCTGGTGGGTGGCAGGTTCCAGACACCAACATCACCACCATCTCCAGGCTTGAGCCTATCCTTTTTCCTCAATGTCCATTCTGTGACCAATAAATCGTTCCATATAAAATAGTTCATCTGTATGTAATTCATCATTAACATTATGAGACCTACCCGCTTGTGGTCCCTACGTGCTGCTGTGTCCTGAGTAAAGTTTAAGGTAGGGTGACCAGATTTTTTATGACGTAAAACAGGATACGAGTTACAAAGAAAATGTGCTTCATATGTGACTGCACTGCTTCACTAAGACAAATAAAAACTACTTTTTACATATAAAAAGACATATATTTTAATAACCAACTTAAAAACATACTTATCATGGCACTGGATCATATTATAATTGATCAAGTTTTTTCAAGAATTATAAAATTATAATTATTCAAATATAAATATTCAAATTCTTAACAACTATAAAATTACATGGATGTGATTCATAGATATCAACAACCTGCTGAACATGAACTTGTGGCTTCTGAATCAGGAACATCACTATTAACTTTGTACTTATCACAAGACCTGATATCTCGCCAGAGCTTTGAATTACTTAATAGCAGGTTGTAGAATTCCTTACAGCTAAGGTCTTGAAAATGAGGTTTTAAAATTACAATTGCTTGAATAGTTTTGGCAGTAAAACGGTTTCTTTCATCAATCCAAAGGGAGTTCACAATTGAAAAGACTCTTTCCACAACAGCATTTGTGCCTGGTACAGCCAGAGCAAAACTCACAACCACCTCTATGTTTTTACATGGAATGCCTATACTTTTAAGTATGTGGAAGACATCACACCATTTCTTACCAATCTCCACATTAACTTTTTCCCATTCCTCAAATTTTCTGGATAAAACTTTGTTCACATGTCCTATCTCATCAAATAATTCATCTTCATGTACCTGAATTGTTGAACATGAATCTACTGTCTTGAGAATTTTCAGACTTTTTAAAACCTCATCCCAAGATACAGAATTTTTCAATGTTATCCAATGAAATGATTTCAGAGGCTGATATGGAGAGACCCACTTGTTTAAATAACTTAAAAAAGTGTCATAAAATAAATTGGTAATCGTTTCATATTTCGATTGGGTGAAAAAACCTTCATTTTCTAAGTTAATTAAAATTGAAGAAACAACTGAAGTTTGAAACTTACTACATTTCCTGTTATTGACTTTTTCTGTAAGCAATTTTAATTCTTCAGCTACTTCAGTGGCTGAAATGTTGGTTCTTTCCAACTTTTGGATTGCATTTGAAAACATTTTCAGTTGGCTTTGTATGAAATGAAGCCAAAGAAGTGACTGTGGCTGTGGGTTCTCAAAAAATTGTTTTAGCAATGTAGGACACCTATCCTGAGACATGAAATAAGACTTTAGATGTTCATAAATATCAGTAACCCTTGTAACTCCTGGCAACAATGACAACCATCTAGTTTTAACACTACCCAGAACCTGCTTATATTCAGTAGCAACAAAATCACAAAATAATTTCAATTCCTCCACACGCACGGTATAAATGTGAAAATATTGAAATATTTTATTCACTACTGTTTCTATGTCGATAGGAAGAATGTCTGCACTTGTTTGTACACCATTGTGTACCACATGAGCTGCACAACCAATGCCTTGAATATTCATTTTGAGCACACTGTTCAATTTAGAAAAAACGTTGTTTGTTCCGGCCCTCTTGTACCCACCAAAGTTAGTGTTACAGTTATCTGCACAAAACGCGATGATCTTGTCAACTAAATGATGTTTCTTTAATATGTCCAGAAAATGATTAGCTAATAATTCTGCTGTTTCTCCACCAACGTTCTGAAAACAGATTACTTTGCACTGAACACCTTTGGTAGGAATGAAATACCTAACTAGAATCGGCACTAATTTTAAGCTTTTGTGATTTGATGCATCAACCATCACAGACACATACTTAGCATCTTCAAGTTCTGGTTGCACTTCATGCATTGCATACGGCGATAAAACGTTCACCAAAATCGACTCGCACTTTGTCCTGGAACATGTGAATTTCTTCTCAAATAGTGGTCTGATAATAAGAGATGTGCAGTCCATTGAACGGAAAGAATGGTTGTGTTTAGCAGTATGAAATGCAAACAGCCCTTCTTCAGCAGCGATACGTTTATCTTCCTCAGTTTGTAGTTCATTCCTACTTACAAAGGAAGTTATACTACTGGAAGTTCTCACGGAAACTACCAACATGTGTTTCTTTTTCTTAATGTGCTGTGTAATATCGGCACGTCCTCCATGTTCAATGGAAAAAACTGAACGACATAAAGTACATTCTACCTTTGTAGATGTGGTGTCGTCCTTCAAGAAAGGAAACTCTTCTTTCAGGGTTTTCGAGAAAGTACACTTTCTTTTCCCCATATTAATATGCACATGTATCTCGAACCAAGCGAACAACAGACAATGGAGCAAGCTCGCCATGCCAAGCGTTAAAACTAACCAAACAAAAAAGGTTTACCTTGATTGCCTCACTCTCCCTTGACGCACTCTGGCGGAAACCAGAGATCATCATTTCTTTTCGCGATTGCGTTCCCTTAACCATTCGAGACCCGTCTTGACCTCAGTAAGAAAGTTTAAACGAACGAGACCAAAATGACACAAAAACAAATAAAAACTCAAAACGAAGCGAAGATAAAAGATTAGGTTATCCGCTATTGCAAGTACGGAAAAACGGGACATTTGATGTCCCGTTAATAATTTGCCGGGACAACGGGACACATAATGAAAAAAAGGGACAATCCCATTAAAAACGGGACGTCTGGTCACCCTAGTTTAAGGTCAAACAAAAAATGTATATAATATTTACCATATTTCTTTACATATGTTTTGAAATGTATAAAGATAATCAATCAAATGCAACATGAAGTCACACGATGGAAGAAATATGGTAAATAATATTATATATTTTTTTCAATAATCGACTTGGATACCTATTCAAACATGTTTTTTTTAAATTGTTTTTTCATTTACCTGAATTCTGTGAACAGTGTACTAAAGTATACGTCTTCTGCTTTGTCTTTTTATTAATTTGAAAAAGTACACTTTTTTAATTAAAAGAAAAAATAAATAATAAATCGCCTTGACTCAGTTCTTCCACAGCACACCGATTGTAAACACAGTTTACAACTATAAACAAAATTGTTTAAACCTAAATATTGTTTTACCGAAATACTGATTTACCAAATTTTTTTCATTAAACAATTGGAAAATTAAGACATGTTATCAATTGAGGTTAGGGTGTGACTCTCTTTTTCTAATACTAGTAACTGTGGTTGTTCATCCAACTCACACCATGAACTCGAATTTGGGATACAGATTCACTTGTATTACTGTGTACATCTTTTGAGTTTTCAACTAAAAACTGATAAGTGTTAGTCACATCACTTGCTGTGCCCATCACAGTGTCACTATTGACAACACAATTATAACCACTAATTTCTGAATCTGAATCTGATGAATCAGTGTCAGCGCCAGAATTGTTTATGATTTCATTAATATCTTCTTCTGTAATGTATTTTCTAGAATACATTTTCAATTAAAAAAAATATATATGTATACAACAATGCACAGCTTTCTCACGCACAAGCTGTAGGTAAACAACAAAAGAGGCTTCACTCAACAAACATGTGTGCATAGTAAAATCAGAAATATTTTCTCCAGGTTTGTTTCCAACTGCATGCTGACCTCTACAGCTTAAATGGAGAACTAAAATGTTGCTTTACATGGAAACCAAACCTGTGGATGTATAGAAGCTGTTTTCTCTCTCTCAAAGGGATTTTCATCGGCTATTGCTGCATACCCACACCTAACCGCCATCTATTTCTGTCCTATGCATCTTCTTCTGCCAAGTTGTGATGTTCCATGGCCTTCCTCATGTTTTCATACCAGGACAGTCTAGGTGTGCCCCTTTTTCCTCTGTCTGGAGGGGGGGTCTCCACTAAAATATTTTCCTTGGCCATCTCTGTTCATCCATTTGGAGTAAGTGACCGAACCACTTTAGGCCTCTTTGTTCTACTCTGTTAATAATTGTGTCTTCTGGATGCATCCTTCTTCCAGTCTCCTCGCTGGTTATTCTCTCCCTTCTTGAGACTTCAGAACTTCTATGGAGATAATCCATTTCCATGGCATTCAATTATCATATAATTTCCGTGCTCAGCGTCCATACCTCACACCTGTAGGAACTGATTTAACAAAAGCTTTTCCTATATGAATCTTTGTGGCTCTCAAAATATGTTGTCCCACCAAATAGAGTTCAAGCTTCCTAGAACTTTCCTGCTCTGTTCTATTGGTTTTTTGATTTCAGGTTTTCCTAGGCCTTCCCTTGTTATTAGTGCCTCTAGGTATTTACATTCATCGACCTGTTCAATTGACGTACTGCCTTTAATCAATACTTCAATTCTGGCATAGGAATTAATGACTAGATATTCTGTCTTATTTACATTAACATTCAATCCCCACGTTTCATATGCCTTGTATAGTCAGGTGAGCATAAATTCCAGGTCATAAGAATCTTGTGCTATTACTGCTTGGTCATCAGCAAACTGGATATTAAACAAGCAATCTTCTCCGATAGTGATACCCATTCTACCGCAGCTTCTTCTCCATTGTTGTAGCACGACTTCTAAGTATATATTGAATAATAATGGCAAAAAACTACAGCCCTGTCTTAAGCCCTTGGTGGGATAGATCACCTCTGAAAGTTTATTACCTACTCGCACATAAGCCTTGTTATCTTTATAAAGCTCCTTGATTATATTTACAATAGGGGATGTAACGTCCATGGCACTTAGATAGGAGCTGTTTTATTTTACTTAAAACTACATCAGATTCACGGATGTACTAGGTACGTCCATAGGGTTCAATGTGTGTTAATTTATCATACAAATATACATATATAAAGTATGCAAAGTACTTCCTTAGTCAAAAGTTCATTGGATCTGACAAGTGTGTATAAATTGTTGTTTAAAATGTTTAACATCCGTTTCAGGACCAGTACCAGTTTTGTTACCGAGCAGCACTAGAGTATTTGGGTTCCTTTGACCACTACGCAAATTGAAACCAACTGAGTGTTTAGTGGTGCGCTTAGTCCCTGCAACAAACTGTAAGCAAGTGGAGTAGTGCTGTGTGTGTTCGTGTAGTCTCATAGTGTAGTTAGTTCCGTCTAAGACTCTCTATGTAAATACATTTGAAGTTGTAATTGTTAATAATGACAAAAAGAAAAAAACTTAGTCAATAGGATGAATTATTTGGGGGGGGGGAATTCTAAAAAAAAGAGTCCTTGAAATTAGTTATTTTAAAAAAATGAGAGAATATATGTAAAAAGAATGAAAAAACAGATTAACTGATCAAAATGAAAACCATATCACAGTAGATTTATACAAATTGTGATATTAAAGAGTCTCTTAAAATAATACATACATATTTTAAAAGTGTTATCATTTTAATGTACTGTATACCTCATTTTTTAAAGTTTATTTTAGTGTATTTCTTGGACAATAAGTGGTAGCTATTGAGTTTCATTAATGTAAATCATTAGTTTATGGAATTTGTATGTTTTTTTAGACAAATGTAAATAATATTTTTAACAGTACAGTCTACAGATTTTAAGAGTTTTATTGTGGTCTGTAGTTTGATTCAAAATTACATTAGCCTTTTTTAAACTAATTATATTTTAGAAAAAAAATCTATTTGTATGGTTGCAGTTGTAAAGAATGTATGTAAAACAGTCGGTCATGTGTTTAAGTGTACATCAGCATGATAAAACATAATTTGTTTTTATAATGTTTATACTGTCAAGTCTAATTAAATTGTTGATAAATACACCCTTAATAGGAAACAGTTCTTCAGATTTGTAAAAATTCATTTTTGTAAGAGGTTTGTCTGAATGAATGAAATGTGTCAAATGTCACATATGGTATCAAGGTTATAATTCCATATGGCTTACTTCCTAGAGAATGAGCTTAGCTATTTTGTCACCACTATTGCTCAACTAGTTGTTGTCAAATGCAGTCTAAGCCAAAATTAGAGTTGAAACCCTCCAAGTTGTTGACAGCGGACAGCCCTGCATTTTCTCCTTCTGTAAAAAAACTGCTTTCAAGTTTTGAGATATGTTTGTCACCATACATATATCTGAACATATCACATTAAATTCTCACTGCCAAATGTAACATAATATCATTAATACTATTAACAAGAATGTGTTTATGGTTGAATGATACTTAGGTTCTGACATGTACTGGTTGGTTACATTAATATTACTTTCCTTGCCATATTGGTTTGTTTTAAATAATCTTCGTGCTAAAAATACATCACCTTCAGATATTAGTTTATGTATAATACAATGTATGTATACATTGTGTGTGTGTGTGTGATCTTGAATTTTTTGCATGTTATTTAGCCACAACTAAATGTTTATTTCATATATAATTATAAATTTTTTTTTCATAATTTCAAAATATTTTCATATGATTACATTTGAGAATTTTAAAAGACAAGTCTAATCAAGGCAAGTACAGAGACACATTTTATAATTTTATAATAATATATTGCAAAAAACTAGTATTATAATATTTGCAATAAGAAATTCAGGTGAGCTGAGATGTCAGACAGGTGATGTAAATAAGTTGTTTGTCAAATCTGCATTGGGGAATGATCAAACCTTAGACTCTGTTAAATATAGTAAAGCAAATTCTCGACTTTTGTATGCAGTTAGTTCCAGAAAATATATATGCAACAGATGCAAACATTTTGATTAAGCCATACAAGAGTTGCCAAATTTTATAAAAGTTAATCCACATATGAAACAGAATTATTCAGTAGAGTTCTGTCCTGAGAACTAAAATTCATACAACTATGAAAGGCAAAAAGTACTTTTTTCTCTTCAATATGTGATATCAGTATCTGAATATACAGAACACATTACAGTGAATGGTAAAGTAACAAAGAATTTATTTTAATAACCCATTATACTAGACATGTACTTATAGAAAATTAAACAATATTTCACACTTTATACCCTTAAAGAGCTTTTGCCTCAAATTTTGTAGACATTTGTTGAATACCTTCTATAAACAAATTACCATCACCTCAAGTACATTAAATATTTATTGAAAGAATAATTGTCAGTTGTTCGGCAGAACAGTGATATATCAAGAGAAAATTCTCAGCTATCATGAATGAATTTTGTAAAAACCTGAAGATAGGACGCTTAAGTGTAAGGGCTCACTACAAAAGTCCAATATATATAAAAATAATATTTACAAAACCGTTGAGGACTTATGTTGATCACTCAGATTTGGTTACAGTTTTTAGCACCAAAACTTGAATTTAGCAACCCTTTATAAATAATGATAATTTGATATACCAGAATCGGATAGACAGGGTAATTGTGCAATTAAGTATGTATGAGAAATTTTATCTCTTTCCAATAGTATGTTACAAAAAAACTGATTTCTCGAAACGTGATTTGTAATTTTTGCCAGATATTATTCTGTTGTTACTTACAACAGTTTGGCAGGATAATCTGATGATATTGCATATAAACAGCTTATTTTATTGTACTTAGATACAATGCCTGTTAGCTGGAGTGTATTTTTATTTATGTTACTGTGCAAAGCAAACCAGATAACTACAAGATCTTATTAATAGATGACAATCTGCAATATTGGCAATATGGCAATGCCATAGCTCCAAATGTTAAAATAATGCTTTATTTAGACTATGACTTTCCTTATACATATCATTGGTTAGAGGGAACAGCATAGGATGAAACTTGACTTGTTTTTTTTTTTCTTTAAGTAGGTGACAAACTTTTAAAGAAACAAACAAATTGAACAAATATTCTCAGGCCATATAGTCCTTGTTAAGTATCTTCTGTGTTAGTTTATACTTTTGTATACCTAATTGTATTCCTTTATGTAGAAAGTTCTACAATTTTGAACACTATGTTTGCATTAATAATATTATTGTTCAAGTTAAGCTGTTTCTACATACATGGCTAAAATGTTTACAACTATAGAAAGTGTGACTGGAAACTGTACTTAACACTTTCGAGACTGGGCCCTCCCGGATGTAGCTAACAACCAGAAACTGCACATTTTTGGCTTGTTTCTAATTTTTACTGTTAACTGTTCAACTTAACTGTTTTGTAAGATAATCATTTTGTAGAGGAGACTTTCTTCTTTAATTTGATCTGTTGCATAACTTATCCAATGTTTTTATAGTTTTCATATTTTTAGTTTTGTGTCCATGTTTTGAAATTAACAAAAATTTATGTTAGCATACACACTTCACTGTTCATATTGTACTGGTGAAATTAGGTTCCCAAATATATTTATTTACATGTCTAAAACACTAATAAATATTTGCCAGTTATTTATAAAAGTAAAAAAAGATATTTGTGCATTATAATTTATTTTAGTAAGTATGGTGACAGTACTATCGAGTTCATGAAACTTACACTTGGTTCTTCTTTCACATTTGACACAACACCACAAACATCTAAATCAGAATTGTCATAATCAAATTCGTGTACAAATTCGTCATCCAAGTCATTATCGTCCATTTCAGAACCAGATTCATTTGCTGTCTGTTCAAGTTCCTGAACAGACAGATATTGGTCCCATGAAGTCATGATAATAATAAAAACTTAACACTAATATAACTAAAATATAACACAAAACACAAAAATGCTCAAAAATTGTGTAAAAAGTTGAGAAAACAATGATAAACATGCCACAAAACTGCACGAAGATTAGCCGGAAGCATACTGTCGGGGAAAAAAGTATGTAGACTTGAGTTTAAAGTCCTAAATCTCGAGAACAGCTCATCCGATTCTGTTCAAATAAACCTTAAACTAAACCTTGTTTATTTATATTTTTTGTGGTATCGTTAAACAAATTTTATGTAACGTCAAAAAATATCTATGAAGTAAAACGTAGAAAAAGTACCGGTTTTTTCACAGTTTCCAACTAAAAGTGAAGTTCAAACAGTTGTTGTAAAAAAACGGCTCATTCGATTGTTTTCAAATGTTTACACAGTACTGATAAAACCTTTATGAATATAATCCTAAATTTTCAGAATTTTATTTTGTTTATTTTATTAGTTGCTGTTAATTTTCAAAACCCTTACAAAAATCGTAATTTGAGGTGGAAAAATTCCGTTCAAAGCACCTATACCACCATTAATATGTAAATATTAAAATTGTCTTATTACTTTTAACATGTGCAGGTTTAGTAATTTTAAACTAAGTGATATTTGTAAAGGATTTTTATTCCCGCAGTAAGCGGATACTTCGCAGGCCAATCTCTCATTAGGAGGGTAGCTTTCTCTTTCTTGTCGCCCGATGTTGCCAAACTATGCACTGACTCACGATGACCTTTGTCTGTTCCTTGTTTACACAGCAAGGGTAGTTGTTTTGTGGGATACAATTACCGTAGGTGTCATCCGTAGATCTATTCATGGTTTTGTCATAGATAAAATGTTTCCGACTATTGATGTATTGAGAAAGAAACTTGAAGACAGCATTCCAGATTTTCCCGCTATGACGACCAGAACACTGCGAAATATTGTAAATAGTATCGGATTCCGTTTTAAAAAATTGAACAAGAAACCTGTCCTAATGGAGTCTGTTTCTATAGCTGCTTCAAGAAATGAGTTTTTGAGAAAGATATGGTCTTTGCGTTCTGAAGGCTATAAATTTTTGTATACTGACGAAACATGGTGCGGACAAAATCATACAATGAGCTATGCCTGGCAGGAAAAAGTAGTTGAAGCTCTGAATTTAGATTTCACTTCCTACGACCACTACCGAGGAGCACTTCAAGAAGTCAATGGCTGGCGAGGAGGATTCAAAACTCCAACCGGTGCCGGAAAAAGAGTTATTATTTTACATATCGGAAGTGAGGACGGCTTTCTACCAGGAGGCGAGTTGTGTTTCGTTGGAAAGAAGGGGACTTCCGATTATCAGAACGAAATGAATTCCAAACACTTTCAAGGATGGTTCCGATGTACTTTAAGTATCCTTCCACAAATGGTAAAATTGGATCTGGCTGTTTTCTGCTAAGTCTGTCAGCTGTTCGAAGACGGCGCTAGATAGATGTGGCAACATCGCAGTCTCCCTCTGCAGCGCCGTTCTACTCCCAACGGTAGGGACAAATACTTTTGTACAAATAGAATTTTGTTTACGTGTACTAAATGTATACAAATATTTGGCTTTATTCCATTCGTTCTCTTCATGTCTTTAAGATGTTAGTATCGCTTTGAACGGATTTTTTCCACCTCAAATTACGATTTTTGTAAGGGTTTTGAAAATTAACAGCAACTAATAAAATAAACAAAATAAAATTCTGAAAATTTAGGATTATATTTATAAAGGTCCTCTCTGTGCTGTGTAAAAATTTGAAAACAATCGAATGAGCCGTTTTTTTACAACTGTTTGAACTTCACTTTTAGTTGGAAACTGTGAAAAAACCGGTACTTTTTCTACATTTTACTTCATAGATATTTTTCGACGACACATAAATTTTTTTTAACGATACCACAAAAAATATAAATAAACAAGCTTTAGTTTAACGTTAATTTGAACAGAATCGGATAAGCCGTTTTGAGATTTAGGACTTTAAACTCGAGTCTACATACTTTTTTCCCCGACAGTAGGGTCATTATGACAGAATGGTAAACAGCTGTCTTGTCACGTGTATAGAAAATGTGCTGTAATTCCTGTTTAATAATGCTGATGCCATCTATGAATTTTTTTGTGAACTAAGAGAGTTGTACAGTCCTATTACAGCTGTTCATGGCTGACTATATTTCATTGCTTAAGAAATACAGGCATTGAAACATGAAGACGTG
Organism: Magicicada septendecula; assembly: GCA_034769895.1. Classification (NCBI taxonomy): domain Eukaryota; kingdom Metazoa; phylum Arthropoda; class Insecta; order Hemiptera; family Cicadidae; genus Magicicada; species Magicicada septendecula. Next base: position 88,413,819 of record CM068368.1, read on the forward strand.
TTAACTCGTCCTTCGTCAAGTAAGGCATTTTTTCGATGGACGAGTTTACACATCCATCGTCTCGAAAGTGTTAAATATAATAAAAATTGTCTCTTAATTTTCAGGCTGCCAGATTTTTATTTTATTAATAATATGTATGTTTTAAAACAAACTGTGCAAAAACCAAAAGCAGAAAATTAAGATATATTAAATTTTATTTAAAAGCAGAGATGGGATGAAAATTTTCACTTCTAACACTTTAATGACCATGGCGGGCGTATACGCCTGCTTCTCATCTCTATGTAGGGACAGCAGCAGGCATATATGACTTCTCAAACGTTGTACAGAAAAATTGTCTCTGTAGCCCAGATGACCGTTTGTTGGCTAATTTTTCTGTTTTATGCGACCAGTATAATCACTGTGAATCCAAATATAAATGTATAATAGCCTTTTACATAGTAAAACCTGGATAACTTGAACATTTTAAATTATATTATTTGGCTAATTGGTTTTTTATTCAAGTTATTCAAACACAGTGCAAGCAGATAATTTTAAATATTATTTTTAAACCAATTTAAACTAGCTATATTCTGATAATGTGCTTACTTCTTTAGCATTTTGAATTTCATAATTCTGTATTTACATATACTTCTGTTGTCATCTATTAGATAGAGTGTTAGCTTCATCACAAAGTACAACACTCTGACTTTAATTCTTACAAGTTACTGTGGTTATTTCTGCCACCATTTCTGTCAAACACACTGAATTGCTCATCTGCACAAGGCTGTCCACTGCTCCGCCCTGTCTTCTAGGCCTTAACTTGTATTAACTGTGTTTTCAAATGTGCATTATTGCAGAATATCGGCAGTGTTAAAATTAAAATTTTGTGTTATGTATAAATATTTACCTAAGTCAAAGTAAGGAGTGCATGAACTAAAATGTGGAGATTGCAAAACATAATGTAGGTACTCTGTTTATATGACACTATTTACAGTAAAAATGCAACCATATCTTTTTAAACATTTTATATTGGCCATTTTGAAAAATTTTAAAAAGTTTTGTAAGTAGATACACGTTTGTATGCTGGTATTTCTTAAAATTATAAATGGTTGACAGGTTCTGTTTTATCAGCTGTGAACAAACAACACAGTATCTTTGTTTTATACTGCTGTTAATGATACCATAGGAAAATGTTTTTATGTTGTAAAATATGCACAATGATATAGTTAAAATACCATTCTAAAAGTTGATATTCAGAAAAAAATGATGATAACACTTTTGAATATTAGATAGATGAATTTTCTAATATGTAATAAAGAAAACTGACAAGAGAGAGTGTACAGTTAAATAATAAGTTAAAAAAAATAGTTACAATAATTGTCTAGTAACTTTGTGTATTTGTGTTTTTATAATTATGTACAAGTTAAAATGTATGTTATCTGTATGATTATTATTAATACTTTTTATGTGAAACAAAAACTTGTTTGTAGTATTTAAAATTTAGATTTTTTAAATTAAATTAGTTTTTAAGATTTCTACCCAGGGTTTATAAATATTAACAATATTTGGAAAAAAAATATTATTTGTATTTATTTTTATTTTTGTATAATGTGTGTATTTGTGTATAAAACTTGGTGCCTGTACTCCCACTGCCACAGGCTAGGCTTATAGACACCACGCACCATCACCATTATCACTAACATTATCATCATGTTTTTAAATTGATTTTCCACGTTACCTTAAGTCATACTCATCATAATCGAAAAGCATATATGTGAGGGAGGTTGTGGATTTGGACACATAAATTTTGCATTCGAATAGTTTATTATACTGTGAAAGATTTTGTGAACAGCCAAAGTCATAATAAATAAATTTTGTTGTGATCATTTACAATTTGTATCAGTCTCATTTCATATATTTTAAAATATATATTTGGATAATTATTAAAATTGCATGTGTTTAAAAAAAAAGAGCCACGTCAAAATATAATTATTCAGTCTAGTTTCCAATACTGAAGAAAAAAGACCTTTCTTTTGCTTTTTGAGGATGATTTTGTTGAATGAAATGTCTAGTGTCATGTTTTACACTAATAAACTGAGTACAGAGATGTTTAATCACAATATGGTGTTACTGTAAGTATACAATATCTTGATTATTTTACATTTAAATAATACAGTTAGTTATGAATAAATTATATTACATTATCTTGTTGTTGCATCCTCTTCGTTCACTTTATTAATTTAATAATATATATAAAACTTTCACTAATGAACTTACTGTTGTCACTTCCCAAACGTTTCGAGATGTTGTTTCTCTTCTTCAGTGGGTGTAATACAAAATAATTACACCCACTGAAGAAGAGAAACAACATCTCAAAACGTTTGGGAAGTGACAACAGTAAGTTCATTAGTGAAAGTTTTATATATATTATTATATTACATTTCTTGATTTTTGGGTTAGGAGAATATATAATTGAATATTTTGTAACTTACATAACTAAATTTCTTGTAAAATACAAACAAGCATTATGTCAACAGCATAAGTCTTGTGGGAAAGGTATTGTATAAGCCTACGGCACTCACTTGAAACGTGTGTCAGAAAACATTAATTTAATTGTATTTTATTAAAAACATTTGCTATCATGTAATAATTAATTCACTGCCTTTTTAATGAACAAACAAAACTTTAGAACTGTTAGACTAGGCCTATAACCGTTACGTGACAGCAGTTTGCTTGTGAAGCAATTAAAACAAACTGACGAAACTAGTCATTGGACGTAGTATGTGTGGGTGTACATATATAAACATGGAGATCAGAACTTTAATAAAAATTGAAATATTGTAACAATACTGTTACAACACTATGAAGTTTGTTTTCATTTGTTAACAAATAATTTTCATAATAAATAATACAATAATATAATATTGCAGCTTAATTCTGAAGAGTGTAATGTAGTAGGTTAGGTTAAAATCTAATTTCCTTTTAAAAGATATTTGTTTTAACTACCAGCAACACCAAAATAACTGTTAAATCAGTAAGAAACATTTTATATTCGTATAACTGAACTGAAGTTACATTCACCTGTTTGGTTCTGTTTAGTGAGGTATATTAAGAAACATATTTCAGTAATATTCTTCCAAGATTAAGCTTGGCCTGATCTCGGTGGTTAATTAATTTAATCAGTGTTAAACATCTGCTCACAGTAACTTGGAAAAAAGGAAGGAATTTTGCTCCTTGACAGTTTTTGTGTGTTTACATTGGCAAGAACAAACTACATTTGTTACAGTAGTAGGTTTCTAAAAATAATCTGTATTGACTAATAATTCTGATTATCGTATGGTGACCAAAATCATAAAATGAATGTTTGATTTATTCTTAACTACACGAACATTAGCTGAAAAACAATACACTGTATGAAAGCAACTGTTTTTGTATATAAAAGTTAAACATGTATTTTTATTGTAAATATCATAGGGTGTAAGTACAAATAAAGTAATTTTCTAAAGTTGTTAAGTAACTACAGTAAAATTTATTAACCTTTAAATAATAAATAAATACACTGGTGCTTGACATTGCAGTGCTATTCATATTTTATAGTAGTGTTTCTGTTACAAAATGATTTATAAGAACTAAAGAAATTGTTCGTACCATACACAGTTTTTAAACTTTGTCAAATAGTTATAGTAGATGGCATGGAATTAGCCACCTTAACAACATGCTGTTTTGGTTGAACAATCATTACTACACTTCGAAAAATTGTATAATGTTTAAAAATACCTAACTTAATACTGACAAATACCAACATATTTGTCAAATAGTAAAAAGAAATTGAATGGAAACATATTATAAAGTAAAAAGGAAAATATAAATAAATAAAGTAAAGAAGTACAAGTATGACATGGAAGTATTCTAAAGCCAAACAAAATTTGTCTCTAGATATCGAACAAACATTGTTATGCTGTGTAGTATCACTGTGTTAATAATTTCAAATTTCTTCATCAGCCACACCTCCCTCTGCTTAATAAAAAAAAAAAAAAAACAACCATATGTGATGAACTATCAGCATTTAAAATTAACAACAAAACAATGTGTATATCAATTAAGTAGAAATTGTAACATGACAGCTGAGTATATGATATTCTCAGTAAATATAATTCAGGAAAATTAGTCTGTTAAAATACATAAAATAATAAATGAGGACATAACGATACAAAATAAGAATATATTTGACTAAACAAAACTGGTTATATATATATATATACATAGATCAGGAAAAGTAATTCATTTTTAAGTTTTTCGTATTGTATTATATACAGACGATAAGTAAATATTGTGTATGATATTGAGAAATCTGTCATTAAATCAGAACAAATATAATGACATATGTATTTGTAATTTTTTTTAATATCTCCTTTTTCCCTAGAAATTATTTTGTAATTGTTTATTCGTTTTAACAACAGGGACAGTCAGTCTGCATGGTTTGTAATGTATTTTATTTATTTATTATCAAAATACCCTTATAACATATTGGTGTCGGGTTACATCAACTACACTCTATATACAAATTTTTTCCATCTTACTTTATCCATTGACAATGTCTTCGCTTCACTCCAGCCCAAGCTTCTTTCTTGCAAAATGTTTCCCATCATTCCATCCCAAGTCAGTCGCGGTCTTCCTCTCTTCTTTCTCCCCCCTGAGTTGCCTCCCAAACCTTTTTTACCATTCTATCACTATCCATTCTCTGCATGTGTCCCCACCAGCATAGTTGTCTCTGTTCAATAAAATCCAGAATCGATATCATTTCTAAATCCTCTCTTATTTGTGTATTCCTAACTCTATTCTTCCTTGTTACTCCTACTACTCTCCTAAGATATTTCATTTCTGCCGCCTGGATTTTACTTTTTTGGCTTTTGGATAGCTCCAACGTCTCACAGCCGTATGTTAAAACCGGTCTATATACTGTTTTATACACACTCATTTTCGTTTTTCTTGATATCTCCTTCTTATTTATAAATCTATTGTTTAATGCATAGTATACTTTTATTGCCTTCTCAATTCTTTCATTTAATGCGGGTTCTTGATTCCCATTACTATCTACTATAACCCCTAGATATTTAAATTGTTTGACTTGTTCTATCTTCACTCCTCAAATCTCTATATTTATTATTTTCTCCCCCATTACCATTACCTTTGTTATGGCCTTATTTATTTTCATCCCTTTTATTCCATATATTCAAATTACCCTGTAAGTCCCTTTCACTTGTAGCCATTAGCACTACATCATCCGCAAAAGCCCCTTCTGTACTTCGCATGTTCTTGTATCCAACATGCATTTTCTTAACCTTCAGTGAGCACTTCTTAATAATGTCATCCATGTACAAGTTGAATAATGTCGGACTCAGTCCGCCTCGTCTTAATCCATAATTTGTTGTAAGTCCTAATGACCTCATATTTTTACCAATTACATAATTTACATTATTTTTGTATAACCTCTGTACTACCTTAATTATTTTACTCCTTATTCCTCTATTTTTTAGACTTTCCCATATTTTTGTTCTAGGCACACTATCGAAAGCCTTCTCAAGATCAACAAAAGCCAAACATACCAATTTATCTTGTTGTATCGACTTCTCCGCTGTGTGTTGCAGAGTAAATATGTGATCCTGCACACTTCTTCCTGATCTAAAGCCACTCTGCGAATCCTCCAAGCTATTTTCTAAAATTGGGACCAATTTATAATTTATTATCTGCTCATAAACCTTTACAATTGTATTTAACAGATTGATACCCCTATAATTATTACAACCTTTTGCGTTACCTTTCTTAAAAGTAGGAACTATCATTGCTTCCTTCCATTCTCTTGGTATGTCTACACTTGTCCACGCTTTATTGATAATTTCTAAAAGTATTTCTTTCCCCTTTTTCCCCATATTCTTTATCATTTCTGCTGTAATTTTATCTGTTCCAGGTGGGTAAGTCCTTTAATCATTACTTCTAATTCATGCATCGTTATTTTTTCTTCTTCTGCAACTTCACCATCCTCTCTATCTTCTTCTTCATTAATATTGACTTTATGATCATCTTTGTTGATTTCCTTACCACCTAGTAATCCTTGAAAGTATTCTTTCCATTTATTCATTATATCGTTTCTTACTGTCAGTAATTTCCCATTAACATTATATATACATTCTGTTTTTCTTTTCTAAAATATTTCAATACTCTGAAGAAAAGCTTTTGATTTTCCCATCTATCTCTTTCCAATTTTTCTCCAAAATCTTTCCATGCACTCTCTTTCGCTTTTCTAACTAATTCTTTAACAATTTTCTTTGTTGCTTATATGCTTCATAGTTATCCACAGTTCTGTTAGCTATATACTTTTTGCATTCCCTTTTCTTCCTTTTAATCTGCTCCTTTATTTCATCAGTCCACCATACCATCTGTTTTCTTTTATTATTCATTCTAGTAACACCACAAACCTCCACAGCTGTATCTATAATTATATCTTTCATTATTCTCCAGCCTTGGTGTATATTAGCATGCCTTATATTTTCACTTACCTTTTGTAATTTTTCCTCAATCACATCTTTAAACCTATTACTTACATCTCCACTTTTCAGTTTATACAATCTGATAGATTTATATTCTATTCTTCCTTCTCCATTGTTTATCTGTTTTTTATCTAACTGTTCTTTATATTTGGTCATTACTAAATAATGGTTGCTATATATTTCAGCACCTCTCCAGACTCTAGTGTCCATTATCTTTTCCCTGTTGGTCCTTTCAACTAGTATATAGTCAATCATCGACTTCTCGCCCCTATTTGGTTGTTCCCTTGTGAATTTGTATGTATCTCTATGCTGATAAAAAGTGTTCGTCACAATAAGATCATGTAATAAGCAGAAATCCAACATTCTCCTACCGTTACTGTTTCTCATTTCTTCTCCAAATATTCCTATTACTCTTTTATATATCTCATCTCTTTTACCCACTCTACTGTTAAAGTCACCGACAATATATTTATTTCCTTTGGCTTCCTCTGTTACTTCTGATAGTTCTTTCCAGAATTTATCTTTTACTTCCACCCTCTCATCCTCGCTTGGTCCATATACCACTATAATTGTAAAATATTTTCCCTTTTGACTCTCCAGCTCCACCAGTAGTAATCCTTCTGATACTGCTTCCCATTTCTGTATCTGTCTTACTAAATCCCTGTGTATTATGCATCCCACCCCCGCTGCAGTTCTCTTGTCTTCATCTACTCCACTATATATGCGTGACTCCCCATTCATAGTAATCTTGCCCATTCCTTTTTTTTTTAGTTTTGCTTAATGCTAAAATTTCTAATCTATATCCTACAAATTCTTTCATCATTTCCTCCTCCTTATCATATAAACTTCTGTTGTTCCATGTTCCTAAATTCCGTGTACGTCCATTTACTTAATGAGCTCTCCCCTTTATCCTATCCAATTTCTCTGCTCTGTCCGTTCCCTTTATTTCCGTCCTGTCATTACTACTCAGTTTTTTGGTTTAGCTATGTCCAACTTCCCTTTACTCTTATTCCATCTCCATTCTATTCCATCCTATACTTACTTTGTTGTACCCTTTTTTAACTTCCCTTCCTTTTTCCCTCTCCTCCTTTACCATCTTTCTTAACTGTCTTTGTATTTCTCTTTCCTGCTTCGTTAAATCGTTATTAATGTATATTCCTTCAGTACCTGTATCCTTTTTTAATTTATATTTATTTTCTAGAATTTTCATCTTCCTTTTCTAATCTAACTACCTACATTTTTTCCCCTATTTTATGCACTTCGCTGGTCTGCACATTTACCTCCAGGTACTGTCCTATAAATTTCTCTACATTATTTTTAATCTCCGTTTTGTTATCTGCATCTATTTTTAATCCACTTATGATCAGATTATTCTTCCTTCTATCTTTCTCCAAATAGTCCACTGTATTTCTAACCTCAACCAACTCCTTAATGTCCATATTTTCTTTCCTGAGCGCTTCGTTTTCATCTTTTAGGTTATCCATTTCTTCCGCATATTTCCTTTGGTCCTCTATTACTTGTTTAACTTCTTCAGTTAACTCATTTTTCATTTCTTGTATAATTTTCAATATTATGTCTAACTTGTCTTCACTTGCACTAGACGTCTTAACTGGTGATCTCATCGTTTTTTTACTTCTTCCGAATGCTTCCTCATTACCTTATCCACTTGCTCTTCTTTTCTTTGTCTGATCATCTGTACTATACTCATCACTATCCATTTTTAATAACCTTCTTACAGCTGTTGGCCGCGCAAAAAGTAGGACCCCAGTCGACCCATCGGAAGTCCACACTTCTATCAGCCAACCCGCCTTCCCAATTAATTAATACAATATATTAATTTTTAAATACAATACAATAAAATTATAGTGACATAAAATACAATAATATAACATAACAATACAATACAATAATACTGTATAATAACTCGTCTACACCATTAATTAATACCATAAGTTAATTTCAAATACAATATAATAGTATAAAAAACAAATAAATATCACAAACAAGTTCCATTATAATTTAAAAGACAATAAACAATAAAAATCCCAAATAAAAAATTTAAATTCCTCATTCAGAATCGAACCCCCAAAACTCCAAACAGAAATCCACCGCATTACTGACATCACTATCTTGATTATACTGCATGCTACCCTTGTACATATTACTCTCTATCAACACTTATCATAACAAAACAACCTTATCTGTTGTACTTAATTTCTGTCCTACTTCTTAAGTTTATTTCAATTAAATCCTACTTCTTACTTATTGCCTTAAACATACCACACCTATTAATTATATATATATTTTAACACTTAAACACCATACACTCCCTATAATAATTAACCAACAATCTTGCAAACTCATTAATATCTCTAATCATGACACATAACCTACACCCTGATTTATATCACTATACCCATTCACAAAACTTTCTTTTCTTCCAATAGACTGTTACTCCCACATTCACCCTTCAACATTTATCTCTGTACTGTCCTCGTTTATTATCCTTATCTTGCCAATAATTCAAACTTGTTTACAAGTATAACAACAAAACTATCACTACGAAGGCAGGCCGACTTGTCAGTGTCTACCTGTCTCCACTGATCTCCCCTGGTTTGTAATGTACTTATAGCAAATTTCAAGAAAAAGCATTATTTAATTTATTATTGGTTTATCTGTATTTGCTATAGTAGCCTAACTGGGGCCTGAGATTTTTACAAGATACAGAAAACAGAAGACTTAATGTTTTGGAATTGAAAGTAAATACATTCTAATCTGGTAATAGTTTTCTTATTATCATGATACAGATATGAGCATTATATTTTTGAACTACCATAAGCAAAATCAGCATTTGGCATGCTATGATAAACAATGGAATTTACCACCAGAAAACTTCAATTACAGAAATCACATTTATGTTTTCTTCAGTGCTCCCAGCACAGGGTTTAAAGGGTTAAAGTACTTTTTGTGTGAACACAGCTCTCTCCTCATTGGACACAGATGGTTCAGATCTTCTCATGTATTGCCACTGTGAAGACTACAACACTGCTTTTGAAGCTGTCTTAAAAACATCACTGATAGTCTCCATCTCCTTTTGAAGATTTTTGAGCAGATGGTTCAATGACTTGGCAGGCAAGCCTCTAACTCCAGCTTCTACTGTATAGAAACAACATCGTTACCCATTCTGTCTAGCTTAAGTACAAACAGTTGCATACTCATTTAGATTAAACCCATGTTGGGCCAGAATACTATTGTGTCATGGCAATAGTATCAGTGCAACTACAATTACACTTCAGCTTTCTGGAAACTATGGCTTCACCCTTAATCTAGCCCTCTGCTGGACATTCTAACCACTTCTAATAAAACAGATTTTAGATGCATCTCATCTTTTGTACTGAGTGCTCAGCAGCACTCTGTATATATGAGCTGTCACTAGACCTACCCATAAGAAGAAATTATAAGAAGCATAAGAAGTAATTATCACTCAACTTCCCAAGTTACACGTTCCCTCTTTAAATTGCTTGGATCAGGCAAGGTACATTACCTGTAATTGGTATAAAGTTAACTGGCATAAAAACTATCTCAAGGACCGGCCCTCCATATAATCTTTGTGGCACACATGATGAAAGTGTCCAAACATGCCCAAACCCAACCATGCCACGAGGTTCCAAACATGAATTCTGTAATCAAATTGTCCTCTACACGCTCTATTCCATATTCCCTTCACCTTCACAACTTCTATAGCCAGTCTGGACTGTCTCTACCCCAAATCTTCATGACACAGACTCACACTCCTCATAGATCTGTTCCTGAAAATAACCTGCTACTGCAGAAAAATCAAATACAGACTTGAATAGGCCACCTCTTGCACAGTAGAGTCCCTCAGTGACCCAAAGGTGTGGTCTCTTGTAACTAAGCATGGTCTCATCACAGTGCTTATCTTCATTAATTCAAAGGCATTGGTATATTCTCTGACATACGGAGGATGTTGGAGTCCATCATCGTCTTAGGGTACGGCCAGACTGCAAGTAGGTTCAAGCAGTAAGCTGGTTGAAGCATCATTGGGCTTGTAAGCAGGCTGATACAGAAATGATTGTTAATGGGCGTGGCCACACCAAGAGCAGCACCCGCTGTGCAGCTCAACCGCTTACTGCTGGAACCTGCTGAAAAACAAACTAGTTTGATTCAGTGGTTTTGGTGAATTCAACACACGCTCGCTTAGGTGTTGTCTTTTCATAAAGTTTTAAAGATTTTTATCATGGAATTCGATAACGAGGCCTTAATATCAGCTGTGTTCAAACGTACAGTACTGTGGGATGTGTCAAATATTTTAAGGACAAAAAAGTGTTAGCTGCTGGCTGGGATGAGGTATTTTTGTATGGTAAAATTCAGTTCCTCTAAAAGTAAACCAAAAGTTACAACAGACATGTGCAAGTACTAGAAGATCTTATATTGGTCGTTCCTTAATTCATGATAGAGATGATGAAATTCATCAAGTTCATTTTGTCATAAATTAATTGGATGCGTCCATGCTCTTTGAGTGTCTCCTTCCACTAAAAAAGGGGCAATTTCACTTAAAAGTAGTAATTTTGCAAACCGAGACAGAACAGGCAGTATGACCATATCATGCGACTGCTTTCTGTGTGGCCACAGTACCAGCTCAGCTCCATGCCGCTCTACTGCTTAAACCTGCTCAATGCTCGAACCAGCTTGCTGTGTGACCGTACCCTTTCCATAAATGAACAGAAGCCAAGACAACTTTACCTATGCAAAATAAACATACCTAAATGAATAAACCTGAAAATCTGTTAGTCTAAATATAACATATCAGGAGCTCAGAGGAGAAAGGGCGAATAATAAAAAAAAAATCAAATTTTTTTTAGAGAATCCTATTTTCTGACATGTTGAGAACACAGTAATACCACTATCACATATATATTCGCCCTTAGTATTTTGTAAATAGCATTGAAATGTATCGACTGCATAAAACCAGCTGAGGGCTTAGTGCTGTAATATTGGAGGAGTAAGGGCGAATATATTTTACATTATTATTTTTTTATTTTACATATCATTAATTATTTAAAAATAAAAGTGTAAACTAATCAGAATCTATGTTTTTTAATAGTGAAATACATATTCGCCCTTTCTATCCTGAGAGTATTCACAAACTTTAAACGAGATTTCCCAACACCATGATTTTCATATTCGCCCTTTCTACTCCCAGCTCCTGATATAGAATACTCTGTCTTTTGTAATAACGCCTAAAATAATGTACTGTCCTGTATTAATTGTATATACAACATTTTGTATCCAAACTGTAAATACTGTATACTTGATTACAGTAAGTACTGTACATGCGCGATGTGCATACTGCTTTGCTGCCAAGACACCTGAGGAGTGTAAGGGCTACTGAATGAATGTGTGGCTGTTAACATGCTTGTGTTGGTGGTTCTGTAAACATCAGAAGACATATTTAGTTTTGATTTAGTATATATATTGGATTGAGCATTCGTACATTATATATTATTGATTATTAATTTTATTAGTTGAATATTTTGTTAAAGTTTATTTTATTATTTACTATTTATTTTATCATTCATTGTCAATTACTAAGCAGTTAATTTAACCTTAGTAGATATAATTTTATGTGTAGTTCTGTTAAAAAATAATATTAAAATAACTGTACAAAAAAGTAACAAAACAATTCATTCCAACAGATATGAAATTACATTGTCTATTACTGAAAAGGTGTGATGAAGAATCAAGGAAAGGGGCATACAATCGCGTTACTTTACGGTGGCCTCTCCATAGCTGCGCGAAAAGTGGAGTAGTGGGGAGACTCAGTGTGCTCAGTTGTAACACTTCATTTCAAAAACATCTGTCTTACTGTTGCTACAGCCGGCTGTATGGGTGCCCTTAACTATTTAATTATTACAACTCGGGTTTTACACATAGTTGACATTTCCGGATTTCATTCAACTAACTACTATTTATAAGTCTACTCAGTATTACTCGAAATTGTATCAAATATATATTTGTAATACCACAACAATGTTATTTGTTACATAATGTAAATAATAAATAATTACTAGTGTAAAGCAAGTAAGTGGAGTACTAATAAAAGAAATAGAGAAATATAAGTCTAAAATGACCAGAAATATGCTTTATGCAAGTGCAGCTAAAATAGGAGCTAAACGAAAAAAGTGGGTAAAATATATGTAACCACGCATAAAAATATGCATACCTTATATAAAATCGAGCCCATTAATTTTTCTTGCATTTAATACAATTATTAATACAAATTTTAAAATTAATATGTAAGTAATGAATGTAAGTAACTTACCGACTTATAAAGAAGTATATACGAAGTCAGAATGAACTTCAGTATCATTCTCCAAGTCCAGCGATGTTTCTCTGTCCAAAATTGCTTCAACACCGGAGATATAGCTGCCATCATCTGAAGAAGATTCAGCGCTTGATAGGTAATCGTCATCGTCATCATCATCATCATCTTCGTCTAAGTTAATTACAAGCCTATCTTGCATTTCATCTATTAATCCTTCTCTTTCCAAATATTCGTCTTCAATTTTAACTACATGTTCACACACTGATGTCCATTGTTGTTTTTCTATTGATTGGCATGCTTGCCTAGTTAAATCTATTATGTTTTTATTATCAAAAGTGGTGTTGTTTTTTGCAACAGAGTGTTTAAGTTGAACCCAAATAAGTTCTATGGGGTTTAGGTCAGGATGATACGGAGGTAGACGAATAACAGTGTGGCCGTGATTTCCTAAAGTACTATCTATTTTATAGGGGTTTTCTAATGGTTTATTCATTTTTACTAACTTATATAGCTCTGGTTTAAACATATTAGGTAAAAGAAATTTTTTTATTAGATAACCACTGCATTAACTCACTTTTTGAAGAATCTGATGTGAGACATTTTTCAGATTGGTAATTGTGGTATGGTGCATTATTTAATACTAACACTTGAGTTTTTTGGTAATCCCGGAATTAGCTTTTCAACTACCCATTTCTCGAAATTTGTACTATTCATATCCCCATGATAATCACCTGTTTTCTGTCCCGATTTAAAAACCAATAAGGCACCATCGATGAACCCTTGATCTGTACCCGCGTGAACTATTATGAATCTGTCTCCTTTATTTAACGGTACACTCGCTCCTTCACCACTTTCGTCGTACCACGACTTTTTTATTGCATGAGACGTGTGTATATACGTCTCATCTATGTAAACGATTGGCCAGTTACCTGTCCTGAATTGTTTTATTTTCCTAAGGTATTCAATTCTTTTTGCCGTTATCTCTTGACGTTCATTTAATACACTTCTATTATTTCTAATCTTCTTCCACTTAAACCCTAAGTTTATAATAACTTTCCTTAAACATGATAAGCTACCTTGAAAGTTCACACTAGACTTCAGAAGTTCATGAAGTTTTCGTAGCGTAGGATATGTTTTTTGTGTTGTCGTAAAATTGTAAATTGTTCGTCTTATCACACATTTATCAAAATCATCAATATTAGATTTTGTTGACCTCTTCTTTCTTTATTTACGAGGTCTTATAAAGTGTGGTGACTGTCCATTTTCTATTGTTATCCCCTCACTTTTAATACGGCGGACCATTCTTTCAGAAACTCCTGTTGCTGACATTATTCGTTTTTGAACCTTTTTTAGTGGAATACCAATTCCATTTTTTTCACTTTCCATAAATCTACATACATTAGAAATTACTTCCCGAGCTTGGCTATGCACAATCTTTTTGCCTAACTTCGATTTAATAGGAGGCATTTTTTCTTATTAGGTAATGAAATAAAATGTACTGTAAAAGTAACAATACTTTAAGCAAAATAAAATTTAGTTTAACTTAACGTAATGTCTGAAAACACAACCACAGACAATATTAAATGAAATTTAAAATATAATTAGATTATTTAGCACACGTCACAGTCCCAAACTAAACACTAGTAACAATACAAACTAAATAATTAAATGAAATACAGGCCTACACGGTAAATGTTTTTGAAAACGCATCAACACTTATGCACTCAGTGAGACACTGACAAAAAACAGGGTTCTGCGCACACTGCTTTCACCAAGGTTGGCGACCACCATAAAGTACACAAGTAGTATCTCTATACGATTAAAAATGCTACTGCAAGAGCAGCATATTGCACTAATGTTTCAAAAATCACAATCAAAAAGTACGGAAAGAAAATAATACACTATGAGAAAATCGGCTGGATCAGTGTATAAGTGCTCCAGGAAAATGCAGAAAATCCACACCACATCACACTGTAGTAAAGATGAGTTTGACAGATGTATAATTGGAAGAATTATTTATGATTTTTACATGGTGCAGAAAAATGTGCTGACAGTGGCAAAACTTCTACCTGTAGTGAAAGAAAAAATATATTTTCCATGGGGGTAACACTTCATTACTAAAATTAATTAATTAAGGAAATAGGGTTTAAGTGCAAAAGATTGAAAAGGATAAAAGAAGTCTAATAATTGAAAGACCACAAATTGTGATGTGGCGGCATCAGTGTCTTATGGAGCTTAATCTATAAAAAAGAGAATAAGAGATAATGTTCATAGATGAAACGTGGGTAGACAATAACTTAACACATCAGAAAGGATGGCGAAGTGACGAATGCAACATCTATGTTAATCAGAGTGGATTGAAGAGATTAATAATATTGCATGCAGGGAGCAGAAATCAATGTATACCTAATGCAAAACATATTCAAAGCTGGTTCATCTAGTGGGGAGTATTGCGGACAAATGAATAGTGTTAATTTTAAAAAATGGGTTAATGAAAAGCTTTTACCAAACTTACCAGCAAAATCAATAGTTGTAATGGACAATGCTCCCTCTCACTGTACCCAAACTGACGAGGCCCCCATATAAATATTCAGTAAAAGAAGAAATGAGACAATGGCTTCTCATAAAAGGCATCTAGTATGATGAAAAATGTGCAAACAATATCTATACTGTCTTATAGATCAAAACAAAGACATGTAAATCTGACTATTTTGAAAGCTTTTAGTCACACGCCTCTTTGATTACCACCTTATATGTGTGATCTGAATGCTATTGAATTAGCATTAGCAAAAATAAAGTGTATAATATTAATACCGGATAATACAAGAAGAGATTTGTCATTAGAAACTTACTGAAATGGCACTTGAATCAGTTACACCTTGTGACTGGACAGAATAACCACTTTATACAAATGGAGGACTATTACTGGGATAAAGATGGAATTACCTCAGACACTATTGACAGTTTTGTAATTGAAACAGGACGAAAACAGTGAAAGTGCTGGTGATGATGACAATGATGACAACAAGGAGTCTGAAACAGATTTGTAATTGACACTTACATGAGGACACAACTTGCTTAAGGTTCTTACCTGTTAATTAGTATTTTTGTTCATAGTTGACTGTGCTTTATATTGCTGTTAAATCTAAATATCGCTATAATATTGACGACTCGGAACACTAAGTTTTTTATAAGTAAAAACGTAAAGTTTTACCTTACAGCCTAAACCGGCTTTCACCTATAGAAGGCTTCATCAGAGGCTGTCGTAAGTAGCGCTGTTCGTCTTGTTGTTGGAGACGAGATAGTGTTTCGAAAGATCGAAGCTGTGTGTGTGTGGTGAGATGTGTTCGAATAATGCGTGTGATTTGAATTGTGTCTGTTCGTTTAGGATGTCGTTTTTATTTGTTTTTGTGTGTTTGTATATTTCTAATTGTTCTAGAGTGTCTAGTTTTCGGCCTTTTGTGTGTACGTGTAGTATGTTCATGTTATTGTCGATGTTTTTATATGTGTGGTTTGCTTCAATGAGGTGGTTTGCGAAGGTAGATTCTGTAGTGGTGTGGAGTGCTTTTGTGTGTTCAATGTATCTCTGTTTGAAGCTACGTCCTGTCTGGCCTATGTAGAATTTATTGCAATTTGAACAATTTAGTTTATATAGCACCTACACTCCAAGCGCTTCCCAAAATCCATAAAGAAGACATTCCGATCCGCCCCATTATCAACTACCGTAATGCCCCTGCACACAAACTGGCAAAATATCTAGACAAAATTATTAGACAACACACACAAATAGACAACAACATTGCAGTAAAAAACAACACTGACCTAGTAACAAAAATAAAAGACATACACATCCCCCATAACACCACATTAGCCTCCTTTGACATTAAAAACCTGTACACAAACATCCCCATCTCTGAAACAATCACCATCCTACAAAACAAACTCAAACAGTATACCTAATTAAAATGTATATAAACTAACTTTTGTTGATGAGCAGTTTACTTTAAATGTATGTTAGTGCTTATTGTGGAGTGAGAAATGAATATCAGCAGTGGTAGATTATCCATAACGCTAGGATATGCTACAGCACTGGGCAACAGGGCCTCAGCTGTCAGAGGGGGCACTATCCACCCAGGGCCGGCGAGAGGTGGGGGTGGGGGGGCAGAGGCCCGGGGTCCCAAAGCGGGCCCGGCGCATAACGGCCTTTGCACTTATTGTTTATTAACAGTGTAAAACCCATTTATTTACGATTAAAGTTAAGAATAACGAATTGTAGGGTCAATTAATAAATCCTAAACCATTAACAATCCAACAGTAATGATTTTGGTAAGTTTTTCTTTGGGGGGGGGAAATGTTTAGCCCCGGGGCCCGTGATCGCTCTCGCCGGCCCTGTATCCACCCCTGAATCATAAAAAGCTGTGTGCACACTTTACGAGTTCAGAGTTCACCGTTGTTTTTTAAACATAGGCCTATCGAAGTTTTTTTCAGAGTGTCTTACTTTAAAGTTTACTTTATTTTCAAAGTAAATACACTAAACTCTCGATTTAACGGACAGAATTTGACAGACAAAAAATTTCAAAAAAATACATCATTTTGAGACGAAAAATCACGATTAAGTTTTTGAAGTTCATGGTTGTGATTTAAAGTTAGCGGTAGTTCGTAACCATAGCAACAGATGGGTATTTTCACTCTTGAATATTCGGCTATCTTCGTGATAATTCGTATGCACGCGCGGTTCACGTCCGTACACTTGACGCGTACCGACTGCTTCGTTTATGTTCACGTCTTTCCGTAAATATTCTTACAGGTTGATTGCGTTGTCAGCTGGCAACCAGACATACTGATAACGAACATTTATTGAGCAACACGATTTTTACGGAACTCCCTTCGCGCCAAACTATGACGCATACAACTGAATTTATATTTATGTTTGTATTGTTTAAAAATGCATACCTCGTTTGACAGTTACACTCGCAGCTGATATGCTCCGGTTACGTAAGACTTTACACACTTCGTAAGCAGCTGATCCAGGATGAATCGTAATTGTTCACATACGCGCGACAATCATTGGAACGAAAACGCTCGATAATTATTTACAAAAAACTACACTATTAAATACGCGTACATAGTCCTATATGCACATCAAATACACACGCGCTGAATATTTAATAATTTCATGAATAACGTATAAATGACTCTTCAACTATCAAACTTAAAAATTATTAAAAATCTCTAACTTTATAACAATCATTTTGTTTGCAGCAGCGAGAGAACAGTGTTCTGTACGTCGGTTTCATTGGGCTTTACCATAACAGTACCTTTTTTTGGTGGAATGAAGTCTCCTCTGTGGCACGATATTTCTTTTCTGAGAAGTCGAACAGCTGGGGATATCTTGAACTGCAACGCGAGAGCGAATTGCACTCAATGTAGCTTTTAAAGTAGCAGTTTGTCATTTAATCACTTCCAGTACTTCTAATGTGGTTACACTGTTTACTAATTCAATTAAATCGCCTTTGAGTGCTTCTTTTTGAGTGTCCATAGATGTCAAAAAACTTTCTCTTCTGCTGACTTGCGATAAAATTTCTTGTTTTTCCGTCGTATAAATTTCGTTCTCCGTATGCACAAACAAATTGATCGTCACTATCGTCTTCGTTACTATTAACATTCGACTGCAAACTACGCCCTGCTTTGTTAATCCTGCAGACAGCATGAATATGTTTACACATATTCCACTTAATACATGAATCTACACACGTGCATGAATATTTATGTATACATACATCACAGTCTACACAGATCAAATTGCATTTGCACTGCACATCATTTTCATGTTCTAAGTACACCTCTTTCACTCCAGAAGACGATGGTACTTTCCACCCGCTGCCTGTTTCTTCTCTGATAATTAGGTTAGTGTCGATTTCTATGACGGACTTATGTCTTTTTCTAATGTCTTTCAACTTTGTAGTTAATTTGCCTTTGCTTAAGACAATAAGTCTATCAAACAACTTATCGCGGACGAAAGACATTAGAGCAATTATCGCTTTGTCCAAACGTTTTACATTTTTGCAGTGTAAATATACATATTTAATTGTATGGTGCATTCTTTCGATATGCATGTTGGTGTTCAGACCTCCTTGAAGTCGATAACAGTAGGCCCAAGACTGAATATTTTTTGAATACGTTTGAGAAAAATAAGTGGCTAATTCAGAAGTGTCTGGATCATCAAGTATTGAAGATTGATTAAAACATGGTATAATATCACGCTTTTATTATCAGTGATACTTAATGTTACAAAAATTTTTGATTAATAAACGTTATTTTCATTTGTTGTTAATGTATTTGGTATAAGATAAATTATTTTATCCTTTTTAGTACATTGATCATTCTGTTAATTTAAAATAAAAGCGTTTTTAAAAAATTTTTTTTACTTTTTTTTTCACACTTTTTTTCAAATTTTATAGATAAATTACATAATGAAAAGAGAATGGTACATAAATAATAAACAATTATTTATGAAATAATCCTGAGGATATGGTGGCCACAAGTTATCTCCAATGAAGAGCTGTGGAGAAGAACCCATCTAACACCCATTGACATTGAGATGCGTCGTAGGAAATGGAAGTGGATTGGGCATACATTGCGACGAGATAGAGACAACATAGCAAGACAAGCCCTGGAATGGAACCCTCAAGGTAGCAGGAGAAGAGGCAGACCAAGGAACACATGGAGGAGGAGTGTAATAGCGGAAGGGATGGAGAAAGGAGGGAAGACCTGGCCCGAGATCAAGACGATGGCGCGGAACAGAGTCCGGTGGCGGAAGTTCATTGATGCCCTATGCTCCACTTAGGAGATGCAGGAATAATGATGATGATTTATGAAGTAGATAAATAGATAGATAAATTGCATTTTATTGTATAAAATATACATAATTAAATGATCACAGTAATTTTTGTACAAAGTAAAATTACTTACCGTTATTTGTAATCACGTAGACAGTTTCACCAAACTGATTTTAATTTTGATTGCTCCACTAAGCCTAAAAGTATGCTGCCTCCCCCCTTACGAAAATGTTTGCCGGCCGCTGGTACAGATGACACAGTACGTTTGTATTAACGTAGATACAGCAAGTCAAAAACCAACTACCATTATTCATTTTTCATTTCACATACATATTTCCAACGGTTGATACTGGAGGTTAAAGTCTTCAGTTATACGCATTGTTTACAATTAAGGACTCGGAATCGAACATCAGACGGGTTAGGTGTACAGTGAACCGGAGCTAAATTATAATCGAGTGATAAAACTATATAGTGAATTGTTAAAATAATAATAAATGAATTATATAGTGGAAACAACCAAAAAGGAATATAAAAGTGTGAATTTAAAAAGGAAAATATTGTGATATTAATCAAATTTAAAAAATTTTTAACGGTTATTATAAACTAACCTGTGACACTATATATACTAGCGAACTATTTTTTCACAAACACTGAACTATCACACAATAACACTGTTGTAATTTTTTTTGTTAGTTGTTAATCATTATTTTTGTGTGTTTAATTTTAAGAAGTGTAGTATTAATTAACCTAAAAAAGACCGTATCTGAGATCGAAAACTTTCAATAGTGTCATATACCAAGTCAGGGTAATTCATATTAAGAATTGTCTATTTATTTTAATTTTAAAAGAGAAAAATTCAAAGTGAAACGTTTTGTACAATGTAAAATTACTTACCGTTATTTTTAATCACGTAGACAGTTTTAACATTGAAAATGTTTATAAGGACATGTCGCACATTTGCGCATGATAGAAAATGGGAACCGGTGAGGATCCCATAGATACTACCGGTACTTCTTTGTTGTCAATAACGTAGTTCACATATAAAACTTCGCTTATGAATGCGACTACATTTAACTTATAACCTATACATTGGTAAATGTATGTATGTATTTTTTTTTCATAATATTGTATTGTCACGTGATTCAAGTGTGTATGCAAAACTTCAAGTTGCTATCACATCGGGAAGTATGCGAAAATTCCATTTGAAAAATCCACTTTAGACCGACGGGAAAAGCAAGTTAAATAAAAGCGTTTAAAAACAATTATGCTGACTATATAATTAATGTAATGAATCCTCCGGTATTCAAACAATTTTAAGTCAAACAATCCATGCGATCTTTATAAAAAATTCCTCACTTGAACACAAATGTGTGATGTTAAATTACCTTGTCTGCTGGTGTTTTATTGCCATTTAATGTTTTTGATAGTAATTAGTCTTTCTAATAAGTCAACAACTGGGCTATCAGAAACCTGTCTGGAAAAATGAAGATTCTGCCAATAGCTTCAATAACACAAACTCAGGAATTTTACCACCAAAACTATACGGTACCAATTTTGGATTGGCAACATTTTCAAGTCTTGTGTATAATTGATGTTTACTTAGAGAAAGTTATTTTCCTCTGTATTACAGTGGTTTCAATATTATCTTTTTCCAGACACTTATTAGATTTGTAGATTGATTAGCCCAGCCTTTCATGAATATAGGCCAAGTACCATATAATTTACTGTAAACAGCTTTTTGAAATAAAGGAATCTGTAATTAGAATTAAACAGTAAAACCACAAACTGAACAAGAATTAAACTAACAAAACTTGTCTTTGAAAGAAATAAACGAAATCCTGTCTTTATCATCTCACTGTAATTAGGTATCATACCAGGATTAACTTGATTTTTCACACAAAAAATAAAAAATTGTCCTTTTAATTAATTTTTTGTTATCTCAGATACAAAACTGATATTTTGGATATTGTTCCTGTTTTGATAGTGCTAAGACATTAGTTTCTTATAAACCTAATAAAAAACAAGATTGTACTTTTGCTATCGACTTGCCTTGAGACACCAAGCATTGGCAAACACAGCAAGAAACCTCCTCTGATTGGGTTTTACAATTTCAGCAAGAGTGCTGTTGATGGACTGGACCAAATGTGCAATAAAATGTCATGAACAGGAAAACAAGAAAGTGGCTGTTTCACGTTTTTTATGATGTGATCAATATAACATTGGTCAATGCAGTGGCGTACCATGGGGGGGGGGGACTGGGGCGGGTGCCCCGGCGCGAAATTTTTAGGGGCGCTAAAAAATTGTAAGATACAATTTTTATCATACAATAAAATACGATATTTCAGGGCTTGCATACAGTCCGCATTATAATTGATATCCTATGTTAATGTTTTTTCAACAATTATTATTTTACATGTTCGGTCGTGGGAGTAGGGATCGTCCCCGCCCTCGAAAAGACGGTTTGTGAGATCTCCGATTGGTAGGAGTGGCCCAAGGTTACTAGATTTTACAAGGTTGTCTCATTACGATGTTTACGAAATTTTAGGAGTGGTGGCAGTAGTCAACGTGACGTCACTCGTCGGACACCTTGGTCTTACTACAATAATTGAAACCCATGCTATTTGAGCATTTTGTTTGAGGGTATTTCTGCTGACAATCTTACATTGTGAGAGGTGGTTCTTGTTGTGCAGTTGCTACATGTACTAATTACTCAGGAAAAGCAAAGAAAACTGGAAGAACTGATTTATCATTCTACAGGTATGATATAATATTCCATCGCTCGCAAATGCGAAAAACTCGTCTATTTTTAGAATTTTCTTTAAAAACAATATTGATTTAAGTAGCATTGTTA
This sequence comes from Magicicada septendecula, assembly GCA_034769895.1. Classification (NCBI taxonomy): domain Eukaryota; kingdom Metazoa; phylum Arthropoda; class Insecta; order Hemiptera; family Cicadidae; genus Magicicada; species Magicicada septendecula. Next base: position 88,436,379 of record CM068368.1, read on the forward strand.
TTCTGTACAGTAAAAATAAAGATATTTCCATTTATTTCGCGTTTATTTCATTTATTTAATTTAAATCCGTTAAGCCATTCGCGAGATTCAAATGACCGCCGTGTACTTTTCCGACGAGTGACGTCACAGTCAAATCGTGAAATCGCAATGTTTACACGTTATGAGACAACCTTGTAAAATCTAGTAACCTTGGGAGTGGCCTGCTTTCGGTCGTGGCGCATGCGCAAAGCAAGTGCTCTCGCTTGCTTCACGACTGCATTGTTGTGTTTCTGTTCGGATATAAAGGTTCTCCCTAGTAGCCTACATCAGGACTGAAAAGACATCAGAAAAAATTAGCCTTTAGATACAACGCACAGGTAAATAATATTTCTATCTTATAGAATGATGCATAAGAAAGTTTATTTATTGATAAATTTGTTTTTGAATTGTGGGAACAGCAGCTTTTTTGTTGCCAACGCTTGGGAATAAAATGCTGCTGTTCCCACAATAGTGTAACGTTTATTTTTGAAAATATTTATAAAATTGTACAAGCAGTAAATAATAGCTAAAAATAATGTGTACTAGCAGTTATATTTGACAAAGAAGTATGTGAGGGTGTGTGAAGGGAAAGTTTGTAAGACTGTCCTTTTGGCATTGTAACCTACAGACAGCTTGATGTATTACGGCTGTAAAGTTAATTGTTTGACAAAAGAGTGACACTTACTAGATGTATGTGAGACGTTGTATTTCGCATCAGGCAGCTGCTCTGAGTGAAGAAAGGCATAACCCCCAATAAACCAATCTACCCTTTTTAAAAACTTTGACACAGACTGAAAGCAAAGAGTTTGTCAATTCGATACGGTACAACATTAGATGCCAGAACAATTGCAACGTAGAAATTTGACGAAAGTCGTGATTACAAAGGAAGATTCGTTCCAGACTCAAAACAAAGCCAGAGTGCAACTTGAAGATAAACAATGGTGCAGCAGATCGAACAATACCAGTATTGTATCTATGTCAAAGCGTAACAGAAATTGGACACTAGGAGACGGCCACGAGAGACAAAGAAATGTCGCCTGATTTACAAGGGGAAAGTGAAACTCACGAATTCTGGAGTGCTTGAATGAGATTCCTAGTAAATAGAGAAAACGGCTGTAGGAACAATCAGGACGAATGGTAGTTCGACAAGAGAATCACGTGTAAAGCAGAGATACTCGAAAACCAATGACGAATATACAATTTGTCACACTGGCTAAAGAACCAATAAGAGTATCCAAGCAGATGGAAGATTCAGCAGAGGTAGGAGGGAGGAGAGTTTACTTGGTAGATCTCAGAACAGAAAAACGGCAGTCTAGTACTCATCTACAAAGTGATCACCACGAGTCATCTTAACTCGGTAACAATGTTTAGTCATCGATTCATTACATAAGCGTGAACAACTACAAGCGTTCGACACAATTTCAGAAGTGCGCATATCTAGAGTCTTGAGAACGGTTACTTCAGTGCGAACATTCAATTTCTCAAAGTGAACAATGAAGTGAATACGACAAATCGTACGAAACTCGTTGTTATAATTCTCACTAAATTCTAAACTCATAGCAAGAGAGTTGAACAGTTAATCGCGTTCGACAGACTATTAGTATAAAGTAATATCACGCGAAGTCAACATGTAAAACCGACTTTACAATTAATTAACTTCACCGTAATTTAAACAAAGTGTCGGAGAATACGGATACACAGTACAATACTAAGTGAAGACAAATTCAATTAACAGACATTCTACAATTACAAATAATTCACAAGAAACTATAAACATTACAGCAGCTTTTATATAATACAGAACACATCAACAGAGAGACTCAGTGCATATTCTACAACAGATACATTAGACATAAAATCAGCAATCTAAACAACTACTTTAAAAAACATTATACATGAACTTTACCAACATCAATTAAGGACACTCATATTCAACACAATACGAGTGCCGTGAAAAGTGAACAGTTCGAGAATTCTTCAATAATTAAACAGTGATCGTGAGGTGCAGTGACCGCGAAGGGATACGTAATCTATAACGACTACGGAGACTACTAAACACAGAGGACCACATGATGTCACCGAGAGTATGAACTACGAATAATCAACGCCCTCAAACTAATGGTACTTTAGAGTTAAGTCAATAAACTCAATTCATTCAAGTCAAAGAACTCACACTAATAATTAATTAACCTTGAGAACTGCCTCTCAGTGCTCTGCATTCGACTGAAGCGAAATAAAACGTCAATTAGTAAATTCTTAAAAAATCATATTTAAACAGTAATCTAAATTTGCCAAATACAATTGTAGATTATAATTTACAATTATAAGTGTTAGAAATTTATTAAATGTTAATTAATTGCGATTTCAGAGATACTCATTGTTAAGATAAGAGAAGTGATTCTACTTAAGGAAATATCCATACAGTGTGTTATATTTGTAATTTGCTACAACTTAATTAATTAATTAAGCATTAGACATAATATTGTTGTTGTGTGTTTGGCAAATGAATCCTTTCTATCCACATCCTTGTAGATATGAGGTGGCGCCCGGGAAATTGAAACATTTTGGCAGTAAGTGATTTTTTAATTATTAACCTATTACTTGTTTAACCACCCCAAGTAAAAATTCTTTATATTTGTCGCCCAACTCGCGTGGCAAAATCTAAATTTAGATTTGTCAAAAAGGCAGATGAATGAATTGAGTTAAATAAGTTAACTAAACTGAGAATTAGAAATAAAATAAAAGTATTAATAAATAGAGTAGACATTAAGAACATAGGGCTAGTAATTGTAACTACAGTTGCTTAGTCACGGTTCGAATATATACGGTATATGTTGACGCGAAGTAAGGCACGCAAAATGGAAAAAGAAACACCTTATACTACAATGGCCAGTGAAGAAGAAACACAAGCACCAAGGAGAGCTGAAGAGAGCGCAGAGATGGAGATATATAACCAAATGGGAGATCCTCAAGTCATAGCAATGATGGAGGAAGAAATCAGAACGGATATTGAAAATATAAGGGCAGAAGGACCACAGCCAAAAAGTGAGCTGCAAATGCTATACGAATTGATGAAAGAAGATAACAAGAAATTACAGAATAAATTAGAAATAAGTCCGAATAAATTACAAGAAGACAATAAGAAGATACGAGAAGACATTCAAGATGTTAAAGTAAATCAGAAGAAATTAGAAGAAAAAGTTGAAGTAAATCAGAATAAATTAGAAGTAGCTATTAAGGATATTACAGTAAAGCACACTAAGTTAAGAGAGGAGATAAAAAACGATATGAACACGTTGCATGACAAATTAGTTGGTGATATTCAAATAGTGAATAAAACATGGCGTGAAGAATTGAATAAGACAGCATAATTTTGGCGAGGTGGTACAGCAACAAAGTGAAAAATTTAAGTGTGAAATACAAAAAACTACTAAAAACTTAAGTGAAAATTTAAATCGAATCAATCAGGAAGTGAGAAGAGAAATAAAAACAACGAAATAGGTCGTCCGAGAAGAAGTCGGAAATATTTCTACCGTAAACAAAGAAGAAATGGAAGAACAATTAAGAAAATTAGCTGAAGAAAAGGGTCGACGCATCGACGAGATGAAAGAAGATCAAGAGCAATTAAAACGAAAATTAACAGAGTTGGAGTCAAGACCAATGGTAAACAACCAAAATACTATTGTGGCTAACCAAGAACAGTTAAAGGAGGTACGGTACAACGGACGAGACGCCTACCCCATGGAATTTCTAAAAGAATTAAAAGAGGTTAATGAAATATATTACCCCAGCGGAGGTATTAAGTGGATTAGCAGGCATCTAGAGGGTGAAGCAACAGTATGGTGGAGAATCGTACAATCCCAAATACATACGTTTGAACAATTCGAGGAGGCGTTTACCAAGAAATTCTGGAGTCAACAAATTCAAGAAAACATCCGGGACAGCTTGGAGTACGGATGTTATTATCCGAATGGTAAACTCACTATGGTGCAATACCTCGAGAATAAAATTCTACAGTGCAGACAACTGATCCCACCAATCTCGGACCAGCATCTAATTCGCAAACTTGCACGCCACTATGGTAAGGAAATAGAAGTTGCCATCATAACTAGAGGCGTCCAACAAGTAGATCAATTTGAAAGCTTATTAAATGAGTTTGCTACCATTCAACAACGAGAAATGAGAGGATCGTATCGGCAGCCACAACAGACAACGGTTGACAGCGGTGGAAGACATATTAACAATGGCTATCATAAAACGAAGGGTATGAAAGTGGAGACTGAACACGAGGGTCACAGACCTGGGTGGCGCAATAAACAAACGTTTGGTACAGAGGATAGGGGAACAAAACAGCCCATTGTCAACACAGTAACAATTGAGCGTCAACAACCTGGCCCTTCACAAGAATCACGTACAAAAAACGACCAGCCAACCCACTGTCGCGGCAACAATACTTAGCTAGTGGAAAAATAAATAACCAGTTAGACGTAGCATTAGATTATATTGATATTCGTGAAGAATTGGATAAAATGGATGAAGAAGAAGAAACCACTAATTTCCCGTACAATAAATGTCCGGAAATAAAAATAAAATTAAATAATGTAGAAGTAACTGCACTAATTGATTCGGGGAGTCAATTAAACGGCATTACCGAAACGTGGTTCAACCATAATAAAGATAAATTAGGTAGAATCGAGCTATTAAACTTATCGAATACCAATATAAAAGGTGCATTCGGACATAAATCAAAATTAATACGAAAACAAGTACTTTTAGAAGCTGAGATTGATAATTATAACTTTGACTTAGTATTTTTATCATCCCTGGACTGAATAAAGACTGTATACTAGGAATAAATATGTTGAAGGAAGGTGAGTGTACTATAGATTTCCAGCAAAATGTAATGCATATTAAAAATAGAAATTATAAGAAAAATGTAGAGGATCCTAATGAAATTGTACATATACATCAGATCGCTTTGGATAAAGAAACGGCCGATGAGGAATCTATTAACTTTCAAGAAGCTGTCGAAGAGTTAACTAATATAAATACAGAAACGAAGAAAAAATTAACTAAAATATTAATGAAAAATAGAAATCTATTCCGAGAAGAACCAGGCCGAATTCATGGATATGAACATGAACTACGTATCACGGACAACACCCCCTTCTTCCAAAAGGGATGGATTATACCAATTGCCTATCAAGACAAAGTCGAAGAGGAGATCCAGAAAATGTTAAGATACGGAGTGATTGAGCGAGCGAGTAGCCAATATATCAATCCCATGGTGACAGTTATAAAAAAGGACCAGAGCGTAAGATTGTGTTTGGACGCCAGGAAGTTAAACAAGGTGATGATACCTGACTTCGAAGGGGCACAACCAATCAACGAGCTCATTGCTAATTGCGGAGGAGTAAAATATATGTCATCGATCGATCTACGCTCCAGCTTCTGGCAGGTACCACTTAAGCGAGAATGCAGGGACTTCACCGGGTTTCTATATAAAGGAAAGACCTACCACTTCACAGTCACACCGTTTGGATTAAAGACAAGTCTGGCCAGCCTGACGAGAGGATTGGATACTGTGTTGTCAGATGCAGTCAAGAAATTTACGATAATATATGTAGACGACTGCCTATGTCTATCTAACAGTCTGGAGGAACACCTCACACATTTAGATCTATTATTGACCAATTTATACGAAGCAAACATCACAGTGAACTTCAAAAAATCACAGTTTTTCCGTAGAGAAATTAATTATCTTGGTTACTGTTTATCAGTAGAAGGCCTTAGTCCTATGCCAGACAAGGTAAAGGCAATCCAAAATTTTCCACGTCCAAGAAATCAAAAGCAACTAAAAGGGTTTTTAGGACTTACAAATTTTTATAACAGATTTACCAGTCGATATGCTGAAACAACATCTTTATTAATACAATTGTTAAAGAAGGAGCGCAACTTCAAGTGGACGGAGCAGCACGACCGACAATTTAAATTAGTCAAAGAATTATTTATAGATACTGTAATTTTAAAACACCCAGATCTCAAGAAGCAATATTATTTACAAACGGATGCCAGCAACTACGCACTAGGAGGGCAATTGTTTCAATATGATGACGCAGGACGCATCGCCGTCGTAGCTTTTACTAGCAGAACTTTCAAAGGTGCTGAATTAAACTATCACACAACCGAGAAGGAACTGCTGAGTATCATACATTGTTTGAAGAAATTTCGGATATACTTATTAGGACATAGATTCACAATCATAACAGATAATAAAGCTCTCACATTCCTACACAAATGTCACCTATCAAATGCTAGAATTACCCGCTGGATACTGAGCATCCAAGAATACGATTTCGACATTGTGCATTGTAAAGGCAAAGAAAATATTGTAGCCGACATACTAAGCCGAAACCCAGAGGACGCTATGGACAGCAGTGATGTCAGTTTTAGTGAAGAGATGGAAATTAATCGTATTACCTTGAAATTGGATAAGAAAATAATGAAGGATATAAAAAATATTGAGAAATTGCAGCGCCAAGATCCTAAATTGAACAAAATTATTTGTGAATTAGAAAGTAAGGAAGACTCTAAATTAAGTAATAAATATCAATATGTTAAAAAAATCCTATACCGACAAGACAAGAAGTAATGGAAAATATATGTACCGAATAACATGAAAGAAAATTTAATTCAAGAATTACACGTTGTATTTGAATAACACGGACACTGCGGCATACAAAAAACCGAAAGACTTTTTTGAGAGTACTTTACTGGAGACAGAATAAACAAAACGATACATCAAATCATTACTAAGTGCGATACATGTCAGCGATGTAAGGATCATCATAAGAATAATGTAGGAGAAACCATACCGATGCTGCCAAAGAAGAAAGGGGAGTTAATCAGTATGGACTACTATGGACCCCTAATTACATCGACTGGAGGTGTTAAATACATTCTTGTTATCATCGATAATTTCACAAAGTACGTCAAACTTTATGCGTTGAAAAGAGCTACAACTCGTGCTACCATAAATAGACTCAAACAATATATAGCGTCATGGGGAAAACCGTTATCAATTGTCACTGATAATGGGACCCAATTCACTACTAATATATGGACAAGGAGTTTACGAGAACTAGGAATTAAACCGAAGTTTACCGCTATTTGGAACCCTTGTACAAATATAGCCGAGAGAACTAACAGACAACTAGGCAACTTATTTCGAGTATTTGTCAAAGAGAAACACTCAAATTGGGCCAAGTATATCCAAGCCATTGAAATTTGTTTAAATGAGACATACCATAGTACCATTGAGATGAGTCCAATCGAGGCACACTTTGGAAAGAAACCAACCAGAGAGTGGACCAAATTTATTGACAGAAGTGTGATTTCCGAACCAACTACTTATAAGCCGGAAGACATTTATTTAAGGATTAAAGAAAAAAGAGAGCGACATGCAAATAAGATGAACCAAAGAGAACTAACAGCATTCGCCATCGGTGACCTGGTATTAGTTAAAACATGTCCAATATCCGATGCAATGAATAAGATAATAGCGAAATTTTGCGACCTGTACGAAGGACCATATATGGTTGCGAAGCAAAGAAGTAAAGCTACTTATACGTTAGAATATTTGGACGAGAAGAAAGGAACAAGAGGAAATTTCAATGTCCGACAGCTAAAGCAATATATTACCTGACAAGAAGAGCAGTAAAAGGAAATAATGCGTTAGTAACGATCGGTTACGTGAGTAAGCAAATTGTAGCACTCATATAATAAATATGATATAATAAAGTTATGTATAATAATTGTAAAATTTTAAAGTAATAATCGGAGTAAGGTTATCAACTGACGATGTATATCAGAGTAAAGATTTATATTTTGTATATTATGTATAAGAATAAAAGTATATCTAAGAAAAACAAAACAAAGACATTGAACAATGACTAACAATGAAAGTAATGATAAGAACTAAGTGATAATTAATATGATATTATGAAGTTTTGTTGTTGTTGTATGCATTTGCAAGTAGAAAATTATTGACAAATGAAAAATATATATAAGTGGATATTTAACTAATAGAAAGTAAGAAAGAACAGTAATAGTATCTAGGTGAATAATTATATGTAAACAGATGTACATAATGAATTAGATAGGTGTTAATTCTATATTATGATATGTTAGGAAGATAAGTGGTCTGAATGGATGGTAGTGCGTAGGATTGTAAACAATTGTGTAGGGTAGAATAGCAAACAGAAAAAGTGAAACCGCTAGTAGGACCTTTTGCCAAGTAACAAGGTGTGAATGAGAGAGTGACAGGGGATGAATGGGAGAGGTCATAAATCTCAGCCCAGACACAAGGGTACACTGTAGACAGTTTCGAACGTAAACAAACCAAGTTGAACGTACTCGAACCCGTTAAAGGGATTACATCACTAGCAATAAATGTAACTCATTAGATATTTATACTTAATTAATTAAAATTTACATAATTAATTAAAAAAAAAGGCACAAATTTTATTATTTGATTTTGTTACACGCCATCAATTAATAAAAATTTAAGGACAATGTAACGTTTATTTTTGAAAATATTTATAAAATTGTACAAGTAGTAAATAATAGCTAAAAATAATGTGTACTAGCAGTTATATTTGACAAAGAAGTATGTGAGGGTGTGTGAAGGGAAAGTTTGTAAGACTGTCCTTTTGGCATTGTAACCTACAGACAGCTTGATGTATTACGGCTGTAAAGTTAATTGTTTGACAAAAGAGTGACACTTACTAGATGTATGTGAGACGTTGTATTTCGCATCAGGCAGCTGCTCTGAGTGAAGAAAGGCATAACCCCCAATAAACCAATCTACCCTTTTTAAAAACTTTGACACAGACTGAAAGCAAAGAGTTTGTCAATTCGATACGGTACAACATTAGATGCCAGAACAATTGCAACGTAGAAATTTGACGAAAGTCGTGATTACAAAGGAAGATTCATTCCAGACTCAAAACAAAGCCAGAGTGCAACTTGAAGATAAACAATGGTGCAGCAGATCGAACAATACCAGTATTGTATCTATGTCAAAGCGTAACAGAAATTGGACACTAGGAGACGGCCACGAGAGACAAAGAAATGTCGCCTGATTTACAAGGGGAAAGTGAAACTCACGAATTCTGGAGTGCTTGAATGAGATTCCTAGTAAATAGAGAAAACGGCTGTAGGAACAATCAGAACGAATGGTAGTTCGACAAGAGAATCACGTGTAAAGCAGAGATACTAGAAAACCAATGACGAATATACAATTTGTCACACTGGCTAAAGAACCAATAAGAGTATCCAAGCAGATGGAAGATTCAGCAGAGGTAGGAGGGAGGAGAGTTTACTTGGTAGATCTCAGAACAGAAAAACGGCAGTCTAGTACTCATCTACAAAGTGATCACCACGAGTCATCTTAACTCGGTAACAATGTTTAGTCATCGATTCATTACATAAGCGTGAACAACTACAAGCGTTCGACATAATTTCAGAAGTGCGAATATCTAGAGTCTTGAGAACGGTTACTTCAGTGCGAACATTCAATTTCTCAAATTGAACAATGAAGTGAATACGACAAATCGTACGAAACTCGCTTTTTATAATTCTCACTAAATTCTAAACTCATAGCAAGAGAGTTGAACAGTTAATCGCGTTCGACAGACTATTAGTATAAAGTAATATCACGCGAAGTCAACATGTAAAACCGACTTTACAATTAATTGACTTCACCGTAATTTAAACAAAGTGTCGGAGAATACGGATACACAGTACAATACTAAGTGAAGACAAATTCAATTAACAGACATTCTACAATTACAAATAAGTGTTAGAAATTTATTAAATGTTAATTAATCGCGATTTCAGAGATACTCATTGTTAAGATAAGAGAAATGATTCTACTTAAGGAAATATCCATACAGAGTGTTATATTTGTAATTTGCTACAACTTAATTAATTAATTAAGCATTAGACATAATATTGTTGTTGTGTGTTTGGCAAATGAATCCTTTATATCCACATCCTTGTAGATATGAGGTGGCGCCCGGGAAATTGAAACATTTTGGCAGTAAGTGATTTTTTAATTATTAATCTATTACTTGTTTAACCACCCCAAGTAAAAATTCTTTATAATAGTTTTAGCGTGTTTCCCATATTACCATAGGAAACAGTACTTATTGAGGTCCAGAGTCATAAACATAGGATCTTTGGTCTCTCTCGAAGTCCCCCGCACGGTCATATAAGACTCTTTTTTTATGACTGTGGATCAAAATTACAATTTTTTTAATTTATAAAAATTTTTTGATTTTCGATTTGCAAATGCATTTGTATTTTAAAATTTATTTTACTGATAAAAACAAACTTTGAATTTTGAAAATCGGTTAATATTTGGCGAAATTAGACCTGTGCAATTCAGTAAATAATGTATTCTAATTTCGACAAATATTAACCGATTTTCAAAATTCAAACTTTATAATAATTTTTTTATTTTATAAAAATAATTTATTATGTTATTATAAATAATAAGGAATATTTAAAAAAATCATTATGCATGAAAAATTATGTTAAGAGGATTAAAATCCCTCCGATCCCGCTGAGAAATCCATTGTTCTTTGGGTACCATCATAAAACTTTTCGTCGGAAAATCTATTATTCCCTGTGCTCCTGTGTATAAGTTTTTCAAGGGAGCTATCTAGTGATTTGACTGTACATATGTACTGCCACCTATTGTAGCCTCGGTTGCCTTGTTGCCTTCAGTAGTGCCACTATGTCAACTAAAATGTTTCTACACTAGTTACCTATTAGTTGTGTTTATTTATTAGTTGTTTAAATGCATTTTTTACAATTACTTAATATTTTTTCAGAATTTACAATTACTTAATTTTTTTTCAGAATTTATCTCATCCATAATGTCTTTAACAAAGGAATCTGGTGCCCAATGCAGGAAAAGACGAAAAACAGAACAGGAACAGTTTGCTGAACTAGCTGGAAGTCTTGACAGATTTATTGTGAAAACTGCTGATAGCACCAGCTCTGTAAGTACACCAGAATTTACATGCTCATATAATCCAGAGTCCGTAAGCTGTTCACTCTCTACAGTAGAAGCAGACAACTTTGCCTGAAAATGCTTCAACGTCTGCGCAGAAAATCACTCTCTCAGAGCAGATTGATTTGAAAGTTTCCACTGATATTAATTATTGGCCAGAAAATGTAAGCGAGACTTTGAAAAATGAACTTGTTAAGAGAGGGACGTGTGAACTACAGAATAAAGATGCATTTTTTTCAACAGATAATACTGGCAGATCATTTTCTAAGGATTGGTTTTATATGAAGTTAGAAAATGGCGAGAGAGTTTTAAGGACATGGTTGTTGTATTATCCTGTGAAATGTGCTATATATTGCTTTCCTTGCATGCTTTTTAAAAAAAAATAAAGGGAGAAGTTCTTTTGTACAGCTACATGGTTTTAAAATATGGAAAAAGCTTAACCCCAGAGTATTAGATCATGAAAAAAGTTGTCATCATGTTGAAGCATTTGAAAACTGGAAACAGCTTGAAATGCGACTACAGAAATGTAAAACAATCGATGTGCTGTTCAATTAGAACAACATAAGTCATTTGAGAAATGGAAAGCTGTATTAACAAGAATTCTTGATTGTGTATTGTATTTAGCCAGACAATCCTTACCCTTGCGTGGTCACTCAGAAGATCTTTGTGGAAGTGATAACTGTGGAAATTTCCTTGAAACTTTCAAGCTACTTGCCAAATATGATCCAGTTGCGAATCATCATCTTCACAAAGTTCAGCAAACAGACGGCTATGTTGTGTCTTATCTTTCTCCACGAAGCCAAAATGAATTCATCAAACTACTTGGTGATCATGTCAGAATAGAGATATTTAAGAAAATTTCTAAGGCTAAGTATTTCTCCATCATGTTTGATAGTACACCAGATGTATCGCATACCGACCAAATGTCTCAAGTAATTCGTTATGTACATATTGAAGGTTCAGAAGTCACAGTAGAGGAATCCTTTATTGACTTCATTCTGTTACATGGGAAATCAGCTAATGAAATTACAGAACAAATTTGTGACAAGTTGCAAGGAGATGGTCTAAAACTGGAGTATTGCTATGGACAAGGATATGATAATGCTGCGACCATGGCTGGACACATTAGTGGTGTTCAGAGACGTATTTTGGATATAAACCTCAAAGCAGTGTTTGTGCCATGTAACAATCACTCACTTAATTTTGCTGGAGTACATGCAGCTACTGTTGGAACAAAATCGGTGACTTTTTTTTGGCACTGTGCAAAATGTGTACACATTTTTCTCAAGCTCTACACATAGGTGGGATGTTCTTAAACAACATGTTCCAATTAATGTGAAGCGATCCTGTGACACAAGATGGAGTTCAAAGTATGAATCTGTACATGTGCTTGCTGAGCACATTGAAAGCATAATAGAAGCTTTGGAAGTCTTGAGGGATGGATCAGAAGAAACCCCAGAAACCAAAGGAGATGCAGGCAGTTTGTTGGTTTGCATTATGACCTATCCTTTCTTTGCATTCCTTTATTTTTGGAGCCCAGTGCTTACTGAAGTGAATGATGCTCAGATATACGTACAACAAAGAGGACTTGGACTTGATCAATGTGTTCAAAAGCTGAAAGCACTGACTCTATTTTGTGAGGAAAAGCGTGATTCTCTAGTCACAAAAGCAGCTGAGAGAGCCATGGAGATGTGCTTTGTGTTTGATATTTCAACAGAAAGAAGAATCGGAAGATGAAAGAAAATGTCTGGTGAGAAAAGTATCGACTCTGGCTTAAATTTAATTCAGGAAACTCATCGGGAACAGCTTGAGGCAGTAGATAAGCTAACATCAGAATTAAAAAAACGTACGTTACAAATGAATATACTTCATGAGCTATTTGCCTTCCTTCAAATTCAAATACTATTGGATGCAGAAAAAGATGAATTCATTGTTCGAAGCATTCAGCATGTATATGAAAAATATTCTGAATTGAATGCTTCAGCTATGATTGCTGAAGTACATCGTATTAGACGCCACATTTCTTTATTTAAAGAAGTTCATCCAGAAGAGAACATTTTTGCATGGACAACTTTAGAATTATTAAGCTGGATAATTAAGTGGAAGATGCAAGAGAGTGTAATTAACATTGTTGTGGCACTAAGAATTTTTTTAACAATCACTGTGTCAAATGCTACTTGTGAAAGATGTTTTTCCAAATTAAAGCTAATAAAGACCTATCAGAGATCGATTATGAGCCAGGAAAGGTTAAGTAACCTTGCAATTTTATCAATTGAAAGAAAAATAAATGTAAATTTTAACCATGTAATTGAAAAATTTGCAAGAATAAAATCCAGAAAATTTTAAATAAATGCAATTTATATACTGAAATGTCTAATATTTAATGTTTTTTGTTTCCCTATTTTGTTATACTTGTATTGGTACCTATAAACTGTTACAGTTTCGAAGTAAACATTAATGACTTTAGAGAAGTAATTTGATTTTATAATTATAATTGTAGGTTTAGAAAATAAATAGTTTTAAAACTTGGATTTGTAACAGCTTATGAGGGGGCGCAATATTTTAAATTGCCCCGGGCGCTCAAACTCCACGGTACGCCACTGGGTCAATGCCAATGTTATTTATGTAGAAAACAAACTGTACATAACAGTACAAAACACCAGTATCAAAGTTAATGTTTGCCAAAAATCTGCACATTGATGTTGCCCAACATTGGCTCCAACATAGATAGACTTGGTATATCTAACCTTCCACAACAACTTTGCCAGAATATTGCTAACATTCTGAAGTGGAAATCCCAGCAGGTCAACAACAACAAGGAATAAATATTTGTGTATTCTGTTCCTCAAGCAAAAGGAGGATAACCAGATTCTTCTGCTGCTGTTGCTCCAAAGCTATGTGCAGTGAACATCAGTGTCGTTCTGAGTGCACAAAAGATGTATAAAGGTTTAATTTGGTATGCCTGCACTCTATTCATATCTTTTGTAAACAAATACTACTACTATTGTAGTAAATAAACCATGTATTGCAAAATCTATACTGTATTTTCATTTTAGAGAAATCAGGAAGATGAGAAAATAATTTGTTGCGGAGAGGTTGTGAAGAAAGAATTTGGACAATTTGTTTTCTTATGGAGTATCAGTATTTAGTTGATTGAGAAGATACTACTAAAGTCTAGAAAGAATCTGTGCTTAGACAATGACACACTTCTTTGTCTAGAAACTTGGATGTACAGAGTCCATTTCCCACAATTAATTCTACAAATTACTTTTTACTTGTGTAAAATGAGTGATATTAGCATACAAATTACATGTGCAGCAGATTATGTTAAATTACTACTTGTATACACAATCTATACACAATACACAATTTTATTATTACTCTATTATACACAATCATCATAACAAATGGTGAATTTAATAAATTCTTCATTGACGCACTTGCTGAATTGGAACATTTTAGTGAAATGTACATCCTTACCTCTAAGTGGGAGTGAAAACATACATTTCAAAGGTATCCTAAAAAATATTCAGCTTCCCAAGTAAACATTTACATAGAATACTATTTCAGAACTAGAAATCAATGTAGGAATCCAGCAATTCTTAAATAAGTAACTTGATACAATAAATTAAAAAACACGAACTATTTAATTATGATGCAGGCCTAATTCATGGAATATGTAGAGTATATAAAAATATTTCATGATTGGAACTCAAGCAGGCCAATTGATGATACTAAAAAAAAACCAGCTGGATTACTTATTAAAATTACATGATTATAAAAAGCTCAAAAATATTTTAGTAAAATGATTAAAAGCTATCGCTGGCAGTTCTACCTGCCCCTCCGAAGCCTAAGTGTTTAATTATTAGTACAATACTACTGACTCAGAACACTAATTTTTTTTATATAAGGAACACTTAGTGTTGTATTGTACTTATAATTAGTTAATCAACGGACACATCATGGACAACAAAATCCAAGAACTTAAGTGTTTCTTATTAAAGTATGTACTGTATGTATGTCTATTACTATGTATAATTTTCAAATCGTTTCTTTTAATGTTTGATATTACTGCTATTTCTCCCACCCACAGTGGTCTGCTACATTACATTTTTATATTCAGCTATACATTACAGTTATTCTCACCTACTACTGTCCTCCCCCTTCAATATTACAAACTCTAGAACCATTAGACTTGAGGCTATAATTTATCCTGGGAGTTTAATGAAAAAATAATTCATTACTGACAACTTGATATATATTGCAATCTACAAATTTGTTTACAAATTCACTTTTAACTTTAATAATGATGCAACAATTGAAAATATGTGATTTTTAACTACACATTTCTTAGGAAACTGAGTATTTAAAAATATTAAATAAGTGAATTTTTTTGAAGAATAGATTGAATAAAATGTTGTATAAATAATTATTAAGATATTATTTAATTCATGGATTTATATAGGAGCTTAAAACACAATACATCAAACACGTACACATATAAATGTTCATATCTATATATTATATATAATATGTATGAAGATAAATCAGTAACAGTTGTACTTCATGGACATTTAAAAAATTTTTTTTTTAAGTAGTGTTTATAACTGATTTCTTTTATTACATTTATTTACTCATCACCAGTTGAGTGATAAAGACATTTTAATATTTTAAAAGATTTTTAAGAAAGCGTAATTCGTATTACTGTTATGTACATGTAAACATGCATGCATATATTAGATTGTAACACATTTTTCGAATTAAAAAATTAACATGCACATTTTTAAGATTAATTGCAGGCCAATATGGTTTACAAGTAACGTTGTCTTAAATAGAGTAAATTTTTAACGAAGTGGATCTGTAAAGATATGAAGCATGAAATATGGTTTGATTTATAAAACTGAAATTCATATTTCATGAATAAAAATTTTGCTTTTGATATCATGTTTCTCTTTAAGTATTCATGCTTCCTGTCTTACGGGGGGGGGGGAATACATGTATTTCTGTGCACTTCAATAGACAATTATGTTAATGACAAAAAAAATACTGGTTGGAAAGGATAACATTTTTGATAGGCTTTTGTTACTTAATACAGGTTCTTCTTCATAATATGATCTTCAGTAGAAGAAAACAGAAGAAGAGAAGAAGAAGAAGAAGAAGAAGAAGAAGAAGAAGAAGAAGAAGAAGAAGAAGAAGAAGAAGAAACATAAAAGTACAAGAATAATAATAAGAAGAAAACAGTGAAAGAAAAAGAAAATAGCAGAAAAGAGTTAGAAGAGGAAAAGGAAGAAGAGAAGAAGGAGGAGAATCTTTTGGTCTTGACGGGCTTCAACTTTATGAGCTTCTACAGCAGATTCTGAGACTTCATGATCCCAGGACATGTGGGACCTAGATGTCATGTCACTCGGCCCTAGTTTCTCATCACATTCTTCTTGCCAGTTATATATGGAGAGGGTACAGTGACACCATGTTTAATGCAATATGAACTGCCAAAGAATTTGGTGAGGCCTAGGTGATCGCATCGGTTCTTGTAAGTTAGCTACAACTACACTTAGCTACAGCAAGTTAGTTTAACTTGTTAGTTAGTTCTATAACTGGTTCTTCGATAAGATTTTTATTTTATTATTCGAAATTTACGTCTCTTCAACTTAATTAATAGTAGAAGTTGTTTGGACCTAGAACATATATAAATCATCAGATTATATATATATATATATATATATATATTGTAGCGTGACAGATATAAGCATAATATTGAATGGCAATTGATCATTAGAATAATGAAGTTATAATATTTAAATTTGGAAGAAAGCATTAAGTTTAATATAAATAGATTAATTCATAGCAACTGTGGAAAGAAATCATTATTATAAAGTAAATACAAGTTCAAGTAAAAGGAGTTACTAGTGATGAGTCATCCAAGACCAGTCTCATAACCAAAGGTTTTCAAGGTATAACCCAGGAAGGTAAAAAAGAAAATAATAAAGCAGTACTGAATATGACCTAACCCACAATGAGGAAGAATAAATAGAAGAGAAACCCTAAAATAAGCCAAGATCAAACAACACAGGTTGTGTATTTCTGTAATAAAGAAGAAGATGGAGAAGATCCCAAGAAACCTGATGGCAACAAGAAGGAGATGGAGAAGATACCAGTCCCAGAAGGCAGGAGAAAAGAAGACTGAAGAAAGAAGAAGAGGGCAGCATCCTGAAGAAGATGTCATGCTCTTATAAAAGACACCCAAATCCCTATATCCCCAAAATAAATATCTAAAAATAAAAGTATAACGAAATAAAAACCACATGTATATAAATTTAAGAGAGAGGAGTGTATAAAGTAAAAGTTTCCTGTGAACTAAGATGAAACAATAATATAGTACCCATGGAACAAATCTCCATTGAAAAACGCTAACCAATTTATTATGTTGATAAGACTATACGACCATTTAGCATTAACATAATATATAAGTGAAAGTGGACCAGTGATAGTTTTGGGTATTATAAAAAATGAACCTTGTGTTTCATTCTTGGCAATCACAAACATTGGATGCAATGAAATATGCATTTTTCAATGACTTAAAATGTGTACGGTGACAATATGTTGTTCATAAGACATGAATCTGTTTAAAATAACATTTTTGTTTTACATGAAAAAAGAAAAACAGATTTCATAGTGCTTTTTGAACGGTTCATACTGTTTATTTGTTAATGACAGGGTACAATTCCCCAAAGACAAGGTATAAAAGACTGTATAAAAACTGTAGAATCCTACTTATAATAATAGTTAGAAATAAGAATATAAATATAAGGTTTTTTATGTATATAGTACAAAAATGTTTAAAAATGTATTAGATATAAGGCCATTTGTTTGGGTCTGAAACAACTAACATCAGAACTATAAAAATAGTTACCACTTGTAAATAGTAGAGGGTAATTAAGATGTTAGTTAGTACAAAACCTTTGTTGTAAACCATATTTAAATGTTGGAAATGGGAATTTTGTTGCAAAATGTCTGATTTGAAGACAACCATTTATTTAAAAAAAATGTTCTTTATTCTGTTTAACTATTATTTGTATTGTAACCAATACTAATTGTTTTTGTGTAATTTGAAAACATGTTTAATTTATAATACTATTTGTAAAAAGTCAGAGAGGGTATCACACATCATATATTGTTTGTAAATTATTTTGTAAGAAAAATTGTTAAAAAATCATAGGCCAAAAGAATGGAAACCAAACTTCATCAAAACAGAGAAATTGCTCATTTAAATGCAAATAAACAAAAGGGGTTTAGACAAAATAAACTTGAGATCATGCCATATAATTGCACATACCATTTTAATAAATTATATTCAGAATTATGAATAAATGTGAAAATGACTAAATTCAGAAATTTAGACATGGGAGTCATATATTTCAGAATAATGTTTCAGAATACAACTAATTCAATTAATTACCAGAAAATAAGGGAATAGGAACCTTTTAATACAATATAGAATTATTAATATTAAATATAACTGATAAAATGGCTGAATTTATATAATGACAGGAAGTAAATTTTAATGTTTTGACTTCCAAACAGAGTATACCAAACTGAAAGTGAAATTACTATTTTTTGGACAGAAAACACTATAAAATGGCATTATTTAATCTGAAAATAACCAGAATGAACTGAAAGATTAATTTAAATCAAATCTAGTGAATAAAATTGATAAATAACCAAAGTTTAGGCATTCATATAATGAAATAGTAAAATGTACACAGGATGTGAAAATATTTTTGAACAATGTTAAGGATAATATTATATGGGCTAAGAGTTTAATTGAAACTGAAGGAAACAGTTAGTTGATTATTGGTAGTTGAACGGTTAACATGACATACGTTTAATAACGTGGATAACCTAACCTATAATCGTCATACAAGCGAGTGTATAGTGAGTTATTGTGAAATCGCGAGTGACTTGTAAAATACTTCTGAAACTATCATATTATAACAGAAACGATCAAGTAACACTCCATAACACAGAACAATATAAATCTACTCCGAAAAACACCATAAAACACTAGAAAACTGTATAATACATTAAACCAAATTAGTGACGGAATCGGAGAAAGTGTTTGAACTAATAATTATACAGATACACTAAATACAACCCAGAATCACTACACCAGTCACTACACAACATATAACAAGAGATTTGCGGACACGAGAACAGAAATATTGCGTCAAAATACATTATTTGGAATGCAGCAGCAACGAGCAACATTTTCATCGACTTGACGGCAGCCATCTTTCTTTGACAATCCCATTGCCTCTTCTTGGTTCAGCACAGCTGTTTGGTGAAAACAATTATTATATTTACAATTTATTATTCAATGTCTGTGTTTATTAATAACTATTAATTTGATTGTAACGTTATACTTTTTAAATATTAGCCCGATTTCTCTGACTTTGGTAATAACTGGCTGTTTAAAGAACCCTATATAATTTTTATAACATATACTTGTAATTTTTTTTCGATATCCTGAGAATCGATACTAATCGATAAGAGTCAATATTGCTGTTACTTAATAAAACATTAATACTTTTCAATACTTAATAGTTCTTTATTTCTTCAATAATACTAATTACCAATAATATAATTCTAATTGATAATCTACAAGGACTTTACCACCCGTAAGTGAAGATAACCTAAAAAATAGAAAGGTAAACAAATATCGATTGGTTTACAGACAGTCTTATGAGTGGTGATAGATTATTTAAATTATACTAAAACTTTAATAAAAATTTTCAGAAGAGCATTACACTGTTTAAAACTTCACAGCCCTATATTAATTAATTGATCCTAATTAATTAATTAATAAAATTAAATTTTTTTTTTTATTATTATTTTTTATAAACATAATTTTTTTTTTAATTTTCTTCAAAACAATAATTTTTGTTTTGAAACTTTCGGTGAAGCTGAGCATATATATTTCTTCATCAACTTTACGCTACTCGACCGGTCTTGCTACCATTGGGACTCGACCAGCTGGGAAACTTAAGGAAGTGTTTCAGGCCAGTAAGACGTCGAGAGCCACACCAATTACACACCAATATTATCAACACACACTCATTAATTTATTTTATTACAAATTGGCGCACAACTTTAGGGGCTTTAATTAGCGATTGGCCTTCCAACCAATACATTCTGCCCAATCACTAGTTGGAGCTAGGCAACAGCTACAAAGCCAGAGAATTTCAAGGGAAAATGCAACGACGTGCAACATCTAAGAAACGGGCGGCGGAGGCCGAAAAAGAATTAGAAATAGAAATGGACAATAAAGAGGCGACGCCAGTAGAGGTGGGAGAATCATTGCCGCCGGTGTTGTCCAAACAAACTGAACAACCAGACGAACAACCCGAAATGCCTACACAAACAGTGGAAATCAATGCGCCGGAGAAGGAAACAGAGGATATGACAACACAACAAATGTTCAGGATGATGATGGAAATGAATAAGAGCATGAAAGGAATGAGTAAGAAAATGGACGAAAGTAATAAGGAAAGGAAAGAAGAGAGCCATTCTTTAAAAGATGATTTAGGAAATAAAATAGAAACAACAAATAAGAAGCTGGAAGAGAAGATGGAAGAAAACAGCAAGAAGATGGAAGAGAAGATGGAAGAAATGAAGAAGGATAATCAATCCACAAAAGAAGAGTTGACGGGGATGAACCAGAACATAGAAGATTTGAAGGAAGATAACAAGAAGAGGGAAGAAGAGATGGGGAAGAAGTTAGAAGAATTGAAGGAAGACAATCAGTCGTTCAAAGAAGAATTCAAAGCGACTAAAGAAGAATTGATTAATAAAATTGAGAATACTAATCAGAAAATCGATGAAACCAGGAAGAAGATAGAGAAGAACAACCGGCAATTGAAGGAAGAGTTGAAAGAAGATAACAGGAAGTTGGAAGAGAAGATGGGGGAGAAATTGGAAGAATTGAGAGAAGACAATCAAATTCTAAGAGAAGAGTTAAGGGAGGTAAACCAGGAGAATTTGGACAAACTGGACGAAAGAATGGAATTGTTGCGAGAAGAAATGAATAAGGAAATCAAGGTTAACAAAAAAGCGATGGATAAGAAGATGGAAGAAGAAAATATAATGGTCAATCGACAGATTCGAGAGATTGATGGAAAGTGCAACCAGACCGAAAAGGAGGTGAATGAGTTTAAAGAAGGGGTGAACATCAAGTTCACAAATATCGAAGAACATAGTCGTAGGAAGGTAGAAGAACAGAGGAAGGAAAATCAAGAAGAATTCGGAAAAGTACGCAACCAGGTCACAGAACGATGTAATGATATACAAGAGACCATGGCCAATATCACCGGTCAGGTGCGACAAAGCCGAGAGGAGATGGAAGCGATTAGAAACAGACCGACTCATTTCACCGGATTGCCCGTCAACGAAAGCCGAGAGTGGCTCAACTTCCGGCAATACAAACGCAAGCCGATGGAGTTCCTGGCTAGGGTAGAAGAATATTTAACCAAGCATAAAATTACCCAATGGAGCCATAGCAGGGGGATATTCGACGAGTCCTTCCGAGACATTACAGATAATTGGTGGATGGCCAACCGGAGTGAAATTTCCGACTACCAACAGTTCCGGAAAATGTTTAAGACAAAATACTGGTCTGAGACCACCCAGAACTTGATCCGTGACAATATTTGTAATGGAAGATACAGGTCACAGTTAGGTAGCAGTATGACGGCATATTTCTTGGGGAAGGTGTGTATGGCAAAGCACCTTGAGCCAGCAATCCCAGAAGAATGTTTAGTGAATAAGATATTTTATCACTATGATGAGGACATTATCAGGGCCCGGAGAGGCAGTCAGATCAAGACGATCCAGGGAATGACTGAGTTATTGGAGGGATACGAGAATGAAGAGTATTATCGGCAGAGCAGGAAGAGAAATGAGAGACCAGAAGCAAGGCCGACTACTTACCCCAATAACGGCAATAACCATACAAATAACCGGAACCAGCCCAGTAATTACGACGGCCCTAACAACCAGCCGCGTAATAACCAGTTTAACGGAAATTTTAACGGCGTGAGAAATAACAACCCCTACCCAAATAATCGAAACCACTTTTATCAACAAAATAATAATGTTCCATACAGTCAGAGAAATCCATATCCCAACAATAATGGTGACAGACCTTACCCACCTAACCGAAATTACTATAATAATAATATTAGTAATAATAATAATAGCAATAGTAATAACCGAGTGTCGCGCCCTAGGGTAAATTTTATAAGAGCAGAAGATCGCGGACCCAGGAGATACTATCAACCGAGGAGGAGCAGCTTCCACGGCGCCGACCGAAGATGGAGGAGTGCGGAACGAGACGGCCCAAGATACGAACAGGAAAGACGAAGTACCAGCCTGGAAGATCTTGGCAGACAACCGAACAGGGCGTTAAACATTAACCAGGGTACAGAACGTCAGGAGACAAACCAGAGTTTCCCGAACGATGCCTCGGTCAATAATAACTCAAACAATGAACAAAATACTTTAAACGAGAGGAGGCAGTAATCAACAACGATGACCCGTTACTGCTTATACTTCCTGGGTTAGAAAAGGATGATTTGCAACAAGCAAACAATGATAAAAACATCACTATTATCAGTAACCATTATTTGAAAGACATACGAACTGAACTTTTGGAAGAGAACGAGAAGAGTCTCAGCAACAGTAATAATGAGATAATTTATATAACAGCGGAGGTGGAAGGAGTTCCCGCTAAAATAATGATAGACACAGGAGCTAATATTTCAATAATAAACTCCAATGAGTTGGAGAGAATACAGAGTACATGTGGTAAAACTTTGCCAATGTTACCAGTCAACAACATTGTGTTGGTAGGTGCAACTGGCCGCCAGAATAAAACCATTAGGAAGCAAGTTTCCTTAAGTGTCGTTAGCCGTGATATAGCTTTAGACATGGAATTTTTAATCGCCACCGGATTACCATTTGACATCTTAGTCGGTTGCGATATTCTTCGTAGATATTCGGCAGTAATCGATCTTAATTTAAATAGAGTATCACTTTTCCCAGATGGAGTAACATGGACCGCAGATCTGGTAGGAAGCACAACTATACTTCCCAGCCCAATACATCAACAACTTCGAAAAATTAATATTATAAGAAACAGCCCTCTTTCTAAACCCATAATATACAATCATGGAGGAGAGGATTTATGGTCAGTTAAGATCCAAGAAATACGGAATTTCCAGTGCGGAAGCGATAACAAGAAGATACCAACACATCTGGCCGATCGTCTAATCGCTATATATGAGAAATACAAGGCGGTGTTTTCTGATGAACCAGGGAAGGTAAAAAACTACCAGTGCCAACTTCGTTTTAAAGAAAACGTAGAGTTTAACCGGAGGTCATATCCAATAGCGCAGTCGCTCAAAGAAGCCGTGAGAACAGAGATAAACAAGATGATTGAAAACGACATAATTGAGATTAGTCAATCACCTTACACTAGTCCAATTATTGCTGTTCCGAAGAAAGACGGACAAGTCCGGCTCTGTTTAGATGCGCGTGAGTTGAACAAGACAATTGTGAATGACAGAACCTCTCCCGGTGAAATAGAAGAAATCTTAAAGCGTTTTCATGGTACTAACTTTATTAGCACCTGGGATACGGTCTGTGGTTATTGGCAGGTAGAGCTGCATCCACAAAGCCGCCAGTATGTAGCGTTCATTTTCGAAGGGCGCAATTACCAGTTCAAGAGACTGCCCTTCGGACTTGTCAATTCTGTCGCCATATTTGTGGCATGCATGAACCAGATTTTGGGACCAGAAGCGCTCCAATTTACCACCGTCTATGTTGACGATTTACTAATCACATCCGGAACCTGGGAGGAGCATTGTTACAGAGTGGAGTTTGTACTAAACAAACTAGCGCAGAACAACATAACACTGAAGTTGGAGAAATCCAAATTCATAGCGCGCGAGGTACAATTCTTAGGCTTCAACCTAGA
This sequence comes from Magicicada septendecula, assembly GCA_034769895.1. Lineage (NCBI taxonomy): Eukaryota > Metazoa > Arthropoda > Insecta > Hemiptera > Cicadidae > Magicicada > Magicicada septendecula. Next base: position 88,460,507 of record CM068368.1, read on the forward strand.
CGACAGAGGTATTACCCCATCAGCAGAGAAAGTGGAGGCAATTCAGAGGTTCCCGCAACCAAGAAACAGGAAACAATTGCAATCTTTCCTCGGACTCTGTAACTATTACAGGAAGTTTCAGAGCCGATATTCCGAGTTAACCGCCAAGTTTCAACCACAGTTATCTGCCAAAAACAAATGGACTTGGGTGAAGATCAAGATATTACTTTCCGATTAATAAAAGAGAAGTTTCTGGAGAGTGTGATACTTCGTCACCCAGATTTTAATAAACCGTTCTTTCTAAACTGTGACGCTAGCGATCTAAGCTTAGGAACGACATTATACCAGGAAGATGAGGAGGGACAACATCTGGTAATAAGCTTCGCTAGTCGCACACTGAACCAGTGCGAAAAGAACTACAGTGTGACAGAAAAGGAATTGTTGAGCGTGGTGTTCGCATGCAGCAAGTTCCGGACGTACATTCTCGGATATCAAGTCACGGTACGAACTGATCATAAATCCATCTCTTTCCTTCGTAGGTGCAAATTGAGTCACGGCCGATTGGCTAGGTGGGTACTCGCCCTACAAGAATATGACCTGAAATGGGAATACATTCCAGGAAAGAAGAACGTGGTAGCGGATGTGTTGTCACGTATAAATCTGGAAGATCAGACTTTCGAGGGAGAGAAGGAAAGCTTAGTAAAAATTTATAACATATTCACGACCAGAGCCGATTTACAAGCTTTGTTAATAAATATCCGAATCCATCAGCAGTCTGATCCTAAGCTGAAAAACATTGTGAGTCGTTTGGAAGCCAATAATGAAACCATTTCTAAATATTACCACCTTAACAAGGGAATTTTATTCATAAAAACCGCCTTAGACGATGAGACTTGGAAGGTGATAATCCCACACCAAATCGAAAAGGAGGTCATCATCGATTACCATGTCAGGTATGGTCACATGGGAGCGTTAAAAGTGATACAAGCTCTAGAGGAAAATTGTAAGATCAAGAATATCAACCGCAAAGTGAGAACATATATCAAGTCCTGTAAGATCTGCCAATGTGCAAAAGTAAACAATGAAAAGACAGAGGGTATCATGATACCGATAACTTCCAACGCAAAACTGGAAAAAGTGTTTTTGGATATATGCGGGCCATTTCCCCGTAGCGGTGGTCGACACAGATATAAATACTTGGTAATCATAATGGATCACTACACCAAGTATATAAAGCTATATCCGGTTAATCGGGCAACGACAGCAAAGGTTTTGGCGGTGATTATTGATTTGTATATCCCAGAGATCGGTAGACCATTTTCTATTATTACCGACCATGGTACACAGTTTAAGGGGAGGAGATGGCGAGACACTTTATTAGCACTTGGGGTCAAAACATATAAGACATCAGTCTACCACCCAAGTAGCAATCCGGCTGAGAGAGTACTAAGAGAAGTGGGTAGGATATTGCGCACGTACTGTCACAACCAACAGAAAAAGTGGCAAGAGTACCTAGCAGCGACAGAAACATTCCTAAATTACGCCCACCATCCAGCTATAGGAATTCCACCGTACTCAGCCATGTATGAGAAGCCGACTCCCCGAGACATTGAACAAATCATTGAATTTCCAACGAACAACAATAGGAAATTCAACCAGTTGAAGTTTTACAATAAGGTAGCAGAAGATCAGGAAAAACGGCAAGCCAAATACCAGAAGGCAATAGGGCGAATTGTAACATATAAAGAGGGTGAGAAAGTCCTCCTAAAAAATAGAGAGCTGCCTAGCACCTTAGAAGGCATAACCAAAAAACTACTATTACTTTACACCGGACCATATGTTGTGGTAAATGATAAACAGAACAATACATATGAGTTGAAGGAAATCGTTTCAGGAAAAATCAAAGGAGTGTACAATCAAGCTTCTATGAAGAAATATTATGAAGAATGAGTTGTGAGTTTTAGAATTTTGAATTTATATATATTTTATTTTAGAAATTCAAAAATAATGTAAGTACATCTTACAACCTAATATTTTGAGAAGAACATTTTGGAGAATTATAAGAAGAAGGAATTTAGAATTTATATTTTGAAAAAATTAAAAAAATAAGTAAGAACAACTTACAACCTAATAATTTTGGAACAAACTTTATGAAAGAAAAAGACCATTCAAATAATGAATAAGAAAGACTATTTATAAAGACCATACTAATACTATGAGTAACCAGAAGAAAATACAAAGAGAATTCAGATGGAGAAGAAAGAGAGTTACACTGTAAACAGTAACCAGAATTATTAGAAGAAAGGTTTTCAACCATAATTAAATTAAATATATCAGACAAGTTAAGAGTTTTGAAAAAATATATATATGTAATGAGTATAATAATGATTATGAAGATTTATTAAGATAGAAAATGTGAGATAATCTGAGAGACTACGAAGTGGAGAATCCAAAGATATTTTTATTAGTCGAAAATGAGACTACTTTTTATTTATTTATTCGATGACTGACTGAAGATAATTCCAGCAGCATTATGTTTTTTGAGCAGAGATGGATATGCCTCTGTAATCAATTTATAGAAGTGGTGTATGGCCAGCAGAGAAGTAGCGTACAGTGCCCCTCTGATCTGCCCCAGCCCACGTGATAGGGAATGTTAGGGAATTAATATCCCAAGGATACAACACGAAGTTGATATAGAAAGAAAATGTATTACAATTATAATATATCTCAGAAGACACTAACTATCCGAAAAGGATCAGTAGTAAGACAAGTAACCATATATATAAAATTAATAAAACTCTAATTATAAAAAAGTCGATATAAAAATGGAGAAGAAAATGAATTATAAGAAATGATGAAATTATCATAAGAAATTATTTCATCCACAAACATGTCTGAAATAATTACTTCTGGAGGAGAGCAATCTGTAGCGTGACAGATATAAGCATAATATTGAATGGCAATTGATCATTAGAATAATGAAGTTATAATATTTAAATTTGGAAGAAAGCATTAAGTTTAATATAAATAGATTAATTCATAGCAACTGTGGAAAGAAATCATTATTATAAAGTAAATACAAGTTCAAGTAAAAGGAGTTACTAGTGATGAGTCATCCAAGACCAGTCTCATAACCAAAGGTTTTCAAGGTATAACCCAGGAAGGTAAAAAAGAAAATAATAAAGCAGTACTGAATATGACCTAACCCACAATGAGGAAGAATAAATAGAAGAGAAACCCTAAAATAAGCCAAGATCAAACAACACAGGTTGTGTATTTCTGTAATAAAGAAGAAGATGGAGAAGATCCCAAGAAACCTGATGGCAACAAGAAGGAGATGGAGAAGATACCAGTCCCAGAAGGCAGGAGAAAAGAAGACTGAAGAAAGAAGAAGAGGGCAGCATCCTGAAGAAGATGTCATGCTCTTATAAAAGACACCCAAATCCCTATATCCCCAAAATAAATATCTAAAAATAAAAGTATAACGAAATAAAAACCACATGTATATAAATTTAAGAGAGAGGAGTGTATAAAGTAAAAGTTTCCTGTGAACTAAGATGAAACAATAATATAGTACCCATGGAACAAATCTCCATTGAAAAACGCTAACCAATTTATTATGTTGATAAGACTATACGACCATTTAGCATTAACATAATATATAAGTGAAAGTGGACCAGTGATAGTTTTGGGTATTATAAAAAATGAACCTTGTGTTTCATTCTTGGCAATCACAAACATTGGATGCAATGAAATATGCATTTTTCAATGACTTAAAATGTGTACGGTGACAATATGTTGTTCATAAGACATGAATCTGTTTAAAATAACATTTTTGTTTTACATGAAAAAAGAAAAACAGATTTCATAGTGCTTTTTGAACGGTTCATACTGTTTATTTGTTAATGACAGGGTACAATTCCCCAAAGACAAGGTATAAAAGACTGTATAAAAACTGTAGAATCCTACTTATAATAATAGTTAGAAATAAGAATATAAATATAAGGTTTTTTATGTATATAGTACAAAAATGTTTAAAAATGTATTAGATATAAGGCCATTTGTTTGGGTCTGAAACAACTAATATCAGAACTATAAAAATAGTTACCACTTGTAAATAGTAGAGGGTAATTAAGATGTTAGTTAGTACAAAACCTTTGTTGTAAACCATATTTAAATGTTGGAAATGGGAATTTTGTTGCAAAATGTCTGATTTGAAGACAACCATTTATTTAAAAAAAATGTTCTTTATTCTGTTTAACTATTATTTGTATTGTAACCAATACTAATTGTTTTTGTGTAATTTGAAAACATGTTTAATTTATAATACTATTTGTAAAAAGTCAGAGAGGGTATCACACATCATATATTGTTTGTAAATTATTTTGTAAGAAAAATTGTTAAAAAATCATAGGCCAAAAGAATGGAAACCAAACTTCATCAAAACAGAGAAATTGCTCATTTAAATGCAAATAAACAAAAGGGGTTTAGACAAAATAAACTTGAGATAATTGCCATATAATTGCACATACCATTTTAATAAATTATATTCAGAATTATGAATAAATGTGAAAATGACTAAATTCAGAAATTTAGACATGGGAGTCATATATTTCAGAATAATGTTTCAGAATACAACTAATTCAATTAATTACCAGAAAATAAGGGAATAGGAACCTTTTAATACAATATAGAATTATTAATATTAAATATAACTGATAAAATGGCTGAATTTATATAATGACAGGAAGTAAATTTTAATGTTTTGACTTCCAAACAGAGTATACCAAACTGAAAGTGAAATTACTATTTTTTGGACAGAAAACACTATAAAATGGCATTATTTAATCTGAAAATAACCAGAATGAACTGAAAGATTAATTTAAATCAAATCTAGTGAATAAAATTGATAAATAACCAAAGTTTAGGCATTCATATAATGAAATAGTAAAATGTACACAGGATGTGAAAATATTTTTGAACAATGTTAAGGATAATATTATATGGGCTAAGAGTTTAATTGAAACTGAAGGAAACAGTTAGTTGATTATTGGTAGTTGAACGGTTAACATGACATACGTTTAATAACGTGGATAACCTAACCTATAATCGTCATACAAGCGAGTGTATAGTGAGTTATTGTGAAATCGCGAGTGACTTGTAAAATACTTCTGAAACTATCATATTATAACAGAAACGATCAAGTAACACTCCATAACACAGAACAATATAAATCTACTCCGAAAAACACCATAAAACACTAGAAAACTGTATAATACATTAAACCAAATTAGTGACGGAATCGGAGAAAGTGTTTGAACTAATAATTATACAGATACACTAAATACAACCCAGAATCACTACACCAGTCACTACACAACATATAACAAGAGATTTGCGGACACGAGAACAGAAATATTGCGTCAAAATACATTATTTGGAATGCAGCAGCAACGAGCAACATTTTCATCGACTTGACGGCAGCCATCTTTCTTTGACAATCCCATTGCCTCTTCTTGGTTCAGCACAGCTGTTTGGTGAAAACAATTATTATATTTACAATTTATTATTCAATGTCTGTGTTTATTAATAACTATTAATTTGATTGTAACGTTATACTTTTTAAATATTAGCCCGATTTCTCTGACTTTGGTAATAACTGGCTGTTTAAAGAACCCTATATAATTTTTATAACATATACTTGTAATTTTTTTTCGATATCCTGAGAATCGATACTAATCGATAAGAGTCAATATTGCTGTTACTTAATAAAACATTAATACTTTTCAATACTTAATAGTTCTTTATTTCTTCAATAATACTAATTACCAATAATATAATTCTAATTGATAATCTACAAGGACTTTACCACCCGTAAGTGAAGATAACCTAAAAAATAGAAAGGTAAACAAATATCGATTGGTTTACAGACAGTCTTATGAGTGGTGATAGATTATTTAAATTATACTAAAACTTTAATAAAAATTTTCAGAAGAGCATTACACTGTTTAAAACTTCACAGCCCTATATTAATTAATTGATCCTAATTAATTAATTAATAAAATTAAATTTTTTTTTTTATTATTATTTTTTATAAACATAATTTTTTTTTTAATTTTCTTCAAAACAATAATTTTTGTTTTGAAACTTTCGGTGAAGCTGAGCATATATATTTCTTCATCAACTTTACGCTACTCGACCGGTCTTGCTACCATTGGGACTCGACCAGCTGGGAAACTTAAGGAAGTGTTTCAGGCCAGTAAGACGTCGAGAGCCACACCAATTACACACCAATATTATCAACACACACTCATTAATTTATTTTATTACAATATATATATATATATATATATATATATATATATATATATTGCAACAGAACAAATAGAAGGCATAGTATTAATAACAAAATAATATCAGTCTTTTATCTGGAGTTAGGTAGGCCTATTTATTTTAAACAAATTTAATATGGTCTGTGATTGAACATAAATTATTTATTTTAATTTAAATAGTGTCTGTAAATGATTTGAATGTTTCTCTTTCTTAATAGTCTATTTTACTTGATCGTCGAATTCCCTGACGAAACCGTTGAACCGCTTCACTGCCAACTCTCGCCGCCTGCTGAATCTGCTGCACTGATGACACGTGGAATTCTCCGCACACACGCACGCACGCCGATTCACCGATAGAGTTTATCTCGTTTCTCAGGGCTCGATAACGGGTGTAATTTTAATTAATGCAGTTTCGGTGTATTGTACGTACACCTTCCAGTATCTTGATGTGTCCTTGCTTTCACCCAGATGTATTTCGGTAAATACACCTGACCCTATGAGGCAAATCTTGACTAGCGCGAGATAGCACTATTTAATTTATAATTTAATTTCTTTGAGTTCTAATACCCAATAGATTTTAGCAAACGGGCAACTCGTTGCTAAGACCCCGTACTCGTAACCCTTATGTAGAACGTATACTGATACGACAAACTCGCACAGAGACAACGTCTTCTAAAGCCGAGCTGTTAGGTACAACTGCCCGAATCTTCCTTCACGATGAACCAATCTGAATGAAAATTGGAGCCCCTGGTTGGTCAAAACCCCTAGCACGTGATAGGTGGGTTAGATAGATAGACATAGGTCCTGATCAATTTTGCTGAAGACTGCAAAAGTATGTATAGATTTTATCTAAACTTTTTATGACTTTCAGAAGAAAAATGAATTCTGTTAAAAAATACATATTAAAATAATACGTTTTGAGTCTTTGACAAATGAAAAATGTAGTGCAAATTTAGAAGTATGAGTTGTCCAAGTTTCAATTCGATACGTTAATTTACACCAGAGTTATTCATGTAAATACGAATAACACGCGCACACGTGCACTCGCGCACTAAATTCGCACTTGACATGACAGAAAATAAATTTATGGGCATTTTGACATACAACAGTTAATTACCCATTTTTATTTAAAAACTTATAGTTATTTTACAGAATTTTAACAAAATCAATTTTCAACATGTCTATAACGTCATAAATTGGTACAAAAGCATGTAGTCCTAGCTACAACTACCCTTTCTGCGATGTTCCATTGCAGGAATATCCCCTCCAGGTATAAAAAAATATTGTTTACATGTCCACAAATTTTTTTTTCTTTTCATAACATAAAATAATATCTCCCCATTTTCTAACAATATAATAAAACTCAAAATAAATAAATAATACTTTTCAAACTAAAAAATCTCTCTTCTCCAATAAGTTTGACTTGAATGTAAACAAATCCATACACGTGGTTGACATCTCAGTTATCATTTGACCCACGAAGATCAGCTAATATAAACAGTTCATGACGTCATACTACCTACTCCCAACATCCACGCTCAACACATTTTTACTGACATTTTTTCTATCATACATGAATTTACAGATTTTCATTTAATTTAACAATTAATTTATGACATTCATTCTTTATATACCCAGATATACGTGAACACATTAACTTTTGACATAATATTTTCGTAATGACGACGCATGGAATTTCCCAATAGTTTTGTTTGTAACATGATTCGTAACAATATAAGTATGTTTTCCCACCTGTTCAGATAAAATGAACGGACCATTATATAGTCTATGGAACTTTGCTGTTGTATTTTCAATACTACGACCAACGGTTGAAGCTCTGAGCAATACTAACTCGCCGACTCTAAATATTTGCAGCTTATGCTCGGAATTTAATTTTTCTGTACGCTGTTCTGCAAACTTCTTTATCCGCTCTTTCGCATCCAAACGCTTAATCTCGTTCGGAACAGGCAAATTCTGAGTGGCTATACGTTTTACATAGTGCCGTCTCCCTTCCTTCAACCTGGCTTTCCAATTCTCCCGATGTTCCCATTGTCCTTCCACAAGTCCTATACGTTGCATAGATTCATCCACTTCGTCCGTCCCTCCAAGATCTTCTCGGTCTTCCCCTTTTTCTCCTTCCTAATGGACTCCATTCCGTCACTTTGTTGATCCACCTATTTTGGGTTCTCCGGACATGACCGTACCACACCAATCTTTTTTCTTCGATCTAGTCAATTACATTTCTTTGTCAATTACACTTCGATGTAGTCAATTACATTTAATCTGATATTTAAATAGAAAATTTTTACCTACATTTGTTTATTTAATATTCTGTAACAATATGTTAGTCTTTATTTCTATGTATGTGTTTGAATTAAAGGTCATAGTAGCTACAATAGGTCAAAGGATTACCTAATAAGATTTTGTGTTTACATTAACACCTATCTGTTTTATTTTACAGCAGCTGGTTTTGGGACTGGACCAACTTCGACTTCAACAGGTACGTATCTTGTATATAACACCACTGTAGTATGTAATTTTAAAACCTAGACCATCATAATATTCTTTACTATTCAAGTGCAGCCTCTAATCACTTAGTTGTAAATTAAATTTATAAATTCAATTACTTATAAATGAAAGTTATAAATTTGTAATAAATTTGATGATAATAAATAAACTTGGTTTAAGACAAAAGGTTTTAATTTCTTATATCTTTAAGTTATTAAAATAGTAGACTATGTAACTATGAATTACTTTCAAAAGCAAGTGATCATCAGCCTGTGTTGTCAATGATAAAAGGTTTCCGGCTATTCCGTGTTCGATGTTGTTTGTGCTAGATGTTTCAGCAGTCCCTATAGCAGCTATTTTCAGTGGCCAGGACTTACTGTACCAGGCGAGAATCCATGGAGGGAAGAAATCCCCCCCCCCACCAAATGGTCACTTGAGATGAAAATTTGTTCGCCTACTTTAGATTGTAGAATGGTTTTGTGACTGCGAACATAGTACAAAACCATGTAGGATCAGGGGTTTACTCTAAAATTAGGCTTACTTTAAATTGTAACTGTAGCTTAGTTGGGGGTACTTTAGTCTTTCCAAGACTTGTAAACTTACATGTTGGGATTCATTGACTTGTATGTTTGATAACCTTTGTGTTTTTTCCATAGACTGAACTTTATAAATGCATGTTACCACTTAAAGTACAAAACATAAACCAGATGCATGTTGTTTGTAACCAGTTAGACACGATCATTATTTTTCTTCTTCGCTCACTTTCTTAAGAACAAAGACAAACAAATTTCATGTTAATTTTTGTTTGATACACCCGGTCCAGTTTATAGCGATCAAAAATTTTAATTTCATAATTTTATGATCGAGAAGTGCGTTTGCACAGGTCAAGACACCAACCCGAGCCAGAGTAATAAATAAGGCAATTTAACAACACGTCAACCCGACGCTAGCTACAAGACAATGAGAGAACGCCTGACATAACACAACAAAAAGGAAATAGGATCGACTGTGACAGACCAAGCTCAACTCAGATTTACAACACCACAACAAACTGAACAAACGCAGAGTCCAGTGGCACAGATACGCAGATATTGAAGCGAGCACATGCTGTAGGGTTAAATCGAAGCGTGCGAGCCTTTAAGAAAAGGATACTCACTCACAAAGGATTTAGAAAGGTTTTACCCAGTATGAAGACAAAGCAGCGTACACCAAATGAATACAGTCAAGGGTGTCGCACAGCGTGAAACAACGTTAGGATGACAACTGATATTTATGACGAGAGACCGTGGAGGCATCTTGGGATGACGACGAGCAAGAAGCAGTTAATTGGCAGAAGAAAGACGAAGGGAAGCCAACAATGAACGAGGTGCTACGTATTGTTAGTAAGGGAATAACAGCAGGCCTTGGGAAACTCACAAGAACAAAGGTTTGACGGACAGGCGAGCAATTACTCTACATTCTAAGAAGTAGTGCGAAGCCCTTTCGCCGTGTATTTTAGGGGATGTTCGATAGCCAACCAGAGTCTAGCATCTTCCAAAGAAGCAGGTGAAGAGAACTGTCGTCATGATGACAACCAGAACAGCGAATGAGGGTGTCGAGAACCATAGATCTTCATAGTGGAAGGAAATATCGGACCTATCGAAGACGACCAGAGGCGTGTTCGACAGAAAGTTGCATTATGGTAGAAGACGTTTAATAAAAACTGTTTACGAGGTACGCGAGCTCTCAGTAGTTGTTAAAAATTTCTCGGTTACTCAATTATTCAAAAGTCAGTCAGTTACGCAGTTTTCTCGGTTACTCAATAGTTCTCAGACAGTCACGCAGTTTTTCAATCAGTCAATCGTATTTCACTAAGTTTACAGAAGTTTACCGCAGTAATGCGAAGTGTGAAGTGATATAAGTATCGCTAGAATTTGAGTTTGATACTATAAACTTTAAGAGTACTCCGACATGTAAATTAAACATTAATAAGTGAACGAACGATTCGAACGAACTTTGGCGCGACAATTACGAACACAGTGATCGACATCAGAACACACTATGATTCAGGTATAACTATCTCAGTCGTGTGAACTCAGAAACAATAAGTGACTTAGCGCTCATAACACTCGTGCTCAATATTGCACACAATCATGATCCAACTAAATTAAACATATATAAACAGCAGCGACAGACAGTTATTTGTACACAGCCACTAATAATGAATGCACTTATGCAACACAAGACTCTATAAACTTTTATTATTAACGAGGTCAACGCCAACGGGACGACACAGACCGGGAGTGAATCTTATCCGCGAGTGCAAAGTGATGACAAACACCAAATCCACGGAACTTCTACTTACATGGAATCATCAGTGAACAGGAATCCTCACCGATGGAGTTTTGGATATTCACTATCTCAAGTAAAATCCTCATGTTATTAATCTATGTCTATATAAGCCAAATACCACTGACTGACTCACTGATCACGATATCTCTGAAACCACTGAATGGATATCAATGAAACTTTGAACACAGCTTCATCATAGGTCTTAGGTGCTCACTAAGAAACGGTTTTAAAAACTTTCACTCCTAAGGGGCAAAAAACCCCCCGGTACTAGTTATGTATGTATCTATGTATGTATGTTCCACATCTCCTCCTAAACCACTGGACCGATTTCAACCAAACTTGGCACAAATATTTTACGCAACGGGAGAACCAACATAGGATAGGTGTTTTTTCGATGGGGTCCTTTGGGGGGTTATTTGGGGTCTTCTACATCTCCTCCTAAACCACTGGACTGATTCAACCAAACTTGGCACAAATATTTTACGCAACGGGAGAACCAACATAGGATATGTGTTTTTTCGATACGATCCTTCGGGGGGTCCTTTGGGGTCTTCCACATCTCCTCCTAAACCACTGGACCAATTTCAACCAAACTTGGCACAAATATTTTACGCAACGGGAGAACCAACATAGGACAAGTGTTTTTTCGATACGATCCTTTGGGGTCTTCCACATCTCCTCCTAAACCACTGGACCGATTTCAACCAAACTTGGCACAAATATTTTACGCAACGGGAGAACCAACATAGGACAGGTGTTTTTTTCGATACGATCCTCTGGGGGGTCCTTTGGGTCTTAAAAACTATTAGATCTGGTTACTATGGCAACCCAATAGAATAGATTCTGATTACCATAGCATCGGTGGAAGTCTCCCGCGTAGGAAATAGCGCGGAAGTCGTTCGACGGGCCTTCCCCGGAGTCCATCCACGGAACCCGGGGAGTCTTAGGTCGGATCCCACGAAAGGCATCGGGGCCAGAGTCCACGGTTCTTATAAATAAAGATATAGGTTATGATATCAAAGGTGGTGTATGCAAAGCGGTGAGAAAATACAATGAAAAGAGGTCACTTATTCCCTGGAAGATAAAATCTTTGTCGGGCTTTAAATATGACTGTAATACTGACTACAACAATGACAAGATTTTATCTAGTGGTGATTTTATACAGTGTAAATGGTGTAATGCTAAAAAGTGGAAAGAGGAAAGTCCTGGGTTATGTTGTAGCAACGGAAAAGTCCACTTTCCTCTCATTAAAGAACTACCAGAACCTCTCCTTAGCCTTCTCACAAATGAACATCCAGAGTCTGAACACTTTTTCGTAAACATAAGAAAATATAATAGTTGTTTCCAAATGACATCTTTCGGAGCCAAAGAAATAAAAGAAGGGAACTTCACGCCAACTTTTAAAGTACAAGGTCAAGTCTACCACAGGATAGGGAGTTTGTTGTCTTCACCTCCAAACAATCCCTCTTTTTTACAAATATATTTCCTTGGAGATGACGAAAAGGAGACAAACACTAGATGTAACAATTTTCCAAACGTAAAGCCTTGGTTAGTTGCCAAACTTCAAAAAGTGCTTCACAATCACAATTCTTACATAAACGATTTCAAAACAGCATTGGAAAGTGTTCCAGAAGGCCAGGAGTTCAAAGTAGTAATCCATGCAGACAGAAAGCCCGTAGATGGACATAGGGGTCAGTTCAATGCACCCACAACAAGCGAGGTGGCTTTAGTGATCGTAGGCCAGGAGTTTGCAAAGAGGGACATCATTCTCCACAGCAGAGACTCTAAGTTACAGCGCATAAGTGAAACTCATCGATCTTATGACGCTTTGCATTATCCACTTATGTTCTGTCGTGGGGAAGATGGTTACTCCATTGCCATTCCACAGTGCGACCCAAACACTAAAGCCCCTCTAAAAAAAACTGTTTCAGCTTCAGAATTTTACTCATTCCGCATAATGGAGAGAGATGGCCAGCAAAATTATTTGTTACTTTATCGCAGTCTCCTGAATCAATTTTTGGTTGACATATACGCCAAAATTGAGACAGAAAGACTCAACTTCATAAGGAACAATCAGAGTAAGCTGCGGACCGAAAACTATGTGCATCTGCGGGACTCCATGTGCAAAAATGATGGGCAAGCCAATAATATAGGCAAAATGGTTGTTTTACCTTCCAGCTTTACAGGTGGACCCCGTTACATGCACGAGCGGACTCAGGACGCCATGACATATGTTCGCAAGTACGGCCGTCCTGATCTGTTCATCACATTTACATGTAACCCTAAATGGACCGAAATACAAGAAGCATTAAGTGCACGACAAAAGCCTCAAGACAGACACGATATTATTGCCAAAATATTTCACCTCAAAGTAAAGAAAATGATGCATGTCTTGACAAAAGGCAATGTTTTCGGTCCAACAAGGTGTTGCATGTTAACTGTGGAATGGCAAAACAGAGGTTTACCGCACGTGCACATACTGCTCTGGCTGCAGGATAGGATCATGCCCCATAAAATCGACAGTGTGATAAGTGCAGAGATCCCTGATCCTGAAGTCGATCCTGCCCTTCATGACATTGTTAAGTCCACAATGATTCATGGCCCTTGTGGAAATGTTAACAGAAACTCGCCCTGCATGGTAAACGGCTAATGCACCAAGAGATATCCGCGGCCTTTAGCAACACAAACTCAAACTGCGGATGACGGTTACCCCCAGTATCGCCGACGGTCTCCTGCCGATGATGGTTCCTCGGTCAACATTAAAGGAGTTGATCTTGACAACCAATGGGTGGTACCGTACAATCCTGTTCTTTCCCGCTCTTTCTTAGCCCACATACATGTTGAACTGTGCAACTCCGTCAAGTCGATAAAGTATATTTGTAAATATATGAACAAAGGCAGTGATCAGGCAGCGTTTAGGTTGGAGAATGAGTGGGATGAAGTTTCTAAGTACGAATCAGGTCGCTACATCAGCACTTCCGAAGCGGCTTGGCGTATTTTCTGTTTTCCTATTCATGAAAGGTTCCCACCAGTAGTGCAGTTAGCAGTCCACCTTGAGAACGGCCAGAGGGTATTTTTCACTTCCGACAACCTTCTGGACAAAATCCAACATCCACCAAAAACCACATTAACAGCATTTTTCGAACTCTGCGAAACCGATTCCTTTGCCAGAGGCCTTCTTTACTGTGAGGTCCCAACATACTATGTCTGGAAAAATAACCAATTTTGCAGAAGAAAGCAAGGAAAAGGCGTTCCAGGACATCCAGGAGTAAAAAAAGATTATGTACTTGGGAGGGTATATACTGTACATCCTAACAATGTCGAGTGTTTCTATCTGCGTCTCCTGCTACACGAGATTCGAGGACCAACGTGTTTCAATGATCTTAAAAAGGTATCTGGTATAGTTCATCCTACGTACCAGTCTGCCTGTAGAGCATTAGGGTTGTTGGAAGACGACATGCAATGGGACCTAACCCTGCAAGAAGCTTCCATTTCAGATTCGCCTCACAAGATCCGAGAGCTGTTTGCTGTAATATTGGTGTTTTGCCAAGTTGCAGATCACTTAGCACTTTGAGAAAACACAAACAAAGTCTATCAGAGGACATAAGAAGGTAGATTGAGATTGAAAGTCATGGTTTAGAGATTGAACTTTGCAAGGACACAGTTTATAATAAATGCTTACTATGTCTTGAAAATATGATCTTTTCTATGTCAAACCAATCTCTCCAAGACTTCGGTTTACCTCCACCAACTCAAGACACAAACATTATTACAGTCAATCGCGAGTACCTGAAAGAGCTCTCCTACAATACAGTTCAGCTTTCTGATATGGTTGCTGAGAACTTTCCTAAACTTAATGCGGATCAGAAGAACGCTTACAATGAGCTCATTGCCAACATTGATGATGGACTCGGTCAGCCGTTTTTTCTCGACGCACCTGGTGGGACTGGAAAAATGTTCCTACTAAACCTACTTCTTGCCAGCGTTAGGAAAGACAGAAAGATTGCCATCTCTGTGGCTTCTTCAGGTATAGCAGCTACATTGCTGGATGGAAGTAAAACAACTCACTCTGCCTTTAAACTGCCTCTGAATTTAAACATCTCCCAGACTCCACTCTGCAACATGTCAAAACAAAGTGACACAGCCAAGGTCTTGAAAGAGTGCAAGTTGATAGTTTGGGATGAATGCACCATGGCTCACAAACGAGGGATAGAAGCCCTAGACAGAACTTTACAGGGCATTCGCAGCAGTAAAAACCTGATGGGTGGAATAACAGTACTACTGGCCGGAGACTTTAGACAGACTTTACCTGTTGTGCCTCGGGGAACACGAGCAGATGAAGTTAAAGCCTGCCTGAAGTCGTCTTACCTCTGGCCCAAAGTTCAAGTTCGTTCCTTAAGAGTAAACATGTGGGTGGATCTTAAAGGTGATTTTAAAGCGGAAGAGTTTTCAAGCTTACTGTTAAAGATTGGTGATGGAAAGTTAAAAGAGGAAGATGGAAAAGTTAACATTCCAAACAACCTATGTGAAGTTGTAAAAGACCTTAAGACTTTGACAGATAAAATATACCCAGACTTAATGAATATAAGTGACTCATCTTGACTCAAAGAAAGACCTATTCTAACCCCAAGAAATGAGACAGCAGCAATCATTAACAACTTATTGTTAGAAAAACTTGCAGCCGATGTTGTAAAATATCAGTCGGTAGATTCCGTAGTAGAGGTAGAAGACGCTGTGCATTATCCGGTAGAGTTCCTCCACACGCTCAACCCTCCAGGAATACCCCCACATAACATTCACCTAAAAGTTGGGGGTCCCATTATGCTGCCGTGGAACTTAATACCACCGAAACTTTGCAACGGTACCAGACTGCAGGTAAAATCTTTACGTAAGAACGTTGTTGAGGCAACTATATTCACTGGCTGTGGTTCTGGAAAACAGTTTTCATACCTCGCATTCCTTTGATCCCGTCAGACTACCATTTTCAGTTTAAAGGACTACAATTTCCCATCAAAGTCTGTTTTGCAATGACAATCAACAAAGCTCAAGGACAGTCTTTGAAAATGGCTGGCGTAGATCTGAGGGAAGACTGTTTCTCTCATGGCCAGTTGTACGTTGCCTGTTCAAGAGTTAGCACTCCTGACAGTCTGGTTATTCTTCAGCCAGAAGGAAAAACTAAAAACTTTGTGTACAAAGAAGTTCTTTAATGATCCGATGATTAGTTCTTCATTACAAGTTCATAAATTGAAGAAAAATCTGAAATCTTCATTACAAGTTCATAAATTGAAGAAAAATCTGAAATGTTTTCATACTCAACACAACTTCATATAACAAAAATGTTTAATGTTTATTTTAAATAAAATAAAATACATAAGAGGTTTTAATTATTTATTTATAAGAAACCTACTTTAATTGAACTTTATTAATTAAATAAGATTTTCATTACGTACAACGTGAAACTCCGTAGCGAAGCACGGGTATTTTGCTAGTATTATAATAAAACTACTACTCTGTCTCTTTTCCAAGAAACCACACTTTGAGAAATTAGATCAATTGTAATGATAATAATAAACATAAAAAGCTACTCATCTGAGGCAAAATGAACGCATTAGTGTAGGATGAATAATATTTGATTGTCTATGTTTGTGTATGTTTATTGTATTGAATGTTATGTTTTACAGCAAGCAACGAAACGGATATATATATATATATATATATATATATATATATATATATATATATATATTGAGATTCATATTCTTATATGTTTTCTTGAATGTAATTTCAGGTCATAATTGCATTTATGTATCAGAAGTTTATTTGAATGATGTTTAATAAATAAGTATTTATTTGTTAAGTATTTCACGCGTTCATTATTGTCACAACCTTAGTAACGAAACACTAACGTTAATTGAATTGTTTGTAATAAATTTTCATATAGGCCTATCGATTTATAACGACAATAAAGAGTCTCAGTAATTATGCTAATCGTTAATGAATACAGTTAATTATATCAGAGTAATTAATATATTCACATAAATAAAGCAATTTGACACATTTAATCTAATTGAATAATTGAATAATTGAATTTGCATAAATTAGCATAATTGCACATTGTAAGTTTATGTCCTTATTACTATTCGATTTGGATAGACTCTTACTGTCGGTCTCTTGGATTATGTTGAAGTTAAATCTGTCCTTACTTTGTCAAAACATTACTGGATGTCGAAGAACGTTAGACGACCTTTAAATTTCTGAAATTCACTAGAGTTTGGTTTGTCTATGAATAATTATATCTTCTCCTTCTATACCTCTGATGCTAAAATCCCTTCGTGATGATAATGCAATAAACAAAAAGATAACACGAGTTAGATCAATCATATAATCTTGAAGAGTGTGTGTATTCTTCTACTTTAAGTAGAAGCTAGAAGAGGCTGACGTCTTGGTGCAGAAGACCTTCCGTATAGACTATCATCTCAGTGAACGATATATTTTGTGGTTTGAGGTTGTATTCATCGTCAAAAGTGTGTATGGGAGGCCTCCTGCATGACGATATTAACCTCATGTTCTACTTAAGACAGGAAATTAAAATTGTTTATAATGAAAATGAGCACTTAGCTTTGTCTGATAGGTGAAGCATTCCATACCTCACTTTACTGTCACTTACAGTTCATTAGAAAGTTGGCTAATTTGACATTTGAATGCCATTAACAGGCCTTCTAGTGAATCCTTTTTTATGGGTAAAAACGTAAAAGTTTTACCTTATAGCCTGAACCGGTTTTTGCTTTTAAAAAGGTTCTTCAGAGGCTGAAGACATTTTTTTAAAGCTTTTTTAAAAAAAAAAGACTGAAGCTTTTTAAAAGCGAAAACCGGTTCAGGCTATAAGGTAAAACTTTACGTTTTTACCCATAAAAATCTTTGTGTTCCAAGTCGGTAGTGAAATAATTATATTTAGTCTTCTAATATAGTTTACTAGAGTCAACATTATTATCGACTACATCCAGACATTATTAATTTGACAACATGCAGATTTCTTTGTATGTTGAAATATTGTACCTACTGAATATATGAAAACCCTGATAATTATTTAACAAAAATATATGGGCAATATGTTGGTTACTTAAAATTATATAGAAATGTCTCTGTTTATCTTCAAAGTCGTCTTTGTCATCATCCTTTACGGCTTAGGCTAGTAGCCTGTTCAAGTCTCAATGGAAGTCATCCAATCATCGTTTATGGGGTCTTCCCACACTTCTCTTCCCCCTTGCATGATAGTGAAGGTAATAGAAAAAAACAATGACTTAACTTTAAAAATTAAGCCTAATTCTTATAAACAATATGTGACAAAATAAAAAGACATAGTAAATGTGATTTACCGTCACGAAAGTAAGATGAAACTGCCAAAAACTTGTAAAGTTACCGTGTTGGGATCCATTGACTTGTATGTTTGTTAACCTTTCTCGTTTTTTCCGTAGACTGAACTTTATAAATGCATATTACCAGTTAAAGAACAAAACGTAAACCAAATGTACGTATATTGTTTGTAACCAGTTTGACACGACCATTGATTTTCTTCGTTCACTTTCTTAACAACAATAAACAAACCGATCCAAACAATTATGTTACCACGGTAACCAATACAGATGAAGTCTGTAGCAACTGTAATGTATCATGGTTTGGAAGGTACGTTACAAACTGAGTACCTATAGTCTTCCAATGAAAATGTATTTGGCAATTATATCTAAAGATACTGCTTCCTTCATCAGTTGGGCCACAAAAGTGCATAAATTTTCGAATTTTGTAAGGACTGGCTTCGGGAAGAATTCACTTCGGGGCTCGTCGCAGTATAATCCTTAAATAACGTAGAGTTCATGAACAGAAGTGTGCCTAAACATTTAAACTAACCAGCCCTGAATTACTGATACAACACTTTAAGTCAGGAAGTCAAGTAGTATTGCCACAAAAAGGACATTCTTTAAAATAATAGAACATATTATTACATAAACAAAAATACGACAAAATGAAAATTGAGATCGAAATTTTACAATCAATAAATACTTTATTACACAAGCAAAAATGCAGACCACAATATAAAATTTCAGATTACAAATTTATTTTATTTTCATCTGTCACGTAACCAAATATTTTTAGGCTGTCGAATATTGTTGCACCCTCTTCCGTCAGCTACTCTCTGTGGGTACAAGAGCATTGCCCGGGAGTCACGAACTTGGACGTTGGAAGTAGGATTTGCTGGCAGAGCTGACTCGAGCCGACTAGCTCGAGCTCTGACTCATTCGTCAGTATCAGTGGGCATTAACCGAACCCTCAGTTCGGTACCCGTTACCAGCCTTTGACTCCCAAAAACAGACGTACGTGTACCTGCATACATAGGTATATATCTCATTTTTTCGAATTTAAGCATATATATATTTGTTTGCTTTATTTTTTGTGTGTTTATATATACCGTATATATGCACAACGTCATACGAAAAAAATGTATAAATACAAATATATAAATACAATACGTAATACAATATACAATACAATACATAAATTACTAATCTACTGTGCAGCGTCGGTACACGTAGCTCGCAGCGTCGGTTGGCTCCCCTTCCGTAGAGTCAGTCGGCTTTCCTTCCGTGTGGCGTCAGTACGTGTTTTCCTTCCGCTTGGTCGGCTCTCCCTCTCTGTAGCGTAGGTCCATCGGCTCCCTTCCGTGCAGCGTCGACTCGAGGAGTTTTCAAGCGGTAACACCACGTTCAGCAATAGCGGTGGTAGTCCGGACTACAACAACTGCTTAAGGACAAGAAGTTCCTTAAGAAATTAAGACTACTGAAAAATACTACTTAAGTGGGGACGCGTAGAAAGAATGGACTATCATCAAGTGCGAAAAAGAGAAGATATAGGTAGTAGTGGTAGAGGAAAACCTAGAAGTCGCTGGCAGATAACAAACGAAGAAAACGGATGAAGAATTGATAAAGGTTTTTGATAAACTGGTAAGTGATCTCTAGGGATTGGTTTGTTGAAAGAACTAAAGAAGGCCATGACTCAGAATACCTATTAAAGCAGGGTAAGAAGAAGAAGAAGAAGAAGAAGAAGAAGAAGAAGAAGAAGAAGAAGAAGAAGAAGAAGAAGAAGAAGAAGGAGAAGGTCCATTGCGCCTATGGAGTCTTCCATGATATATCGTGGTGCCTATGGTGCAGGACAAGTGTTACTTCTTTGGTCGTCCAAGTGATTACTTAATAGGTTATTGTGATTTGTGGTTAATAAGATAAAAAAATATAAATACGTAAAGAACATTATGTACAAATGTCCACAAATAAATCTCAGATATGGTTTGCAAAGGAAATGAACCAGTCAGATTCAAAATAACTATTAACAACCAAGCATTGTAGCAAGCAAATTGCTATAGCTATTTGGGTAATATTGCTAGTCTGATAAAGAGAGGGGCATAGACAATAAAACATAAAAAACAAATGATATGTGGAACCATAAATAGAACCTTTAAGAATATTGTGGGCCAAATACTACAGTTAAATTTTATGATAGCTGTCCCTCTTATATTGTATGCTAGTAAGGCAGGTTTACGACCACGATACTGAAAACAAAGTACAATCTTTCGGAGATGAAATTCCTACGAGACCTGAAAGAATCTACAAGAGCTGGTAGAAATGGAAATCAAAACATTAAATCAATGCAAAAAACAAAACATTATTAACAAAAGAAAAGAGTTCTTACAAAAGTTGGAAACGAATACTACTTAAACAAGCTCTCAAGGACAAAGCAAAAAGGGAAGGATGCAGGACGACCAAAGAAAAGAAAGATGATGAAATACTTACTTGAAGACGGGACACAAATACCTAAGCCAGAGAGCGAAGATGATGACAGGATCCACGCCAATTTCAAAAATAAAGTGAAATAAATTGAGTTCGTATCCTTAGTTACGTACCCTAAAATTAAACGTATTGTTGCTTAGTAATAAATAAATAATTTTATATACAGAAAGAAAAATAAATGAAGAATGTATGGGGGTAATAAAATTAAAACACACTCTTACGCGAAGGCACAAATGAATCGTTAATCCTACACGCTAAATATGTTGTGCGAC
Organism: Magicicada septendecula; assembly: GCA_034769895.1. Lineage (NCBI taxonomy): Eukaryota > Metazoa > Arthropoda > Insecta > Hemiptera > Cicadidae > Magicicada > Magicicada septendecula. Next base: position 88,481,765 of record CM068368.1, read on the forward strand.
TGCATTTGGGGACGGGATTAGCCAAGGAAAATACAATCATATTTCTCTTATGATTTAGCATGAGTTGTTACGGTAAAGCGTGTTATTCCCGAATTATTTTATATTAATTACGATTATAAAATTATTAACTCGTAATTCATATAAAATCAGACACAAAATCCTATTAGAAAAAAGAGATTCTCTTGTTTCTTTGGGCCCGTTATGGAAGATTTCAGTTTTTGTATTACTTGTTGATCGTTGATGTAACATTGATCACTGAAGTTAAGGCGACGGTCTAGCCGAACCCTTAGATACTTCACCGATTCGGTATCGGCCATTATGTTGATCATTATAAAGTTTTGTGGGGATCACCACAATGACTTCTGGGATTCGGGGATAACTTTTGCGGATCAACTTGTTTTTCGGGGAACAGATCTACTTGTCTGTTTACTGCTGAACAAATGACTCCTCAATCATTCTTCAGTGGTTTATTTCTAGGACAGATCTTGTCCAGTTCATTGTAGCAGAGATTTAACCGGGATATCCCTTCCTCATACTAATGGTCATCACTGCAGTCTCTTGAAGTCTTGTGGTTTCCAATCCAGCACCTCCATGACAATTTGGCTTTTCTAGCCCAGCCAAATATCTCCCTTGCTTCTCTCTCTCTCTCTCTCTCTCTCTCTCTCTCTCTCTCTCTCTCTCTCTCTCTCTCTCTCTCTCTCTCTCTCTCTCTCTCTCTCTCTCTCTCTCTCTCTCTCTCTCTCTCACACACACACACACACACACACACACACTTAAACGAAATTATAAGTATATGTTGCATGTAAATGATTAAAATGGATCTCTCAGTATCCATAATAAATCAGATACATTATTAGTTATGGATGAGTATGGATGGATAAGTTTATCAGGAGTAATAAAAAAAAATAAGCACACCATTAATGCTTGAAAGAAGTTGATTTATTTAGCGGAAGCGAGTCTACACATTTTTTGGCACATGTTGGTATTGTAAGGTAGGAAACTAGGATGTGAAGGAATTAATAGACGACAGCAGCGGGCGCAGCGGGATACACGGCAGGAGCCGGGGCGTACACGAACGGTGAGTGAGCGGGAACTACTCCGGGCACCACACCGGGAACTACGGCAGGAGCTGCCTTGACTACAGCGGGAGTGAAGTATCCAGGCGAGTAGACTGGAGCGAAGGGTACTCCTGGTGCTGCTGCTGCTACAGCCAGAAGAGCGGCCAATACTACCTGTAACATATTTATAAACAATTTAGTTCGAACGGTTTAGTTTACACAAATTTTGTGTGTGTGTGTGTGTGTGTAGTATATTTACTTTAATATAAAGTTTCGATATAAATACATTTTACCACTATGTACGCTAATATATATTTCATTGAACTATTTACCAGACAACATTACCAGAGTTATTTATTTTTTATTTTCAATTTAAATTTTGTTGTTAAATTTAAATTCGGTCTGATAAGCTGTCCCTCCTCTACTTGTCATTGTCAAGTAGAGGTTAGGGCACCCTCTTGCCTTTGGGGTGAGAAATTCCCCTACAGACGGATGACCTTCCATTGGTCAACGACTTAGGATGTGGGAGACAAGGAGAAACCACCACAGTAAAGATCCTTATGGATATCTCAATAGGGAAAACTGGTTTCTTTAGTCTGGTAAGACAGCCAGTTTATGGGAGAACACCCAGACAAAAAATCGGGCTGGACGTTAAGCCTGAAGGTGACAGCCCCACCATACGTCTTACCTTGCGATATGCTAGTAACATATCCAGGGGACATATTCATTACTAAATTGTCTCAAATTAGGACTATATCGGCTGAATTGGTGGGAACATCTTTGCTGAATCCCCAAACAATTATGGAACTATAAGCCGAAGAGACGGAGAGGTGTGTGGTGTCCTACGAAGCGCTGGAGTGACCAGCTCTAGACTTTGCCTGTTTGATACCGGAACAAACCAGCCTTGGTTTAATCCTTGCAGATGATGATGATGATGGTGATAATTTTAGGAACGTTGGTAAAAGTATGTAGCTGCCGAAAGAAAATACTTTGAAGAAATGATGATGTGAAACTTTCTAATGTTAACAGTTTTTGTGAAAAGTAATTTTTACCTTCACTTTTTTGAAGCTACTTCGTATACCTGCCACATAATTGTTATAAACTCTGCAAAAAAAAAAAAAAAAAAAAAAATCGCAAGGCGGTTCAGTAATTATAAATAGTTCACAGTTATACACTAAAACGGGTGCATATACGAGTCATATATAGTATAGGCCTATACTATAGTAGTATAACAACACACAAATTTAATGTACTTTAATCTGAGGAGCACCTGCTCATATCATGGGTTGTAGGTGTGTCCATCGAACCTCTGTTCTGCCTCCCAGTTCGTCAGGTGACGCTTACTGTAGATTTACGATCGCGTAGTTGACTGACATAGCCTCCTACGGCAACGGTTGAATATAGAAGAAGAAACTTTATTACCGTGACCTGGTATTTATATCCACATCGTGCAAAAGCTCTTGTCTGAACAATATCTGGGAGAGTTTGTCGACGCGTCCTTTCTCCCACTCTCGTCCGATTCACTAATTTCGCTTATCTTCGCGAATTGCGAAGTCTGTTTTACACTACACGATACTCAATCGATCGCTAATTTTCATATGTCTATTATGTGTAACTTACACTTCTTTATTATAATTATTCAGGGAGTTATTCACTTTTTATTCATTGTAATTTCACTTTACGTCACTTTTAAACGTTTTTTTTAAACCCTTTGCGCATCTTTGTAAAATACACACTTTGGTGTCTTTTGTTTTACATTATCATACATATTTTTCTTATAATTAAAATTATACTTAAAATCTAACATCTTTTGAATAGGGGTGGTTCCTGTCCAGGAACGGACAGGCTGCACACACACAAACAAAATACACATGTACACACAGCTAGCGACAGGTGGCCAGATATGCGTGTACATGCCTGAACGGTGCGTTCCCTATATTTTAAACAATCCAGCTTGCAATCTGAATCATATCTATTAACCATAGATTTATTTATTTTTATTAATTATTTTGATTATTTTTGCAACGCACAGTAGCGTATACGGTTGTACTGTCGTAATCGTCACATATTGGCCTATAGTAGTCATTTATATGTGTAACGGGTTGCCACGTGTAGATGTTGAACATAGAGGTTAAAAAAAAAAACAATTCTGGCGGCGTTGAACCAAAAACTTCAAAGAAGTGCAAATTAGCAAACAAAGTAATGAATTAAATAATAGTATCGAAACTTTGTACTAAGATAAAAATAAAAATGTAGGCCTATATGTAAGAAACATTTGTGTAATTATCTTTTCCTCTTTACACACATGTACACACACACACACACACACTCTCTCTCTCTCTCTCTCTCTCTCTCTCTCTCTCTCTCTCTCTCTCTCTCTCTCTCTCTCTCTCTGTCGTATTCGATCTTGTATTAATTCGAACTAATTTTAAAAATCAGAAGTCGCGTTAGTTAATAAATCAATGTTGCTCAATGTCGAATTCTTATTGGTCGTGTTTCAATTTGAACGTTTTGATTATTATCTGTTTAACTCATTTCATCGTATGCTTATAACCTTGGGTGACGTATTTGAAATTTGAAAAAACGGGACACTTTCTCCTCTTCCCCTCGCTGACCAAACCTCTCCCTTTTCAACTGCTCCAATACCAACTGCGAAACTGTAGTTTCTACTTACATTGAAACTAACACTGAATTATAATAGTTTAATAAAGTGATTGATACTGAACATACTAAATGATTTTGTTTGATCAAAAATGGAAAGTCTTTTTTTCAGTTCGTCATCGTTAAAATAACACTTTCTTTTAGAGTCGTTGTTGTTAAAGGTATATGCACAGTTCTTAGTTCTCTCACTACTCACAACCCGTGAAACAACGTTAGTAACCCTAACGCTTACGTTACCCACTGAGGTGGGTATGTTCGTGAGCTTCCCTCGTCGACTGGCTATTTAAATCGACGATTTAAAGATCGATGTTGTGGAAATGTGAAATTCGGTATTCTTTATAAGTACCGAGTACCGAGAGAGTACGGAACAGGGCGCAGGTCGACGCAATGAATGTAAAACATTCTAATTGTTTTTAAAATCTAGTTTTGAGTAGATTAAACAATTTTTGGCAGTGAAGTTTAAGGTTTCTTGAAAAAAAGGGAATATTTTGGGTCTCTTTTTAATTTTTTCCTGAGACAAGAGGACAAAGAGCATAAAAAAAGGACAATTCCGTTAAAAACGGGACGTCTGGTCACCCGTATTTAACTGGCTCGGTGGGGTCACGTGGCTGAAGAACCGTGTCTCCCATTGTAAAGTCACGGGCCACATGTCCTCGGCTAGGTACCCGAGGATCTCTGCACTCAAAAAAGGGTAGACAGAGAGTGACGGTTACATTATATTACATTTCCTTATATATACTTTTACATTAATGTTAATGTAATACAGTACTTATATATAATACAATGTAGGCTTTTATGTAACACAGTTTTATTAAATTAAATGAACAATAAACGAATGTCATGTAATAAAATAACAAAAGCAATGTAATATAATAGGGCAGTATTATTACATTCTCACACATGGGCACATGCGCTGTAACACATGCTAACCTAGACCGTAAGTTTGTCAATAAATAGTATTTTGTAGTGCTACTAAAGAGGTCATGAGCACGGCAACAGATTTTCCGGAACGTATACACGAACAGTTTAAATCGCGTCTAGTCAACTGTAGAAGCTCGCTAAATATTTTGACATTTTATTAAAATAGCACACTTTACGGTTACTCCTATAACAATTCTTCTGCTATTTATTAAGCTCCTTGATCTGCAGAACTCGCTTACTATTTTGAATGAAGTGCATTTAATATTACATAAATTTCGATATTCGATGATCTTTTTAATGATGGATAAAATTACAACAATCCAGATTGCCCTATTACTTTTTGTTTCGTAAACTAACTATTTCAGAGCAGACGGTCATATAATAAACACTAAAAATTTAAACGTTCGGATTTGGGTTGCAATTCCATTTAGTCTGACCCCCTGCTGGATTTTCACAAATTTTTTCAAATTTTTTATCTCTTTTTTGGGCTCTGGGATCCCAAGATTTTGAAATTTTCAAAAATTATCACTGTATTCAGATCAAGTTAAAATTCTCTTTAATTCGATTCCCTATATAGGCTTTTCCAATTTTTTCTCAATTTGGCCCTGTCACGTTTTTGTCTGCCCCCTCTACTTTTGGTTAATCTCGAAAACAATAAGGTTCTGTAAGGTAAACGTACGAACACGTGTGGCAAGTTTTACGAAAATCGGTTGATGCGTTCAAAAGTTATCGTGAGACATACCCCCAAAGATAGACAGACAGACAGACAAACGGTCGAGTTAAAAGTGAGAACTTGCTTGACTCGTTCAAAATGGCGTTTAAATATTTAGTTTACTTTTATTATTGTCAAATTAGTATTTATTTAATTTCTGTAACGGCAGTACTGAAATATTTTAATATTAAAACACACAATAGAGCAGTAATTCCAGACATCCGTAATATGTATTAAAATTTTTACTTGAAGAAACGGCGGATCCCTGTTATCTCCAAATAATTAATGGCTCGGTTTCTGTATACATTTCCGGAACCAACCGATCGTGCACGACAATCGCGGACCAATTATTGTACTCAACAACATAGCTCGAACCGCAATTGTTTACAGTCTTGCGTTGTAACGAATGTCCATAATTATTTATTTGTAAAGAACATGAAATTATGGGCTTTTCAAGAGACGTTTTTATATTTAATCAGTACGGATTTAATTAACTAACGTCTTACATGTATTGTTAAAACAATAAAATAATAATTAGTAAATATTAGTTAATTAGTAAATAATAATAATAACAATAATAAATATTTATAAATTTGTAAAGTATATACATTTATAAAATGTTATATAAATTTATAAAATATATCAACTTATATTTTGAAAACTATAAAAATAGCAAATAAATATTGTTTATTAAAATAATTAGCTTATAAAATGACAAGTTATCAAATAGTCAGTGATACTCACAAACTTGTACATGCCGAAAGAAGTGGATAGGTCTCTTCAGTAAAAGTAGATTCAAGAGTAGATTGGAGAGTAAAACGTATGTGGGCGTTTATATAGTTTGGAAAATTCTGGCGATTGTGTGTCTACAGTGCGTGACCTTAACATTAACACTGAGTATCCGTCGTGTGCAAAAAACAAAATGAAAAATCGTCTAGTTTCGGACACTTGGAATATGTTACTACATTCTGTTCTCTTGACAGTGATCAGTGTTCGGTGTTCGGTACAGATTAAGAATTAGAACGACGTAAACCTTTGTGACATTTAAGATTCGGCATACAAGATCTGGCTTTTGGAAAACCCGATAACGAAGTTTTTTACGCTCTATCGCGTACGAAATGATTACTAACCTAGTAGCCTCTATACTTCTACATTATATACTTCTGCTTATATACATTATTTATATACTTCGAGCATTATCGTTTTCAGAGCAGATTAACACAAGGAAGAATGCCTATTCAGAAATCTATTTTTATGGTAAGAATATTTAGGTCTAAACAGTAAACTGACATCTGTCATTCTATAGTAGATGTGGGCTAGTTTAAAATATCGGTATGGAGAACCATACATGACTTCCATGTTCTAAGATTTATATTTAAAATCATTTTCGAAATGAAATATTTCCATAGAAACTACTTCTTTCTTCAGCCTTAACCACAGTACTGTGGTCACTAACGTATACCACCTCACGTTAGCGCACTCGATTTTCACTGATGATGGCAGTCGATGGCACTGCCGAAACGTCTGGTTTTGCAGAAAACATTGGACCACGGCCAAACAGCCCGGGAAGGAATTTTAACAACAAACTACTTCATTGTTGCCGATAACGTACTACACATAAAAAATTATCCCCTCCCCCTTCAATTATCATTTTCATTTTTAGAAAATTACCCCCTCCCCCTTCAACTACCCTTTTTTCTTTATAGATATTTCATCTAACTTTTTACAGTAGCTTATTATGACCTTCTTTTCAGGATACTTTATCTGTCAAATTTAAGTACTTTACTCATGTTAAAACATAGAACGTTGCAGGTAAATTACTCCTCCCCCTTAACCGATCTTCACCAAATCAATAGGCCTTGAGTCCTCTACAACTCAGGCAACAACTCAGGCACACCTGCAAAAAAATTATTTGATTCTGTTTGAATTTGCGGCATTTATCGTTCGCCGTAGAAAACAAAACAAAACATAAAACCCTTATCGGTTATTTTCTCTATGTTAGCAGTCTTCATAACAACTTTGTCGAATTTTGTTGCTTCTCTGCTATATACACTTTTCCCTCGAACGAGGCCTTTCGGTTTCAGCAACCATAGGTTGTTGTAGGAAGAACTTGATAATGGTTGCGAAACCGAAAGGCCTCGTTCGAGGGAAAAGTGTATATAGCAGAGAAGCAACAAAATTCGATAAAACTCTTGTTAAAACATATAACGGTGCAGGTAAACTACCCCTTTCCCTTAACCGATCTTCACCAAAATCAATATGCCTCGAGTCCTCTACAACTTAGGCACATATGCAAAAACATTATTTGATTCTGTTTGAATTTGCGGCAGTTATCGTTTGACATAGAAAAAATTCAACACACACACACACACACACACACACACACACACACACACACACACACACACACACACACACACACACACACACACACACACACACACACACACACACACACACACACACACACACACACACACACACACACACACACACACACACACACACACACACACACACCACATTTCAGAAAATGACTTTTCTTCATGTTTTGAGGGTAGTAAAATCAGAATCAGCCCTTATCTCGAACACGATTTTTTTCACCATCACCGTACTTCCATTTCCTTGTAGAACATGGAAGTAAAATAGAAACAAAAGAGGTTAAAAGCGATAAAAATGGGTAACGAGTGTAAACGATTCCCCTTGAAGACCACATAAGAAATGAAACTATTAAAGAAAACTAAGTCAACAGGATAACTCATTCACAAAATAGAATCACTGCAGTCTGGTGTGATATAGCAATATGGTCAGGTATGATATGTGTAAATTAACTATAATGTCCAAAAGTTTTAGGTTATGTCGCCGCAAACAGACGAAGAAGAAGACGTATATTTAGGAAATCCTGAAAAGCCCAGGAATGGTAAACGAATAACCAAAGATGCTGTGGAATTACGAGAACTTAGAGAAGTCACCGAACTATCTGTTCATACAGCGTAATTGTGTAAAGTACTGGCTATGAAATCGGTATCACTAACCAACGGTCCTTTCGGAATTCTGCCAATAAAGTCACCATGACTGTACATAACTACTCATAATTATGGAATTCTGTTGTTTAGGTTTAAGGATGATCGAACGCAGTATCAAATAGCTATAATGTTTCATGGTTAAATTTTTGCATAGCCTATTTATTTGACAGTTTGGCCTGTTTTGTTAAAAACGGAATGTAATGTATTCGTTATTTTTAATCCGAATTTCATGAGCAAGGTACCATTGGGCTATTGGTTTATGTAATAAGACATTTTTTCTTATAAGTACTGATTTTTTACTTCCATGTTCCATAAGGAAATGGAAGTATGGTGATGGCGAAAAAAATCATGTTCGAGATAAGGGCTGATTCTGATTATACTACCCTCAAACATGTCATTTTTCGAAAAGTGTCCGTGTGTGTGTGTGTGTAAAATTTTTTCTATGGCAAACGATAATTGCCGCAAATTCAAACAGAATCAAATAATGTTTTGCATACCTGTCTGAGTTGTAGAAGACTCACGGTCTATTGATTTTGGTGACGATCGCTTAAGGGGAAGGGATAGTTTACCTGCAACGTTTTACGTTTCAACAGGAGTAAAGTACTTGAAAATTCATTTAAACTTTTTCAAATAATGGTAATTGTTAAAAATAAAATAATTTTGTTGCCAGGGAATAAAATTATAATTTTTCATTTTGATTTAAATCATGTATGAGTGAAAATATATCATTCCTGGCAGGCAAACATATCTCAATTATGTAATGTTTACGTTTCTAAAGTTTTATTATTGTGATTACCGCAATAAAAAGGCAGGTAGGACACACGCACGCACGCGCGCGCACACACACACACACACACACACACACACACACACAATTTGCGTTATTTCTGGTCTCACTCATGTTTATTTTCTTACGTTTACACGCTTTTTAAATGGAAAGTGCCGAAACCACAACGGGTGCAAGCCGAAAAGGTGTCCAGCGTGGACAGCGATTTGCTTCCTCTGGATCGCTGGCCAGTGTAACTGCACGATTTACAGAGGAACGGTTCATAGACAAACTTTTCGTCTTTAGGGAATGAACCCTCTGCAAGATGCTCAGGGTCCATGAGAGACTTCGGAGCGCTCCTTCTTTTCCGCGTGTTTGTTCTGTGAAACGTACACTGTACATTCGCAGCTTTACTCTGAGCAACACTCTAGAGGGAATGTTGAAAATTTTTGTCCACGGTGTACCATCATACACACTAAAACCTGCTCTGATGTTTTGATTACGAACATCACAATATTAAAACTTTGGAAACTTGAGCACTACTTAATGGAGATCAAACATTAACTTTTACAAGCTATTAATTTTATGCATATTTTGAAGCAATAAATGTTTTAATAAAGTAATACAATCTGTGTACTTATTTCTATTATGGTATAAGAATTACAAACTAATATGTTTCATGTGTGTAAGTATAAAAAATATATAAATATTTTTCTCATCTGGAAAATTGTTTGCCCCTCCTGGAAAATATTTTGACCTCCCTGATGGCTAGTTATTTACTAGCCTGTGTGGAATATAGCGTTATGACATGGATCAGAATGGTGGGTGTTAAACAGAAGACACAAACATATTTAGAAATTATCGAACCGAATTCAAGTAAATTATTTTAAATATAAATCTTAGAACATGGAAGTCATGTATGGTTCTCCATACCGATTTTTTGAAATTTGGAATTAGACGTTTCAATCAGCCGGAATTAAAAAAATTTTGAGAATAATTGGTTTGTTTTGTACTTCTAAGAAATGTTGTATACCAGATTTCAACTCCATGTCTCATTTCGTTCGGTAGTAATTACGAATTTGTTAAAAACACATATACAGACACACATACGGAAAACGAAGCATTTTTTGGCATATGTTAATTGGATATTTTTCCTTCAGTTTATTGGGTAGAATCATTTCTGGAAGTTTCAAGCTATATTTTGGAAGCACCTTGTACACACTCTGGTTTCGATGTATCCGGTAAACATGTCAATCCGTATAAAATTAATTGTTATGTTCTAGGACGCTTCACTTCTACAAATAATTAGCCCTTGTCTTCTTATTTTATTATTCCTCTTCGAGATTAGTAGTTTTTCTTCCCCAACAAAATCGTTTTTCGGTCTGCCATACTTCTCTATAAAACCTTTCTCGTCTATCGCACACGTAACACTTACGACCCCTTCCCCCATGGCTTTCTACGTTTACATTAGTCCTTCTATAATACCTGTTTCGGCCGTCTACTTCTGGTTTCAACATCGACATACACCAGAAACCCGATAATATAATGTGATTATTATTGACAGTGTCGGTCACGTTCTTCTTTACATTTCTTCTGTCCTTATTTCCTTCGTGGAGGTAGTACCTATTGCGTATTTTCTCTCATAACCTGATCTACGGCTCGGATGTTTTCCCTTCTGTTATTTGTAAGTCACATATCTGTTCCACATGTCGTTGCGTTTCGTTTTAAAGTATTTGTGATAGACTTTCTTTTATATTTGTGCACCTAAAGGGAAACGAGATGTGGGAAGACTACGCAAAAGATGGCTTAAAAATAGAGATCGGAACAGATGACGTCACCTAATCCTGGAATGAAAAAGAAAACTTTCTTTTATAATATCTTGACTTTTAGTCTACGTCAATACTTTTAAACGCTCATCTACGATTCTCATTGTTTCTCGATTGTCAATTCGGGGCTCAATAGCCTCGTCGCATTTGTTACTTTGTACAGTAATAAACAAGCCTTATAAAATTAAAATTATCTCATAATTTTATCCTCTCGTTTTCTAAAAATTGATCTGTTTCCACGTTTCCAAGCATTTAAAATGCATCCTGATCTGTTTCCACATTTATCCTCATAAAATTGTGTTGCAAATGCGTCTCATACATCCTCACTGGCTTAATTATTAACTTTGCAATTGACAAAATTTTGTTTGCGTGTATCGAAACAAGCGAATCACGTGTTTAAACATTGTTGATTATGGTCCAAGTCACGTTTTTGATAATAAATTACCTTATTTCAAATCCGTCCTGTGACTTCGTTGCTTTGTTTTTGTTGTTACGCGTTTCGGGAACTATGTCCCATCATCAGACGTATCACTCGGGAAGAGATCGTCAAATATTAAAATTCATAAAAGTACATTATTTAAACACACGTGTTCGACTCGGTGCGCACCGTGCAACGTTCGGTCGGATACTGAATTCTTGGACTTCGAGTTATTGCCAGGTTGTTTATCTCAAGCAAATGCAACGCGGTGTCGTACAGTGGGTTGGATTTAAAATTAAATTTATCATTCAGTATGCCATCATGGTTGTTCGTGCTGTTATAACTTTTGTATATTTCAAACTCCTCTAATGCGTCTATGTAGCGACCCTTGTTACAGTTACAGTTACTGTAACAAGAGTCGCTACATGGACGCATTAGAGGAGTTTGAAATATACAAAAGTTATAACAGTGTAACGTCTCTCCTGTTAAGACATTATAATACAGGGAACCAGTTTAATTGGTTGCTTTCAATTAAACCGGGTGCCGTTGTTAGTACAAATTACTTACCAACAAATCGGGAAAATATATAGAACAGGAATTTGTCTTAGGATAAGTAAATTTACTCACTCTCTAGATTTTTAGCAAAAACATCTCTTTATTATGGCTTCTTAAATAATGATTTAAAAGTAATGGTTATCTTTTTGTTTTTACGTTAAAATAAACTTCTGATAGATTCTGCATCAAATGCTCTTATACTCTTTAAAATGTTACTCTGATGAGCAAACCATACAGTTGTAAATTACATTGAATACCTCGGATCCGGGTTTTAACTTTATAATATTCTAAAATACTTCAACATTATGCAAACTATTAGAAGAATAGTTTGATCAAATTTCGAATTAACTTTTACCTTTAACTATCATCAGATTACTATTATTTCGTTACAGTAACTACAAACATTAATATGTTAACATTTACATAATTTTAATGAGTCTTTACAAAAATGTACTGTTTTTTGTTGTGGTTGTTAGAAAGATAACGGTTTGGTTTCACCTTGGTATAATGTGTATCTGCGGCAGGTTCTCTTGCTGATCCTTTTCAGTTGGTTTTCCTGGACGTTCTTCGTTGTCGTTGGGGTTCCTCCATTTAGTTTGTTGATTCTAAGTTGCGATCATGAAGAAAGGATTCTGCTACCTGGAGCTCGTAAAGTTGTCGTCGTTGCTTCACTCCTGACGTTGGTGTTCACTTTTCACATTTTACTTTTAACTGCACTAATGTTACCTTTTTATATGGTATGGAACATACCTTACAATTTAAACATTTTTATAAATAGATGTGTCGGCTATGTTAGTTATTTTAAATTATTTCTCTACATTTCAACTACTTAACTTGTTTTACTTTTCACTTCATTTCAACTACATGTGGAGTATGTCACCACGAAACACTTACTTTCTGCTACATCGTTTTTTCCATATATTCACTCGTTTACCTTCACGACACATGGTAAAGCTGTTACCTTGTCTGAGATTCTGGCTCGACTCGGGTTTGGTTTTGCGGCGGTTAGTAGGGAAGCGGGCGCAGTTCACGCGGAGAGAGAAAAGTAGTTCGTACTTTTATTATTATTATTATTTTTACACTAATTAACTACTATTAATAATCCTACCTTTTCTTTATTGAGTTAGGTATTTCATTTATTATTATCACGTCTTTTTATTTAATTAGAATGATTATTAGTATTCGCTTCAATATAGTGTAATTTTCATGTCCGTACTAGATTTTTACAAGTTGATACAGGCATATAGGTACAGAGGGGAGGGTGGATTATTTTCTCACGTGTTATTTTGAATAAAAATTATTTTGTGCTATTTAAATTTCTTTTAAATCGTCACAACAGCACGAACAACCATGATGGCATACTGAATGATAAATTTAATTTTAAATCCAACCCACTGTACGACACCGCGTTGCATTTGCTTGAGATAAACAACCTGGCAATAACTCGAAGTCCAAGAATTCAGTATCCGACCGAACGTTGCACGGTGCGCACCGAGTCGAACACGTGTGTTTAAATAATGTACTTTTATGAATTTTAATATTTGACGATCTCTTCCCGAGTGATACGTCTGATGATGGGACATAGTTCCCGAAACGCGTAAAAACAAAAACAACGCAACAAAGTTACAGGACGGATTTGAAATAAGGAATCACGTGTGTGGTGCACATGTAGTCCACGTGTAGGGAAGCACCACAGGTGCCTCACAAAAGCAGCGATTGATGCTGATATTTAATTGTAAACAATGGCTGTTGCAATTTTTTGGCTGATCTTTCCGACCACAATGTAGTGTTTTTGCTGATCTTTCCGATCACAATGTAGTGTTTTTTATTGTGACTGCAAAATTATATTATGAATTTTTACAGGTCCATGTATTGTACCCATTTGTAACCAGGTAATTTAATAACTTATTACTGTATTTTGAATTTAACACCAAGCCACACCTCCTAGTGGTGGGGGACGAGAAATACCTACAGATAGCTAACGTGCCTCTGAGAGCGAGTGACAGCCGGTATAAGCTGTCCCTCCTCTACTTTTCAACAAGTAGAGGCTACGGTACCATCTTGCCATTAGGGTAAGAAATTGCCGCTGATGAACCTTTGATGGTCTACGGCGTACGATATGGGAGGCAAGGGGAAACCACCATGTTAAAGATCCTTATGGATATCTCAAACAGCGAAAACTGCTCTCTTTAGTCCGGAAGACAGCTAGTATATGGGAGGAGATATACTGATTACATACCAGAGGTAACATAACAGAAACGATTATATAATGGCAAAGGCGATTTAAATGCACGTGTTGGAAATTACCCTGTAAGACGTATAATGGGAAGTCATGGTGAAAGAGCAGAAAATGGAAATGGATGACGGACCATTGATTTGCCGCGTTCAACAATTTTAGGATAACCGACAGAAAGAGATACAGAAATATACTGGTGTGTTAGAGGATCTCAGTTAATAATTGATTGTGTTTAGTGAATGGAAAACTATTGAATTGTTGGATGATACACGGGTTTTTAGTGGATGTGACTTTGAGGCTGACTATATTCTCCTTATACCAAAGATTAGTATTCCTAATGGGTGGAGGACGGTGCGACCCATAGAGCACCAGTGACAGAACCAAACTTTTTAAAGTACATCAACTCCAAGATGATAGTATACGACACCTGTACGAGACTCCTCGAGTGAGTCAGTTTGAGCAACAGACATCCATACGTAATAATGTAAAACAAGAATGGGATAACATCAGAGCTATCATATCCCATGCAATATTAAAAGCACTAGGATCGAGACGTAAAAGATACAAAAATCGATCCCTGAGTATATGGGATGATATTGCCTAAACAATAGATGCTAAGAAACAGGCATATTTGTAACATGCAGCTTTACAGACTGATCATACAACGTCAGAATATAAGCTCCGCTGAGCCACTGCCAGAAGAGGAGTAAGAAAAACCAAAACAAATAATTGGAACAAGTGTATAAGTGACAGAGCACAATGTGCAGTATAGGCAGGTCAAGGCTTACAAACTATTACGAAATTTAAATCAAATAGAAAGAGATAACCTAAAGATCAGTTATGTCGTAGAAAAGGAATGACTCAGATGAGCGGGCGTGGACCCAGGAGCATCTGGAAGAAACGAAATTTGCACACATCTATGAAAGTGTGGTTCCAGTAGCAATCGATGCATTTGTAGCTGCTCTGCAATGCAGTAAAACAGAAAATCGCTGGGCGCTGATGGGCTGAATTTCGAGCTTATAAAGTATGCGCCAGTCTTACTGCATAACTGAATTTTATCAATTGTGCTGGACCACTGGTCATATTCCTGAAGATTGGCAGATGGGAAAGGTAGTCCCCATCTGAATTGTATTTTAGCAACACTAATGAATGCAATAACGGAGACTATTGTCTCGGAGGTCCAGGATAGTTTCAGGAAGAACAGATCATGTTTATATTGATTGAAGAAGCTGCAGTGAAACTTCAAAGAGCCTCTGATGCTGTGAGCAAATGTATCAAAAAATGGCGCATTAAATTAAATGAGATGAAGTCAGTCAATGTAAATTTTACAAATCTAAAGATTGGTCATCGGATACCAGTTATAATTAATTCATTACCAATTCCTTATGCTAACACAGCTAAATATTTAGGAATGACATTAGACGCAAAACTTAAATGGAAGGAGCATGTCAAAAAGAAAAAGCAGGAGTTGAATCTAAAGTTCAGGAAAATGTATTGGCTCTTGGGAAGACAATCCCAGCTGTCAATCCATAATAAATTGCTGTTGTATAAGGAAGTGCTAAAGCCTATCTGGACCTATGGGATACAGCTCTGGGGCTGTACAAAGAAATCAAACATAAATATAATTCAAACATTTCAAAACAAGGTGCTTCGGTGCAATGTTGATGCACCACGGTATGTAAGAATCGACAACTTACACAGGGATTTAAAAATTGAACTTGTCTTTGAGGAAATAAAAAAGCAGGCAGTGAAGCACGGGCAACGCGTCTTGCAGCATGTACACCCTGGGATACGGTGACTGCTGGATACAACTAATGCAGCTAGAAGGCTGAGACGAACTAAACCACTTGATCTGATGGATATTGTAACATAACAAGATTACATCTCAGAATAAAGACAAGTATATCATCAAAATTCGTTGTGAATTATACCTAAACGCAATCTTTTTAGAAATAAAATACAAAGAAGAATAAAATAAACTTAACAAATAAAGAAATGAAAACAAAGTATACTATTTAAAGATAAATAATAATGTTAAGGAGGAAAAAGTAATAAAAACAAAAGGGAAATATTATAATAAGTAAATACTAGGGAAATAGGGAACGAAAATTTAGGAATTAGAAAATTCATATTATAAAATATGAAACCGAACCTGTGACCCATAAATAATCCATCCAAGAGCTGTGCTGAATGAATCGGTATTTTGTAAAAATAAATTGGATTGTTGAAGAATTTTCGAACGAGGCAGAACACATTAATTTAATGCTGGTCATTTATACAAAATAATTGAAGATATAAAACGAAATGATAAAGAAAAACTGTGGAAATAACGAGGAGACTAATGTTTTAATGGAATACAATGAAAACTTGAAGGCCAGAAGATAAATATCAAGCAATAATTCGTAAATGAAACTACAAGATTGGTGAGATTGTTCCGTAATGTTAAGACAAACACTTGAACAAACATTACTTCATTTAAAGAGCAAGTTACAGTGAAACACTATAACAAAAACAATATAAACATTATAATTATGAATTTTATTTGTTCACTATAATTATTATTATTAATAGTTCCTGTTTAAGTTGTTCTTTTGTATGATCCAAAGGACCCATGATTCAACATATATACACAACACCAAATTACTGAACATTATTTATAAGTATTATGTTTTATTTTATATGTATGACTTGGACGATACATAGACTTTAATTGTTATATTAACCCAGAGAAAAAGAGTTTTCATGTTATCAAACCGAAAAGAGCTATAACCGAAGAAAGGGACAATGAATGTTAATACATTTAAATATATGTCAAAGAGAAAGTGATCAATAAATTTTATGGAATTTGAGACAAGAGCGAATAGGAGTTTGATTCTTTATTTTAACCTAACATTACATTAGAGAAGGGTAAGATTAGGATTTAAGATTCACATAAGATTCACATTAGATAGAGTCTTATTATAATATTAGTTAAATGGGGAGATTATAGCCAATGGGTTATATCTCTTGATTAGTGTCTTTAATTATGAAATGTAAATTACTAGGTGGGTAGTACTCAGCTGTAATAAAAATAAATAAATAAAAAAAAATGTTTATATTGGTCATCACAATATACCAAGCCATTGAAAAGCACAGAGAATATCAGTTGCCCATATACATAGGTTTGTTCGGCTTTTGAAAGGTATTTGGTAGGGAATAGGGGTAAACTGTGGGCAATAATGTCAGGGACAGGGCTCCCGCAACTCCTAATTAGAGCAATACAAAGTCGTTATATAGACAACGAAATCTTAATATAGACAAAAAGACGGAGCATAACTCTCAATGTGGGCCTGGTCAATTGTGGAATACGACAAGGATGCCCATTATCACATTCTCTTTTTATTTTATGTATAGACGATACCATACATAATTGGCACATGAAACTTCCGCAACATTTTATGACTGGTGCCACATTGTTATTTGCAGATGACCAGACTATTCTGTCGACCTCGGAAAGCTGCTTGGAGATGGCTGTACACTCATTGAGTCGAATCTGCAAGGATTTCGAATTATGGCTACAGATCTTCAATTGAAGATCAAGGTGGTGCTTTTCATGGAGCTGATCCCATACGAGCAAAAATTGTTTATATGGTACTGTTCTAAAGTAGGTCAGTAATTTTTTGAATATCTGGGCTATAATGCGTCTTACTGTGCCGTGCTTACACGGCGCTTCTTAGAAAACCGAATTATATTTATAATATTAGTTTCTCACTACTTATTTTATAATTGTAAAGCTATAAAATCCGCCTCAGTTTATATTTTATTTTCCGGTGGTTATGTTCCACTTGGTTTTTCTTTCAACTTTTTGTATTTTTGTAAAAGCATAAAAGAAAGTGAGAACTTGTCATTTTGCAAACCCATACAGACATGTTAACCTTGTGATGGTACTTTACTATTTGGGAACAATCCCGAAATATTTAATTATGCATTGTAACCTGAGAGTTTGTACAGGCTGCCTGGCCAATTTCAATTGACAATTTCTAGTCTTTGTAATTAATTCAGTTTTTTTAATTCTGTTATACTCTTATAATTTAACGGGTTTTGGGGTTTTTTTTAATGAAAATTTATGTAAGGCTAGCCGGGCACTTAAACTGATTACTGTAGTCTTGGCTCATGATGACTAATCCAGGGGGTTCCGGTTTCCGGTTTGGGGTATGATAAAAATATACAGGCTGTCTGCCAGGTTGAACATGTGTCTGTGATATGTGTATATATTTCTATGTGTATTGATGTATGTATATCAATTCTATGTGTATTCTATGTGTATCTCAATTATGTATTCTTTATGTCAGTGGGTTATGTACGGGGAATATTTATGCAACCATATCATTATAAATCTTAAGAGACATTAAAGCAATTTTGTACTGTGATACTAATTATGTGTGATGTTGAATTATGAGGGTAATTTTAAATTGATAATTTGGGGAGTTTTGGAATTGTGCATGATGATATAAATTAAATATGAATTGTGATAAAATATTTTCTGAATTTTAAACAAGATTGCAATTAAGATGTATGAATATTAAATTATACTAAATTATATTGAATTAAAATAATTTCGCTTGTGATCGATGTATATATAGATTTTTTATAATGAGTTTGGGAGATAATAAACATGTTATATTACTGGTTAACAGAGAGTTTAATTGCAAGTCCCGTCTCACTGGACCCAGCGCATTTTTGCTTCTCTAGGCCTTCTGCCTAGTTTTAAATATCTAGTGGCCCCTCTTTAAAAAAAAAATTTTATAAAGCATAAAAGATTTTAAAGAGGGGTTACATTACACTACAAACAGTGATCGTGAATAAGCTACGTAAATTCAACCATATGGGTGAGACCATCAGGAGAACTCTAAAATCAACGAGTAAACGCCTGAAGTTCTACAGGGTGATGGGTCTCCCCACACTTCTCTACGGGTCTGAGAATTGAACTTTAACGAAATTCCAGGACAGTCGTATTCAAGCGGCCGAAATGAGTTTTCGCAGACACGTGACACGATATACTATTCAAGATCGCAGAAGAAATGTAGATGTGCGGCAGGGACCGGATATTATGAGCATTATCGGTAAGACGGTCCAATATCGGCTAAAATTGGGATGTCTTAACCGAATGGGTGACTGCCGCACCCCCCAAAACTATTGAAATATAAACCTAATGGACGAAGACGTGGGGGGGGGGGACGCCTGAAGAACCACTGGGGTGGCTCTAGTCTATTTGCTTGGGACTGGAACAGACATTTTTTTGTTCAGTTCTTGCTGAAAATGATTATTATTTTGAATTTATTTACTTGCATCATAATTACGTAGTTACTCTGATTGTTGTAGGTAAAATTTAATCGTTATTACTTTTTTGTTATTTTTTAGACACAAAGTCGTATGTGTTTGTTGTATTGTCTGTACCGACTTATTGCATTATAAACATGAGCAAATGAATCATTGTTAAATTATGGTATACGTGGAGAACATTCTGTGATAAATGCAACGCACATTCCACATACTTAAGGTGAAAATATGTTACTCTTCACACACACACACACACACACACAAGCCTTCGTAACGAACTTCCCCTTCCGTATAATTTACTCATTCTGTCTTCCAGTTATTGTCTTTCTTTCTCTCTCCTCTCCTACTTTTAATCCGTCTACGGTTACAAACAAACGCTTTAAACAAATAGTATGTAATACTAAATTTTGCCCGACGTTGTGTGCGTCAATGTAATAATAAAATATGCCCCTCAGTTCCGGAGCGCCAATTTAATAATAAAATATTTTATATGCTCTTTATCTCAGGGTAAAATATAAATAAATGCTCAAATTTTCTTATAAATTGTTCTTCGATTTATTACAATTAGCTATGATTGATTATCATACTTTATCATTTATATATGAACTATATAAATTCTAATCAAAATATAAACATATTCATTTTCATAAATCTTATTTCATTACTCATATTCATAGCTCTAATAATTTAAATATTATAATTCTTATTCAAAGACAAAACTTTTAATAATAAATTTCTTAAATTTAATATACTACGACATTGTTAATTATTGATCTGGATTCATTTAAAATCGGTGCTCATGGATAAATTTAATTTCCACAATTTCCTAATATTATTTAATTTTGTTGTAAATAAAATTTTATCTTAATCCTTTAATTAAATCTTATGAGTTCTTTAAGTGAACAGACAGTGGACCTAATACTAATTATGGCATGAAAAGTTTACTTGTGGTATGTATCCAAATCTGGTAGCAGTTCATATTGTGTGGTTGTCATGTTGATCGTCTGGCGTGTCTGCGATATTTCCCTCTGGATTAGCAGATTGTAACGTGGTCTCCTTTGAGTCACAAGACACTGCACAACACCAAACTTCACTCTCTCAAATTAGTTCGCGTTAATTGTTATTATAGTTATTCGCTTCTACAGCCATTATTAATTATTATTTATTAACTGCGTTATGGTTTGAATCACTGTTGTTACGGGTTTAGTTCGTTTCGAAATGTTACTCGATGATGAAGTTATTGTTGCGTATTTGCACAACTAAATCACAGCGTTATTTAATTATCATTTGTGTTGTATTAATTCACTTGTACGTCACTAGTAAAATTACAGTTTTTCTCTTTACCGAAATCTGTTCTAGTACGAGCTTACTTTTCTAACCATCGTACCGAATTTCTCTAAGTCCAATAACTATGGGAATCTCGGTCGCGGACTTACACTCCCGTTTCCGTCAAAATTTTTAGTTAAACTCCTCGAGCGCGCCTTTCTCGCGTCCCTATATCGAATTCCATATTTCTCCCACTTACTTCTGATTTTTCTTACGCTGTTTTCTAATTGGTTCTACTTTACGACTCTTCAGATTTAGAGACCACCTATTTTTCCGAAAGAACTTCTCTGATAGGCCTTTGGATTCCCACCAGATTCCTTCCCTAGGTCACTACACTGAGGTCGTTGTCGCTGCTAGATACTGTAGCAATAATTCTTGCCTGTCACTTTTTTGGAGTAAACAAAACAACCCTTAACTTTCTCGTCAAGTATTGTTTTCGTGCACTAGGTTGTTCTAATGGCATCAACTATTGTTACTTACAGGCCTTACCAAACTTCCTTTCAACACTTCTTGCTTGTGTTCGGACATTGCTCCGAGCTTTCTCTCTTCTCAGTAAGGTCGAAGTCCTGTCGCTGACCGTTTGAGTCTTTCAATAACATATACCTTTTTTTGTTTCGCTATATGCAGCTGGCGTGTATATGTATTCTGGTCTATTGTTAATACCTACAGCTGCTCTTCAAATGAGTTCGTTTACTTCTGTGCCCTTTTTTCTACGGATCTGAGGTAGTTGTCAAAGTTTAACGTTTCTTAGTATGGAGAGCGATGAACTCAGCCTATTTGCCGTGAGCGTGTTGGGGCTGATATATGATTTTATTGCCTGTCAGTCACCTCTGCGTTTCACACAACAATTCCCTGTTACAGCGCTTAAAGATACATCTCTACTCAAAATAAGAAATTTTCAAAATTTCTGATTTTGGTGTTATATCGTCCCCGAAATTTGTCGCTTTGGATGGATTTCATACATCTAAAAGAGATTCAAATTTCTGCGCCTTGTCATCGAGGTTTAACATGACGAAATGCATACATTTTATATTCCTAGTATTGGCTCATCATCCGTTGGACGTAGTGTAATGGATTTGCTACCTGTAGTGACCCACTGCGGGCTGTTTATTATGTAATGTAAACAGTACCCCCAAGACCCTATTCCAAAACACTTTCGCTTTCCGTTTTTAAATGAATCCGTTACATATATCTTTTAACTTTCTTTTCTTACAACCCTTACTTAACACATAATTATACTTACAAACTAATCTTTAGACATTAAATTTAAATTCGTCATTCAGCATCAATTTAAAACAACTCCTTACATCTCCCTTACAGGACCTATAATATTTACAAAATTAATTTAGCAAGTTTTATTCAATGTTAGCATCATTTATCATATCAATAAATTTTATATTTCTGTAAAATAATTTTTAGAATTCTCTATTTTCATTGTACAATTTTAACACATGTTAATCATTATGTTAACCTTTAATTTAACTATTCCTTATTATATTCACATTAATTTACTCTATATTACCTTACAGGATTTATAAAATACTAATTACTATCAAAATTGTTACTAATTCACCAATTACATCTTGCTATTCTAATAATATTATAGATTTTAATGCCATAAATTAATCAAGTTTTCTACAATAATTCGCTATTAATGTCCTTTGATAGTCCATCTTTTACTTATTGTAACTTTTCAATCATTTCATTATTTAATTGAATTTTAAGAGTCTTGCATCACATATATATGTATATATCACTATTCTAATTTTATTGATTGTTCTCATTCAATTGTTATATTAAACACATATATTAAACAATCTTATTCTAACCATATTAATTGTCCTTACACTTGCATTCGTTTAACATATCTATATATATATATATATATATTGTCTATGTACTTATGTTAACATAATTATCGCTAACATTTTCAGTTCACATTTCGTTATCATGAAGATTAAAAGTACTACTACACTTGTTAGTATTTTACTTCATCGTTTATACAATTATACAATTATCATTTTAGTTTAATTAATGTTAAAATTATTACAATTTATTTAATACTCTATTGCGTCTTACAATTGTTTTATAATTCATAACTTTTCACTGGCGTCAACTAAGAATCTGAATGATACTTTTTTCGCGATCATATCAGGATAGTAAACGTCAGGACTCGGTTTTCTTTCCTTTCTTCACATTCTTGTCTATGCCGTTTCATTTTACTGGCATTGGTTTTCATTTACCATTTACTTTATTTTATTCTTATGATATTCATATCTATTTATCTTCTTCGGTTAATGTATTCTTACACAACCAATTTTACCTAAGGTATTTCACCCAATATTATCTAACTTAATTATTAAATTTTCGGACATTCTGAAGATTGTTTTCTTTAATCCGTTACATTTAATTACTTTTAATTTCCTATTTGTGGAGACATAGTTGTACGTTTTAAGTCAGTGCCGTTATAACACATTTTGTTGGTAAATAGTAACACTTACCCTGCAGTCGGCCGTTGACATCTAAAGAATTTATGACATCTCTCTCTCTCTCTCTCTCTCTCTCTCTCTCTCTCTCTCTCTCTCTCTCTCTTTTACGGTGTGTTGAAAGTGGATCTTCCCATCCCGTTCGACAACTTTCCCAGGTCATACTACCATTATTTATGTACGCGCTGAGTTTTTTTTGTCGTTTCTTCTTTTCAACCCTCTTACAAATACGTTTTTTGACAGCTTGTGGCGTTTTAATTATTTTCGTTTTCCTGTCCGCGTACTCACATAATAAGGTTTTATTTTCAAGACTTCTAGGAAATCTCATCTTCATCGCTTGAAATCTTCCTTTCGTTCTCGTACCAATCTTCACAATATTCTTGAATGGTCCAGCAAATTTCATCCTTTTCTTCTTTCGTGCTAATGCAGTTCGCCTTTGATAATCATCAGAACTGTTTTTCATCTTCTTACTCTCAGGTTTGATTCCAAAATTTTTACGCACCTCACCAGTCCTACTTCTAATTTTTCTATCAGTACTGGTAATATTAACTGTAGTATTCAATTTTTTCTTTTCAATTCTCTGCTTTTCTTCAGCTTCCGTGTTAGCTAACTCAATTCTCAGGTGGTAACCCTCATACACATTACCATTTGCTTCCAAAGCACGATATGCACTATTTTCATCAGTAAAACGTACATATGCATGGATATTTGTTCTGTCTTTATGAAACTCTTTCTTAATGATAGTACGTCTTTTGGGAAATCGTGGATCAGATATTGCAGCATATCGCAATCTCGTATTTATAATCGTACCAAACTTTCTGAAATATTTGATAATTTTCTTTTTTGTAATTGTGTTTGGTAAGTTGCCAACAAACACAGTACAAGTATCTTTATCACCTTCATATCTACCATTAATAATTGTAGATCTTTCTTTTGATCTTGAGATATGATGTTCAGACAATGCTTTAGTTGTTAAACATTGATACTCGGTGTCAATTTGATCCATAGTATTTCCATTTAATTTGTTTTCTTCCATTTTTTCTGATTGTTTTTGTAAATCAGTACCCACCTGGTGGATTTGTCCTCGTACATCTCTTCTCATTAACTCTATTTCTTTGTCTAATTTCTCGACGAGTTGTTTACCTCTTTCTTCATTCTGTTTTTTCGTTTCTTCAATTTTTCTTATTGTCTCTTCATGTAGCCTTTTCATTTCTTCATTCTGTTGTCTTTGTTTTTCATCTCTCTTCCTTTCCGATTCTTCAAATTGTTTTTTCGATTCTTCAAATTGTTGTTTCATCAATGCCATTAACATTTGAAAATTTGCTTCAGGTGACTGCGACTGTGATTGCGGTCCCCGGGCGCCATTCTCTTCACTCGTTGCAGAGCTCTCTTCATTCACCACATTTCTGTCCTCAGATTGCTCCATCCCCATCTGATTGTTAATTTCGAATACCTCGGAATTTTCTTTCCCTGTCGCCATTTTTGCCTTTCGTCGGGTTATCATTCAGATACTTATCGACAAATAACAATAATAACGTTCTTATTCTACAGTACTAACATTTACTTATTTAACTTAGTGTATCTCTAACCACTGTCTGTCACTGCCCTAGCCTAATTTCTTTAATTAAGCCCCACGTTGGGCGCCAATGTAATACTAAATTTTGCCCGACGTTGTGTGCGTCAATGTAATAATAAAATATGCCCCTCAGTTCCGGAGCGCCAATTTAATAATAAAATATTTTATATGCTCTTTATCTCAGGGTAAAATATAAATAAATGCTCAAATTTTCTTATAAATTGTTCTTCGATTTATTACAATTAGCTATGATTGATTATCATACTGTATCATTTATATATGAACTATATAAATTCTAATCAAAATATAAACATATTCATTTTCATAAATCTTATTTCATTACTCATATTCATAGCTCTAATAATTTAAATATTATAATTCTTATTCAAAGACAAAACTTTTAATAATAAATTTCTTAAATTTAATATACTACGACATTGTTAATTATTGATCTGGATTCATTTAAAATCGGTGCTCATGGATAAATTTAATTTCCACAATTTCCTAATATTATTTAATTTTGTTGTAAATAAAATTTTATCTTAATCCTTTAATTAAATCTTATGAGTTCTTTAAGTGAACAGACAGTGGACCTAATACTAATTATGGCATGAAAAGTTTACTTGTGGTATGTATCCAAATCTGGTAGCAGTTCATATTGTGTGGTTGTCATGTTGATCGTCTGGCGTGTCTGCGATATTTCCCTCTGGATTAGCAGATTGTAACGTGGTCTCCTTTGAGTCACAAGACACTGCACAACACCAAACTTCACTCTCTCAAATTAGTTCGCGTTAATTGTTATTATAGTTATTCGCTTCTACAGCCATTATTAATTATTATTTATTAACTGCGTTATGGTTTGAATCACTGTTGTTACGGGTTTAGTTCGTTTCGAAATGTTACTCGATGATGAAGTTATTGTTGCGTATTTGCACAACTAAATCACAGCGTTATTTAATTATCATTTGTGTTGTATTAATTCACTTGTACGTCACTAGTAAAATTACAGTTTTTCTCTTTACCGAAATCTGTTCTAGTACGAGCTTACTTTTCTAACCATCGTACCGAATTTCTCTAAGTCCAATAACTATGGGAATCTCGGTCGCGGACTTACACTCCCGTTTCCGTCAAAATTTTTAGTTAAACTCCTCGAGCGCGCCTTTCTCGCGTCCCTATATCGAATTCCATATTTCTCCCACTTACTTCTGATTTTTCTTACGCTGTTTTCTAATTGGTTCTACTTTACGACTCTTCAGATTTAGAGACCACCTATTTTTCCGAAAGAACTTCTCTGATAGGCCTTTGGATTCCCACCAGATTCCTTCCCTAGGTCACTACACTGAGGTCGTTGTCGCTGCTAGATACTGTAGCAATAATTCTTGCCTGTCACTTTTTTGGAGTAAACAAAACAACCCTTAACTTTCTCGTCAAGTATTGTTTTCGTGCACTAGGTTGTTCTAATGGCATCAACTATTGTTACTTACAGGCCTTACCAAACTTCCTTTCAACACTTCTTGCTTGTGTTCGGACATTGCTCCGAGCTTTCTCTCTTCTCAGTAAGGTCGAAGTCCTGTCGCTGACCGTTTGAGTCTTTCAATAACATATACCTTTTTTTGTTTCGCTATATGCAGCTGGCGTGTATATGTATTCTGGTCTATTGTTAATACCTACAGCTGCTCTTCAAATGAGTTCGTTTACTTCTGTGCCCTTTTTTCTACGGATCTGAGGTAGTTGTCAAAGTTTATCGTTTCTTAGTATGGAGAGCGATGAACTCAGCCTATTTGCCGTGAGCGTGTTGGGGCTGATATATGATTTTATTGCCTGTCAGTCACCTCTGCGTTTCACACAACAATTCCCTGTTACGGCGCTTAAAGATACATCTCTACTCAAAATAAGAAATTTTCAAAATTTCTGATTTTGGTGTTATAAGTATATCATTCCAAATTTTTTTTAGAAACTGATTTATGAGATTTAATATGATCGCAGCTATATAGTGTTGCTAAATTTGACGTTTGACCGAAAAGTTTAAGAAGAAGTTAATTCTGTGGTTCTTATTATTTGTGTATATTAACGACGGCACATATTTTGGACAAATCAGTTAATGAGGGGAGAGAATTTAGTAAGATCTGTGAAAGCTTAAAGAGTACAATGGCTAGGTCACGCGGAGAGATTAGTTTATACAATTATGCCTAAACAGATCTTGAGGGCTAAAATTTTATCATCTAAAAAGAGAGGAAGACTGCGTTTTCGATGAATGAAATGCGTATTGTAGGATTTGAAGGCGATGAAAGTCAGGGGCTGGGGACAGAACGTTAAGGATAGGAATGCGCGGACGAGGACGAGGATTATAAAAGAGACCCAGGGCTGTAGCCCCGATCTCTATATACCATACGCCCCGATCTCGATAGACCATACGCAATCGCATTTTTTCAATGATCATTGTTTATAACTGGTTTATTCTTAAGGGTTACTACTGGATTTCTCAAATTAATATCTAGACACAGAGGCCATGGTGCAACCCCCCCCATTTTATTCCAAAATCCCCTAAAAATTTGATTTCATTTTTACTTCCATGTTCCATAAGGAAATGGAAGTATGGTCATGGCGAAAAAAATCGTGTTTGAGATAATTGCACTACCATCAAAACATGAAAAAAGTCATTTTTCGAAAAGTGTGTGTGTCTATCTGTCTATGTGTCTGTCTGTGAGTAGATTTTTTCTATGGCAAACGATAAGAGCCGCAAATTCAAACAGAATAAAATAATGTTTTGCATACAGTCCTGAATTGAAGAGTTCTCAAGACCTGTTGTTTTTGGTGAAGATCGGTTAAGGGAAAGGGGTAGTTTACCGGCAACGTTTTATGTTTTAACAAGGGTAATTTTTTTCTACGACGAACGATAACTGCCGCACATTCAAACAGAATCAAATATTTTTTTGCATACATTCCTGAATTGTTAAGTACTCAAGATCTGTTTTTTTTCGTGAAGATCAGTTAAGGGAAAGGGGTAGTTTACCAGCAACACTTTATGTTTTAACAACGGTAATTTTTTCTATGACGAACGATAACTGCCGCACATTCAAACAGAATCAAATATTTTTGTGTGTACGTTCCTGAATTGTAGAAAACTCAAGGCCTATTGATTTTGGTGAAGATCGGTTACGGGGAAAGGGTAGTTTAACGGCAACATTTTATGTTTTAGCAAGAGTAAAGTATTTAATTTTGATAAATAAAGTATCCTGATAAGAAGATCTTAATAATTCACTGTAGAAACGTCGATGGAATATCTATAAATTAAGAGGCTAGTTGAAGGGGGAGGGGATAATTTTTATTTATATGTCATATGTACTACGTTATCCACAACAAAGAAGTAGTTTGTTGTTAAAATTCCTTCTCGGGCTGTTTGGCCGTGGTCCAATGTTTTGTACAAAACCAGGCGTTTCGGCAGTGCTATCGACTGCCATCATCAGTGAAAATCGAGTGCGCTAACGTGAGGTGGTATACGTTAGTGACCACAGTACTGTGATTAAGGGTGAAGAAAGAAGTAGTTTCTATCGAAATATTTCATTTTGAAAATGGTTTTAAATATAAATCATAGAACATGGAAGTCATGTATGGTTCTCCATTCCGATATTTTTTATTGAAGCCATTTAAGCAGTTATTGGAATTAAAAAACGAATGTTTTTTTTTATCAATACCAAAAAGTTTTCTAGTATGCCTAATCAATAACAAAAAATTGATTTGAAAAATCCCTCCCAAAAATTCCAGTGGTGCGACTTGCACCATTGCACCGTGCTGTGCTAGGTATTCCATTACTTTTACAGGAAGTCAATTTTTTAAACTATTTTAATGACATGCTTGATTTTATAAAACCGCCATTGTTCCTTATGTTTCGTACAACATTTGTGACTTATAGAATGTTCAGAATGTCCAAGATTGGCTACAAAAGTGGTTCTCAAACTTTTCAGTTCGCGGACCCCCCAAAAAAATTAAAAGTTTTACGGACCCCGTTTGAGTTCTGAAAAATAAAACAAACAGTATATGATACAAACTCTTATATTTCAATGAAATTCAGAATTCTCTTAACTTGCAAAATTTAATATTAATGATATCAAACATTGTTTAATGTGAACAATGAAGCCACTTTTGAACAATTATTTGTGCAATATTGGGTTTAGTGTTTGATAATTTTAATATTAAGACACTTTCGACATTAAGAGTATTTCCTAACTTTGACTTCAAGTACGTGAGCTGGGAGAATGCGGTTTTACACAAATAAATAGAGTGAAACACAGTTAAGCACTTCAAAGCTTTTTTTGTGAGTTCAGGATAGTCTGTCATTACACATAACCAGAAGTCAGTTAGCTGTAATTTTGAAAACTGTAATTTTAATGAACTGTCAGTTGAAAGTTCTGCCAATGAATCTTCTTCTTGTAGTGTAAGAAAGAGGTTAGTTGACAGCCCATCAGCAAATGGATTCAGTATCCACATGTCACTATCATCCGTCACTGGAAAATATTGCCTTAGATACAAGTGCAATTGGTCCAAATGAGACTTAATAACGTTGAGGATCTGCTTTGGAACATTTTCTACTGACATCTGAACAAAATCTGCCATGGAAGGGAATTGCTCGAAGATTTCAGAGTCTAATCTCTGAATCTACAGCTTCAATTTTCTTATAATTCCCTTGGTTTTATCTCCAACCTTGCAAATTGAGATGCTAGATCCTTGCAAGCTTAAAATGAGTCCAATCAGATGACTGAAGATATCAGCAAGGTATGATAGCTTCAAAAATCCAGTTAAAGTCATGGAACCTGTCTTTAAGGTCGAAGTTGGAATCGAATAAATAGAACTTTACTTCATCCCTTAGTCCCTCCCAAAATACTGTAATCTTTTATTAGTTGTTTTAGGATTCCAACAGTTATATTTTCGAACACGAAAATTCTGTGAAAATTACGGTATATTCTATATTTTCTTAAACGTGTCCGCGGACCCCACTTTGGGAACCATTGGTCTACTAAGTACAACGAAACTCCTGTACATCGAAACGTTTAAATAACAAGTAAGTTAGTGAGAACAACGGAAAAAGTCATCTTATACAATTTTTTTTAAACAATTGTTATTATGTATTCGAAGAGACCATAAGGAATGGAAGTACAGTGAAGTCTGGAGATGGAAGTACGGAAGTTTCGTAGGCTGTAAATTTCCTCGGTACATATGTATATATTTTATTAAATAAATATACGAACACTTTTACGTCAAGGATACTACTATTTTGTTAATACATGTATTCAAATATTTTATTATATTCATCATCAGATTAAAAAAAAAAAGTTAAAAAACATCGAATCGACACGTTCTCACAGTACGCAAATTGTGCTTAATGATGTTTTTCACTAAGAGAGTCTAATTTACTATTATTTGTTTCCACTTTTTATAGTGTTATGATTAATGAACGTCCGTACGGAACAAATGACGACGGCTTAAACAAACAAATACGATCGGTATTAATGAAGCGTGGAGACAACGGCTGTGAGAGGAAATCTGAGACCAACGTAAGGTCAGAACGGTAGCGTTTGTTCTCGGACACGGGAAAGTTTTCTATCATTTTTCATATTAAGGTAAAACGGAGCGAACGAATGGCAACGCCCCGAAAAACTTTAATGTTAAGGTTAAGGACACGTTTCCCGTGAAGCTGCCATTTGACGGTATTCTCTCAAGTATATAAGCGCGCCACCGGGGTTTGAGTCTTCACTGAACTGGAAGAAACTACTTCTGACACAATGTTCAAGTTGGTGAGTAATTTTAGCATCGGTCTGTAATTTTCCGTCTGTAAGTTATTTTAAGGCGCCTAAGTACGTTGACCGCGGACAGTTCCGATGAAACTGTCTGTTAGATTGTCTAAGACAGAATTACAATATTGAAACAAATTTTACACAACGCTTATATAATAATTGGTATAAAACTATTAATTATATTAAAAGTAAAATGAATTTCCATGTTACAGTAGTAGCCGTCAGTAATTTAACAGAAAATCACAAATAGAATTTTTTTCTCAAAATACATAAATTATGATGGTTTTCACTGATAAGTTTTGAGGTCACTTAAATCCGATTATATAACTTTTACCATTTTTATAAAATGGCGAGTGTGCGAATGCATGTGGCGCAAGCTAATGTAAACAAAATACTAATTTTATTTATGAAATGTTCAAGTTTGGACTTTGTATAAAAATGTAGTTTGGAGTTTGAACATAATATGTTGTTGGGATGTGGTTAAAATTGGCAACTGGAAATACCATTTAATTTTTCAATGTTTTGCAAAATATATTTAAAGGTTTTGATAAAACTACTGTGTGTACTAATTTTTATTATTCTCAGTATAACTTGGCGAATTTACACACAATACTATCTGAACAATTTTGTTCGTAACGTTCTATTTAATTTAAATTGTAACTAACGCACTACACTTGTAGAAATACAAGTTTTAATGTTAATTATTACATATCTAAGATTTTTTATTTTGATATGTACAGCCAAGATTTTGTCTTGGATAGCAGTAGAAAAATAATTTAACTAACAAACAGTTGAATTTATTGCCTTAAAATCTTACCCGACTACTCTAGTGTTTCAGAAATGTTCGTTTGATGGATACTCATCATTGTTGTTATAAAGTTTTGGTTTATAATCTAGTCTGAAATAACAACGTTATGGGATAAAACACTGCATCTCAGTCCTGACATACAGAGATTTTTAAGCAGTGGGTGGGTGAGGATTCTCCAAAGATTGTTGTTAGGACTTCCATAAATTTATAACACAGTTTTAGATTTTAAATTACTTTTTGGCTCTTTATCTTAAATTGTTTCAAACTTATGTCGGTATTATATTAGTAATCGGAATTCCGTGGTGTAATGTCGTTTGACAAGTAGACAATTTTGAAGCTAGAAATGTGTAGTTAAATAAAATATTATATTACAATTAATTTTAATGATTGTTACGTATTATGTTTTACAACCTAGGGGCAGCAAAAATATTTTGGGATATTTAGGGACCTTGTTACTTTTGGAAAAATAGATTAAACTATTGTTAATATTATTTGGAATCTAGACGAGTAGCTACAAAACGGTTGTAGAAACAGCAAAATATTTTCTGAAGATAATCTTGAGCTGTCTTCTACAAAGCTCTGGAAAATATTATTTGCTATTCAGTATCCTTCTACAAAGAACTCGCTATATCCTGGATAATGTTTTCATAGTTCCACTTTCTTTGCAACATACTAACAATACCTGTTACATAAACTGTAGGCTACACATTATAGAGACTTTTTTTAACACAAACAATGTTACGCGCTATTCTTCAATTGGAAATTATAGATTATATATATGTGCTCACAAAAAATATACTCATAATAGATAGATAAAAAAACGTATCCCTAGTATATTAGGGAAGCTATCACTGCCGGAGTCAATATTAGAAGAATTAAAACTATCGGGCTCTTGGGCAGTGGTCGATTGCTTGAAGACTGTGACATATTTTTCTCTAAACGTTCTGTGATAAAATAGTGTATATGTCCTGATGTCCTTTCTCTAAATGTCTCTAAACGTGAGGTTTCTTTATCTCAGCTTGGGGTACGTTCGGTCTACTATCCCGTGTCGAGAAGGCCGACAGCCTTACAGTGTCGTCGGGAGTGTCGAAGAAGACAACCTTCTACTGAAGAAGGCCTCCGGCCGGTGGCCGAAACGTTTAGAGAAAAATTTGCAACAATCTTCAAGCAATCGGCCGCTGCCCAATAGCCTGGTAGTTTTAATTTTTCTAATATTATATACAACTTTAACGGTTCGTAACTATTAAAGGTTACGAACAACCGCTCAAGCTCAAATACATAATAAGGAAATGCGCAAGGTGGCACATTTATAAAATAGTTAGTACTTATTATTTTGTTTTTTTACAGATTGTTTTAGCCGTCATCGTGGCCGTAGCAGCTGCTGGCCCCGGAGCGCCCGTTCCTGCTCCCGTCTACACTCCTGCTGCTACCTACCCGCTGTATAAGGGAGTTCCCGGAGTCTACCCCGGCGTACTTCACCACGGTGCTCATGCTTATATCAACGGATATCCGTTTGCTGCCTACCCCTATCAAAGTCCTTTTGTGCCAGGCGTCTATCCAGGCCCTGGTGTTGTCTACTAGTACAATTACCGCATCCATAGGATCATTTAATAAATAAAAAAGGGTTATTTATTAAATAAAGGGGTTTCCCTACAGCAAAATTTACTAATCACACGTGTCAGATGTAGAAATGCAATAAAAATTATCTAACTGTATCGCAGGCTTGTTGTTTATATTATAACGATGATAACCTTGGTTTATATTTGTAATTTATTTTTGTATAGAACATGCGTATCTTCTATGATGCTTAGATATAAATGAGAGAGAGAGACAGAGGGGGGAGTGAGAGAGAGCGAGAGAGCGACGGGGAGGGGGCGTGCGTGAAGTGTAAAGCAATGTGTAGTAAACAAGTTTAGCTGTACTGTGAAGTAGAACTTCATTACGGCTGTTGTTACAGTGTCAAGTCAGTTCGTACGTAGAGTTTACGATCTTCGCGTAGAGGGAACGTGGAATCGCAAGTGGAAATTGTCACAGAAATACACATTTTAAATTACGACTTAAACCAGTCACCGCAAATTACCACAAAAAGTCATCACGATAAGTTCAAAGACACTTCAAAAAGTAACTTACTAAATAACTTTTTCGCCAATAGTAACGCTTTGTTACATGAACCTTAATAAGTCTTTTTGACTTTTTACATTGATCCAAAAATTTATTTCCGGTGTTGGTGGAAAGATCATATCCAACTGGTGAGAATGTGTTTATGTAAGTAAGCGTATAGAGTACATTCTCATATAGTGGAGAATTCACTCATTCCATGTGAGTATATTTGATGAATATATTTGTTGACGCGTAAATTAAATATAAGTGCATAAACACATATACACATATGAACATATGTGTGTGCTGGGGATGGTGGTTTTAGTCAGCTCTCTGAAGTCTATCTGGCTACGATCATAAGGAAATTTCATGTCTTTATATTTTATTTATTCATTAACTGGTAAATTAAAAATCAGTATCTACAAAAGAGTAAAAGAAATCAATTCCGCACGGGTGTGCAGCCTGTGTTTCCAAGAACATAAATGACATGTAAAGTTTTAAAGATAAACACCTCCAGTTCAATAAAAAGGAGAAACCGTCGTTAGAATTAGTTGAGAAACCCTACAGATTTATCGTCGTTAACACCAGTTGATTGTACCCACGGACGTGACTGTTGGGCACGCTCAGAGATGGTTCTAAAGGAGAGACCACTGCTCAGGGAACACCGTAAATTTCTTACCATCATCCTAAATGGTACGAACTCGGAGAGAAGTATTGCTCTGGTAAAAGGAAATGTAATATGAAGGAAAATGTAGGGAATAAGAAGGGGCCGAATTCGGAAAGGTGAAAGGCCTTAAGTGCACAAAGCAAAAGTAGAGGTTAGCTTGTAAAACGCAAAATAACACAGGATTTTTGTATGTAAAATATTTAATGTATTAATTTTAAGATTGTATATAGTCCAGTAATATTGAAAGTGTATTTTGACAAAAGCCCACAGTACTTACGTACACATTTTTGTTCACTAGACCAGGCCACACAGTTTCCACTGTTCTTTACACGGAATCTGACGGTCACATCGGGAAACAGAACCGGATACCGGAATCACTTTCCACCGCAATACCCTCCCGTTTAGCTGCTTCATCCGGTGCCTTTAAAAAGGAACGGAGGCTTGACTGTTTTTTTGCCTTCTTTTTATTTTTGTATATTACATACAAAAATAATCTCCGCATCCTGATTGTTTATCAAGTGATGTTTAATGAAACCACTGCAGTTATAACGGGCACTGGTGCGTATGGGTACTATTTAGAGACATTACAGTCAGTAGCGTATCTAGAATTTGGTCTTGGGAGTGGGATCCGGACGAGTCGGCTTCATACAAAAGAAAAATGAAGTTAAGTCTAATGAATATCACAACCTTTAATATAAATATTAATTCTAATGAATACGTGTAATAACATACTGAAATCAGCCCCATTAAATTAATAACACAATAAAAATAAGCGTTATTGGAACGTTGTTTATAAGATACTGACTTCACTGATTTTCCTGTATTTCGTATTTCAAACATACATGCAAATGCTGTGTAATAAACTATTTTGTAGGCCTATATTTAAATATCGGTATGGAGAACCATACATGACTTCCATGTTGTAAGATTTAAGTTTAAAATAATTTACTTGAATTCGGTTCGGTAATTTCTAAAAAAATATCGCCCACCCTCAAACTAATTTCACTATTTATAGACATTTTTGTTATTATGGGGCAGTCGTTTAATATAATGTTATTTTCAGTCACTTTATCCATAAAAATTAGGTAGGCTTACTTTATTCTTATAAAGAAACCGAACTACGCAGATAATCACATCTCCTCCGAAGCGCTCCGAAGTCACTCATGGACCCTGAGCATCTTGCAGAGGGTTCATTCCCTAAAGACGAAAAGTCTGTCTATGAACCGTTCCTCTGTAAACACGTGTAGTTACACTGCCCAGCGATCCACAGGAAGCAAATCGCTATCCACGCTGGACACTTTTTTCGGCTTGCACGCGTTGTGTTGGTGTGGGTTTCGGCACTGTCCATTTAAAAAGCGTGCAAATGTAAGAAAATAAACATGAGTGAGGCCAGAAATAACGCGAATTGTGTGTGTGTGTGTGTGTGTGTGTGTGTCTTGCCTGTCTTTTTATTGCGGTAATCATAATAATAAAATGGAAACGTAAACATTACATAATTGAGATATGCTTGCTTGCCACGAACGATATATTTTCTATCATACATGATTTAAATTAAAATGAAAAAATATAGAATTTTTTTAAAGTTAAATGAAATGTTTCCATAGAAACTACTTCTTTGTTGTCAATAACGTAGTACACATATAAAACATAAAAATTTACCTCCTCCATCATCAATTACCATTTTAATTTATAAAAAAAATTAACCCCTCCCTCTTCAACTACCCTTTTCATTTATAGATATTTCGTCTACCTTTCTACAGTGGATTGTTATGACCTTCTTTTCAGGATACTTTATTTATCAAAATTAGCACTTTACTCTTGTTAAAACGTAAAATGTTACAGGTAAACTACCCCTTTCCCTTAACCGATCTTCACCAAAAACAACAGGCCTTGAGTCCTCTAAAATTCATGGCTGTATGCAAGAAATTATTTGATTCTGTTTGAATTTGCGGTTGTTATCGTTTGCCATAGAAAAAATTCTGCAGATAGACAGACACACACACATTTTACGAAAAATGACTTTTTTTCATGTTTTGATGGTAGTACAATCAGAATCTACCGTTATCTCGAACACGATTTTTTTCGGCATGACCATACTTCCATTTCCTTATGGAACATGGAAGTAAATATCGGTATGGAGAACCATACATGACTTCCATGTTCTAAGATTTATATTTAAAATCATTTTCGAAATGAAATGTTTCCATAGAAACTACTTCTTTCCACTTATTGCTTCAGCCTTAACCACAGTACTGTGGTCACTAACGTATACCACCACACGTTATCGCACTCGATTTTCACTGATGATAGCAGTCGACGGCACTGCCGAAACGTCTGGTTTTGCAGAAAACATTGGACTACGGCCAAACAGCCCGGGAAGGAATTTTAACAACAAACTACTTCTTTGTTCCCGATAACGTAGTACATATATAAAAAATTATCCCCTCCCCCTTCAACTATAATTTTAATTTATAGAAAATTACTCCCACCCCGTTCAACTAGCCTCTTCATTTATAGATATTTCATCTACGTTTGTACAGTGGGTTATTAAGATCTTCTTATCAGGATACTTTATCAAAATTAAGTACTTTACTCTTGTTACAACAAAAAATGTTTCCGGTAAACTACCCTTTCCCCGTAACCGATCTTCACCAAAATCAATAGGCCTTAAGTACTCTACAACTCAGGCACATATGTAAAAAATTATTTGATTCTGTTTGAATTTACGGCAGTTATCGTTCGTCATGACAAAATTTCTCTTGTTACAACATAAAATGTTGCAGGTAAACTACCCCTTTCCCCTAACCGATCTTCACCAAACTCAACAGACCTTGAGTTCTCTACAATGTAGGGATGTATGCAAAACATTATTTGATTATGTTTGAATTTACGGCAGTTATCGTTCGTCATAGAAAAAATTACCCTTTTAAAACATAAAACGTTGCTGGTAAACTACCCCTTTCTCTTAACTGATCTTCACCAAAATCAATAGATCTTGAGTCCTGTACAATTCAGGGATGGATGCAAAACATTATTTGATTCTGTTTGAATGTGCGGCAGTTATCGTTCGTCATAGAAACAATTACTCTTGTTAAAACATAAAATGTGGCAGGTAAACTACCCCTTTTCCTTAACCGATCTTCACCAAAAACAATAGGTCTTGAGAACTCTACAATTCAGGACTGTGTGCAAAATATTATTTGATTATGTTTGAATTTGCGGCTCTTATCGTTTGCCATAGAAAAAAATCTATAGACAGACAGACACACAGATAGACACACAGACATTTTTCGAAAAATGACTTTTCTTCATTTTTTGAGGGTAGTACAATCAGAATCTACAATTATCTCGAATACGATTTTTTTTGCCATCATCATACTTCCATTTCCTTATGGAACATGGAAGTAAATAAAATATGGAAAGAGTCCTCGGTTGCCGGTACGCGCGCGCGCAAACACGCACGCACGCACGCACGCACACACACACACACACACACACACACACACACACACACACACACACACACACACACACACACACACACACACACACACACACACACACACACACACACACACACACACACACACACACACACACACACACACACACACACACACACACACACACACACACGCACGCACGCACGCACGCACGCACACACACACAAAAGCGAGTTAAAACTGACAACTCGCTTCGCTAGTTAAATTACAGACTATACTTTATTCAGTCCATACCAGCCAATAATGCGAAGTCTACTCATTCTACAAAAAATTCTGTTAATTTGGACCATAATTAAATATCTATTCTCCCTTTCAATTAAACTCAAACGCTTACTGTGTTGTTCTTCCATACGGTGTCGTCACGCGTCAACAACAGCTGAACCTCCCCTGCGTGAATTCCACAGAAATTCAATTTGGGCCTATAAAAAAACAAATTATTATTAACTATAACTCATCTACCAATTATGCTTTACCTGCTTAATAAACAAAACGAAATACTTTTTATTTCGAAGTGTTCAAAGGAAAACATCGAAACGAAACCATCGATAGTGTAATAGTACATATCTTCACAATAAAGTCAACAACAAAAGATAAAGAATGAAACACTCATAAAATCACACCAAACCACCTAAGAAAGGAATGATAACTAAGTAACTGTGTACAAAGTATTATATAAGGTTCAAGAACTCAATAAAACAATTAATGTAATTAACTCAGTAAACGAAAGATAACAAATAGTGATAAAGAAGAAAGTATAGAAGACAACGTAATAATGTGATTAAACAAATGACCCAATAGATATGGTAAGTGAGAGGACAAAACTAAAGTACAATGACATTCAACATTAACAAGAGACTGAAGAATATAAATAAACACAAGCAAGGTAACAAACACAGAAGAATTAACAAATATGCCAAATAATGTGCCTAGTATATAGAGTTGAACAATGTCATAGAACCAGTTCGGATTAATTTTGAGCGGATAGTAGATGCGGTAAGAATTTCGGGTGTAAGGGTGATGTATTAACAGAAAATGAAACTAATAAAACCAGGAATCTACAGAATTAAGAAACAGCAAAGATACACAGACATAGACAGACATTACCAAAGACAAACCATGACAAAAAACTCTTTATTCTAATAAAAGAATAGCATTAATTAAATAAATCAAAACCATGAAAGAAAATAATGAATGATAAGAATAGAGTAATTATCTTAGTAAGAACAGTGTACCAGGCATGCTTTTAATACTGGCAAATTCAAATAAAATAACAAAAAAAGAACCTAGTAATCACCTGTAGACAGGTAGAAATCATAAAGAGATAGTAAATAATAATTAACAAGTGTAAAAGTGTCAAATAATAACATGTAAAACATTGAAACCAGATAACCAAAACATAGACCATTGTTGTCTAACAGGGGGTCCCAGGTAACCTCAACTTGGTTATAAATCAGCTTGTAATTAGCATAAAATAAGACCAAAACGATGCCACTAGTGTAAATTATAAAATAATGATAGAAGACATTGTAAAGACGAACCTAGTGATACAATTTTATTAATTCAAAGTGGTATGTGTGGTGTTTAATGCAAATACACAGACTGAAATTGGACAGAAAAGTGTACACATTAAACACGCTCAGAATTTCTATAATAATATAAACCAGTGAAGAACAATGTCATAAATGTGCAATATAATATGTATTACCACTATTATAGTATACAATGATTATTATGAAAAACAAATTTAACCAGAATTAAGGAAAATTGAGGTCACTGTCTGACCACACTAGCTGCAAGAAGTATTGGTGAATTATTATCAATATCACATGTAATTATAAAAGAACAACCATTGCAAAAC
The DNA here is from genome assembly GCA_034769895.1 of Magicicada septendecula. Taxonomy (NCBI): domain Eukaryota; kingdom Metazoa; phylum Arthropoda; class Insecta; order Hemiptera; family Cicadidae; genus Magicicada; species Magicicada septendecula. The sequence continues at coordinate 88,521,379 of CM068368.1, forward strand.
AACCTGTACACTGTAAAGACAACTTAGACTTAAAAGAACCACATAAAGATGGGTATATCATTAAGTCAGAATTAAATCACAATGACTGATTTAATATTTCATACTAAGACTATGAACAAAAAGGGTCACTGCTATATTAGCGTAGACAGGTGGGAAATCAATAAAAAGCTTAAAAATTAAGAGATTAACAAAATTTCTCTTCCCGAACGGTCCCATCCACCCCCCTCGTAAATACGCCCTGATAAATACACTTGTAGCTAAACTGATCTTTTAGTCAGAGTAACAGCTTACCATTCCTTTTAAAAAGATTCGTTTTTATCAATCTATGTTTCTTATAATGGCTCACGAATCGGAGTCGTAGACATTGGACATGAGAGTGACAAAGCAAAACTGAATAATAGGTACGCAGTCAAACAAGAATAGTTGAAATCGCTTGCATGAATTAAGAATTTGAAATGTAATAATAAGACAGGTGATTTGGCTAGCTGAGAAGATGCCAGGTGGTCACCAAAAAGGAGCTAGACTGCAGATCACGATAATGAAGACGGCCGTTGGCAAAATTCAGATGTAATCTAGTCAAGTACTGCGGTACAAAATTACTGACGATAAATCTGCTTCTGCTGCTTATTATTATTATTCTTATTACATTATCTCTCAGCTACTATCACCGGTTATTCAGTGTTAGAAGGTCTATGTAATAAGCTCTGGCACAGTGCTACTGCTGGTAAATTTAAGTGTGTACTGTGGACTATTGTGCACGTTTCAGAGGTGACTGATTTTTGAACTGCTTTTCCATTGAATTCAGTTTTGCTTTTTCTGACGACCATCGAAGTTTGTAAAATTTCAGCAAACGATTAATAAATTACACATTATTTACAAACCCTTTCTAAAGAATAAGCACACATTATATTTATTTAAATAACAATTTTTATTGAAAGAATAGACTACATATGCGCGCGCGTGTGAGTGTACGTACGCGTATGTGTTTAGTTCGATTTACCTAATTTTTACAGAGAGAAACTGCATCGCTAGAAGCCATATTAAATATAGTAATATTAAATATTTAAATATTGAATATAATATATTAAATTTTAATATAGGCTAGGCCTATGCATTAAACGTCGTATTTAACAAATAATTTCTTCTGGAAAATATTTAAAAAGTATACATTTATTTTTAAATGTAGACCTAGGCCTATACCTAATTATTGAAAAATATATTCTCAACTAATATATTTAAAAATGGATTTTATATACCCTATCATATATTCTGATGCTACAGTTTATTTCTGCAGAACGTAGGTTAAAGAAAGCAGGATGTATAGGCCTATGTTTGGATATGAAATCTTTTATATTAATATGTGTGAGAGTGTGTATGTGTGGTTCTATGTCTGTGTTTTTACGTATATTTTGTAATTGTAACTCTTAAGGTTCTTTCTTTGCAGTTATAATTACAGTAATTATAATTATTTTTGTAAAATTATTACGATTGTATAAGCGTAAAATTGTATTGTCCGATTACGTTCACAAATTTCTGTACTGTGTGTACATTTCTGCACCTGACGATGCAGTAATCTTTACTCTGAAACGTACCTAGACAACAGTTTTATAATTGCATACGAAAGTAAAATTGTTTGGTACTTTCCAGGTAACCGTACCCACGCTCGTTATCGATATTTCGATTATGCAATTATTGACTTCCATGTTTAGGGAATATCGCACATAATTTTTGTTAGGTAATAGAAATCGCGAAAATTTGTGTATGTTATAAAACAGCTTGTTAACGATTGCTATCGTTATTTCATTGTTATACTTTTTACGAAAAATGTTTCTATTATAGCAATAATGTAGCTCTGGTATGTGCCTGTGATGCCATAAAATTGACGTTGTTAGGTTAATATGCAAACTAAAAGTACACATGGAAACTAATACGCCTTTAAAACAGTAGGCTACTCGCTTTTTGATGAAGACCACGTAAAAAAAGAGTAAGGTGAACTTGCCTATTACTATACACGTATCCTTTTTTTTTGTGGCACAACTCTTTTCTTACTAATACTCGGTTGTTGAGCAGGTGACTGGAAAGAAACCAACTCGAAGTTAAGATGAGGTGATATATACTCGTACATGTGTCCTTTTTTGCGTTTCACACAAAATTCGCTTGGAGTGAAGTTTTCAAAATTTTACTGAATAGCATAGGCCTAAACGAATTAGGCCACCTAATGAATAAAAAATATTGTTTCCATTTGTTAATACGTTGGTTTTGTTTTGTTTTAATCTTATTATTCAGAAATAATTGTATTTTGCACTTTATATTTTCTGTTGTTTTATTAAGGATATATTGTATAATTATGCTTTATATTTTTGTTGTTTCTGTTATAAGCATTGTATAAACACATTATAAGTTATATTTTTTATAACCAAGGCTTTTATTTCTTTAAACAGTTAACTAAAAACCGAAAAACATTATTACTTAACGTCACAAATGAAACATTATGCATTTTCACTTAACATTATGAAATGGAATAATTTACAATTAGTACACTTCTTCTTCTTCACTTCGTGGTATATCGATAATATCGCACATACAAAAAATCGAAAACGTTGTGTGGGTGTACGGATATTGGGATAGTTTCAATTATTTTTATGATAACATAATATACATGATATGATAATATTATGATAACATAATAACACGTTATGATAATATTGTGATAACTGATAATATTATGATAACACAATAACACGATATGATAATATTGTGATAACATAATATACATGATATGATAATATTGTGATAACATAAAAACACGATATGATAATATTGTGATAACATAATAACATGATACGATAATATTATGATAACATAATAACACGATGTGATAACATAATAACATGATATGATAATATTATGATAACATAATAACATGATATGATAATATTATGATAACATAATATATATTATATATTTACAAACTACACAACACATTGTGTAACCACAAAATAGGCGTACAATGCACTTGAGTTTGTATTGTATTATGTGAACAAACACGTGTATGAGTGTAGACACTTCGTGCACGAACACGCACATATCATAACTTTTTCTAAATAAATTACTGCCAATCAAATGGCGGATGTACAGAGACGGAAAACTTGCAGACTTGTGGGGAGATTCCGTATCCATAGTTACAGGAACAGATGACGCAGTTTTCTGAATTTTGTTTTCGAAAACTTGCTTTTCAGAAACAGAAACGAAATCTTGTCACGTGAGAAGTTGGGAATGGTGGCTGTGTAGAAGTGATCACGTGTCTAATTACAAACACGGTGGAGCACATCACGTGTGCCGCCGATATAGGATACTTTATAAGTGCCGCATTGATTTTATTAATTAACAATTGAGGGTTGACGGATAGCCTGGTTACGTCACAACCAGGCGATCGACCAGGTGTCAACAAAGAATGTGTGCATGTGAAGTCAGTAGGTGTTAAACCCGCTGTCAGGCGTTTGTTATGATCGCACTGTGACGTCATCAACCCTTACAACACACACCCTCTTTTATCCCCCCACGGGCACACACGCACGCACACACATTTTCTTCTGCTAGTTTTCAATACTGTTTGCAAACAAAAACGTTTCGCCAACTACATAACAAAATTAATAAGCGATTGAAAAAAATGATTTTTACAAACATTTTTTAATTTTTTCTCACCGGTATTTCAATTACTTGCCCTATTTTATTATTTCTCTGTTTTATCCATATTTTACGTATTGCTCCATCACAAAAGGTATGGAAATGATTTTAACAAAATATATCAAATTATTTTACCTAAGGAAACCAAATAATGGATGAAATCTATAATTAAATGTGTGTATGTGTGTGCGTGTTGATTATTTAGTGATAAGGAACACTTTTCAAAAAGAATATACTTTTATACTGAAATGGTTAAAAAGTATTTTGACACTTTTAACTGGCATTCTAACCAAAGACACAGCTAGCTAAAACTATCAAAATACTGTATAATAATTTTTTATAAAAATATATTCTTGTTGGATAGTTTTATTTATCATTAATAATTAATATAATTAGAAGAATACCGCGATTATATATATATATATATATATATCTTTATAAGTAACTTGATGAGTTTCTTGCAGTATTATTGTATAATCATTATATATTAGCAAATTATAATTACTTCTGAAAGTAGTTGTATCTTTTTTTATCGTTTTAATTGAGCTGATGCACGTTTCACTGACTGTATCAGTATCTTCAGAGGTTTCTAAATGCATTAACGAATAATCGAATTGATTCAACTTCAATATGAAAAGCTAACGAATAATAAATTTAATTCGATTCAAACGATCGATTGTTGTAGTGTTTACTTACTTAATCAGCTGTTTTAACGGTTACATTGGAAATATTTAATGTTTATATTTTATTCACTTGGTAAATTTCTAATTTTAAATGGATAATCTTGTTTTGTTTTTACTTGAGTTTGCTCTTTAATTAGTAGATTAATGTTATTGTGTTTGTAAATATTAAGATTTTAACAAATATTTTTGTTTTGACCTTTTTGTATGTTTTTAATTAACTTCATATTTTGAACTCCTGGACGCCTGGAACGTCTGGAGGTTTGTTTTTTCCAATTTCAGTATTGACATATCTGTTTACTCTGTACCCCAGTGTTTTTTCTGGATAAGTAACTTACATGTCTATCAAAGAGTAAGCCATAGATAATTCTATGTGTATAATTATGATATAGTTATGTATAATGATTTGCAATTTGTTATTTATTTTTGTCTTATTCAAGTATTTGTTTGTTGAAGACAACGCTTTGCATAGTTATTCAGGTAAGTACCAAATACCGTTGTCTAGACTGAACGAAGCTTCCTTTACTGAAGAACGAAATATTTTTTGTTTATGTATTTGAAGGTCTCTTCAAACAATATAGGTCATAACAAAAACATTTAACTGAAAATCGGGACAACGATTTGTCCTGTCGGCGCCGTCTTCATTCCGTGGTGTAGACTTATAGCCTGACCTCTCTTCACTGCAACGCGATTTATCCGGTAATCAAAAACCATGAATTGAAGCAACTGATATTTACCCTACGGTTAGAGTATGAAGATCATTAGCTTCCTTTAGCGCACTAGTAACATTACGAGGGTGAGCTGAAAAATTCGCGGAGCGATATCTGTAGCTTAGCGGTAAAACTAAATATTTTCGTGTGCTGCAAGATTTGTATTTTATGTGAACTCCTGTTAATTTCCAAATCTATCTATCAATTTATTCATTGTTTAGAAGCTGTTGGCGTGTCAATTGACGTATCAAACGTGTTTTGAAAAACGGACAAAATCAAACATCGTGGTGTGATTCTTTGTTAAAAATTGTTTGACACCAACGGAAATTTAAAACGAAATTGTAAATGTGTCAGGAGATGCTGCGACTTCAAAACCAACGGTTTGTAATTAGGCACTTGAGTTTAAACGTGGTCGTACGAGCATTGAAAACGTGGTTGCACTGGACGCCCAAAAAATGCAACAACTCCGAAGCGGTAACCATCTTGCACAACGCTTTTTCACACAAAGTTCTTGAGTTAAAATATGATGCACACACTCATATGAGATGCCTATGATTTCAGCAACGTCATCCACTCCTCAACCTGCGGTCTTCCAACAGCCTATGAAATTTTTTCAATAATGCTATTTTTTGTTGAACTTTTTGGACGTCCACTGCTGGGATAGTGTTCAGTGCTTGTATGACCACGTTTAAACTCGAGTGTGCCCCACTTACCGTTGTTTCTGAAGGCACAGCATCTCCTAACACATTTAAAATTTTGTTTTGATTTTTCATTGGCGCTAAAACGTTTTTAACAGAGAATTCGTCACAACACGATGTTTGATTTTGTACATTTTAAAAACACGCGTGACAGGAAAATTTCAAACTGCTGGTAAAAAGTGAATAAATTGACAGATATATCTGGAAATTAACAGGTGTTCACGCGAAATGTACGTCTTGCAGCACACAAAAGAGTTTAGTTCTACCACTAAGCTCCGCGAATTTTT
>CM068368.1:88532440-88727440 GCA_034769895.1 Magicicada septendecula
ACCACCATTTATCGTGTTGCGTACCACCAAGTTTTCTATTGTACGTGAGTGTTAGAACTGCCAATGTCATATAGAACTTTAACATCGTTGTTTTCCTTGTTTTGGTTCTTAGACAATCTGCCAATATTTCTGTAAAACGCAATAAATCTCTACTAATGTTAATACTAGTAAAGTTTCATACCGTTACACTATCTGAAGGAAATAGTTTCATTTAAGTACTCTCTTTTCTAAAGCAACCTTATAGCCCTTATAAGAGTGTTGATTTTTAGTACTCATAGATTACTTACCTGAGAAAGCAGTAATTCTCGTTTGTGGAGTACATATTTGTAAATTAAACTTTATTGTATTGTTACGACATCACAGAACAATCTACGTGTTTGTCGAATGTGCCAGAAGAATCTCGATGTAACGCGTGTGGCGTACGTGCTTGTCGACGCATTTTCCAGACGGTGCGAGAATTGACGCGGCCGCTCTCACTGTGTCAAGGGCGCAAGCAATTACGTCGTAGTTTAAAGGTAATACGTAGTATGTGGAATCGTCTAGATTTTCGACCGGCTACAAACAACAGTACTCAACGACGTTCATTTCAGTATAGTGGCGATATATTTACATAGCGGTTCGAGAGTTATTATCGGGCGAGATTACTGTGTACGTTCAAGTGGTTATTAGTGAAGTGTTGCGTTTTATAATCGGGCGGTATAACACAATTTATTGTAATACAATTGTGTTTAATATTAGTGACATTTTATTGCGTGCGAACAATTTTTATTTGATTTGTTGTAGTAGACTGTGTTGTTAATTAAAAACTGATTTACTGTAAAAATTAAAGCTGGTGATTAGTGACTTAATTGGTGTCTTGTACTTATTTTGTTTCCACTGCACCTACGGCGATCAAGTAGACTGTCGTAACAGTAAACTTATTTATATTTATTTACTTATACTTGTATACTTTACGTATTTTTTATAGTTTGTGTAAATAATTTTTTAATACATATTCAATATTTATAATTAATTTCCAATAGTCTAGCCTAGCAGTCGGCAACCCTGCGCCCGCGAGCGCAAGTGCGCCAGTCGATAAGGTTTGACGTTCCCGCGAACCGACTTGTAATATTTTATTTTATTTGGAACGAAGGAATGCACTCGCATTGTACCTGCTTGGAAGTAATTGTATTATAAAATAGTACCAGCCATTTATCGAACGGCGCTACATCGTCCTCCAATACGATTGTCGAGCTTGTCACCCAGAGCCTGTAAACACATTTTCCCCCAAAGGAGAAACTTGATTTTTTTAAGTTTTACATTTCTGTGCACTTTCTGAAAATAAATAGTGTTATTGTGGTAAGTTCTTTAAACTTCTTCTTTTGAGCGGGGGTCCTACAGTCTATGCCGCATCCCGCATTTCGATCGCCATTTCTCCCTACCTTTCCACTCATCGTCTTCAATAGCTCGATCTCTCATGCTTTTCCTAATTCCTGTTCTCCATTGTGTTGTCAGTCTTCCTTTCCTTCTCCTGTTTTGTGGTGTGTAAGTCAATGCTTTCTTTGCCCATCGCTTCTCCTCCTTCCTCATTACGTGACCATACCATAGCAACTATCTGGATTCTATTCTTTCTGCTGTTGTAAATATGCGCCCTGTTTTCCTTTTTATATCTTCGTTTTTAACATGGTGCATTCTAGCAATATTACACGCTGTTCTTAAGAAGTCCATTTTCACAGTTTCTAACATCTTTTTCTCTTTATCTGAAAGTTGCCAGCATTCACAGCCATAAGTTAAAATGGCCTCCACAATAGTTGTGTAGATTGTCAGTTTAGTTTGAAGTTTCATTTTGTTCGACCAAATTAATGAGTTTAGCAAACGAATAGCCTTTTTTCCCTGTTGAATCCTATTTTTGATGTTATTCTTTGTTGTTCCATCTTCTGAAATAATGCTCCCCAAATATTTGAATTCGCTACACTTTCCGATTCTATGGATTTGCAGATCTGGGTCTTCTTCTGTCATGTCTCCTATTTTCAGATATTCTGTTTCAGTAGTGTTTATGTTTAGACCCCACTTCTCGTACTCCTTTTTTCATTTTCTAAACATATAGACTGTGTCGTCCTCGTTACCTAATCGTCGGCAAATATGAGAGTTGTTAAGCACTGCTCATACATTTGAATTCCCATTCCTGATGTTTTTCTTCTCCAGTTACTGATGGCTTCTTGGATATATATTTTAAACAGGGTAGGTGACAAGCTGCACCCTTGCTTAAGCCCTTTTGTGGTAGGAAACAATTCTGACAGAATATTTCCCACTCTCACCAAACTCTTTGAGTCCTTATATATCCAACATAAAAATGTCCTTATATGTTCCAGACAGCGCGAACATAAATTTTGCTCAGGCCAAACTTTGTTAATGTTTCAAAAAGTCTTTTTAAGGGTACTGTGTCGTAAGCTTTCTCTAAATCGACAAATACAAGGTGCGTAGACAGATTTCGAGACTTTCATTTTTCTAGTATTTGTTGTAATACAAATATGTTAAGTTCTTTTTATTAAAATGTTTCCCTGTTTAGCCATATTTTTCGTTTTAAGTTGTGTTAGTTTTAATGTGCGTGTGCAAGACGACAAATTGTTGATGACCGACTCCTCCTAATGTGAAAAAGTTTCACAAATTTATGTGAAAAATACGGCAATACTTTTTTTGATTCGGTGTTCCACTAAATACAAGCTTATGGGTATTACAAAATCACAGTTAATGTTTGCAACGTCCGGCTATTGAACTCTGCACCTTTCTATTTTCCATTGATGGGGGTGGGGAGGTGTGCGTTCATCGAACTGGTTTTCAGTTATATATGGGCCCCCATAAATTCAAAGGTTGCCTATGACTGGTCTAGCCAATTATAATATTAATTTTATTGTTTATCACCAAGTATACATCTCTTCTACGATGTTTTCCAATTATTCGTAATGAATCTACGCAAATACTAAGTAACAGGGGCGACAACCAGCATTTTTGTTCACCTCTCAATTACTCAGCACTGGGATGGATTTGTTAAGGGGAGTCGCTACTGAAAATGGCAAAAATGTTTATTTTGTAACTATTTAATTTATTCAGATTTTTTTATTATTTATTGTTGCACTAAATAAAGGGTAAAATTTTGTAACTGGAAAAAAAAACTTATTTTAGTACTAAAAATTGAATTTTTTAACGTTTCTTAGCAACGTTGTGGGAATATTTTTCAAATTGATATTCCAGAAAAACTAGAAGTCCTACGACCTTATGGGAGGTATCGTTTTGAAGGGGATAAAATTATATTAAAACATTTGTATTTTTATTAGGATGTAATTAAACAAAATTTTTTTGTGAGGAAAAGAGTAAAATTTTTTTTTTTATTTGTACATGTATAAATAAAAATTTATTACCAAGGAACTATAAGCCCAAATTAAATAAAAATACGTGTTTTCTTAGGTAATTATATCCCAAAGACCTGTGAAAAATGTCAGAGCAGTAAGTAAGATAGTTTTTTAGATATATCAAAAAGTATGTATAAAAACATGAAAAATTGAATTTGCGGGAAATGCGGATTTTCTAAAAATATTCCTTTCTGTTGGAAAATTAAATATTTATGGAGTACAAAGGCTTTGTATGTTTTTCTTATTACTCTATGGGTATTAAAATAATAAATTATAATACAATAAACAATAAAATATTTAATTTTACATTTTTAATAATTTATAGAAACATCAATATTGTTATCGGTCATGTCTCTGTAATCCACATTTCACTTTTTTACATTGTTGATCAATTGTTGATTTCTTTTACTAATGGTCAGTAAACTTTTCTTCTTCCTTCCCATATTTATTATTGGAAAATAATAACAATTCAAACACAAAACTGTTCCAAAATCACATCCACAAAGCTCAACACAGCAGGAAACAAAACATTGCAAGTTATCAACAATACGTCAATCAGCTGTTTTACAAGTCTGATTTTTTCTTTGTAAATAAAATAGCTGATGTTTTATACTTGCAACATTTGTTTCCAAATTAGTACTAATATAATATATATGTGTAAAATTATATTATACAGTATAAATAATAGTGATTTTTTATACTGTAATACCTAAACGAAACGTAAATCGCTTAGGTGATAAGTTTTCCCAAACAATTTGTTTTTGCTTACAAAATATTTCGGAAAAATGTTTTAGTGTGTTTTTTATATAAAGAACTAATCATAGAACAATTTGAGACAAACAACAAATGTTGCATTTTTTATCAATTTTTGGCCATTTTCAGTAGCGACTCCCCTAAATATTTTTCACCAGAATGACATCCCCTAAGCAGATAACTTTTCACCTTTCACTGTAGTATATTTATGGTTGTAATAGATAAAGAGAGTTTCCTCTTGCACACTAAAGTTTCCCTTCGACGCAATCTAAAGCTTTTGTGTCTACGAAGGCTGTGTGCGTAGAGAGTTTGAACTCCCAGTGTTTATCAATTATTCGTTGTAAAGTAAATATCAAACCCTATGTTCTTCCGCTTTTTCTGAATAACGTTTTTTTCTTTTCCTGTTATAGTTGTTCCTTACTATCTATATTTCGCTTATTTTCAAACATTTTGTTTTTTACATTTTTGACGTCTGTGTCAAACACGCGTTTATGATGCAGTCATTTTTACCACAGCTTTTTACAAGGATACAATATTGGCTGTTTGCAGTCATTAAGAGTAATATTGTATTGTTATTTGTGACTCATTAAAGCTGGTAATTAGTAATTTCATTGGGTCTGTTTCCACTGTACCATACGACGATCAGTGAGACTGTCGTAACAATATCTGCACATGATATTTATGGGACAGTAAAGGCGATCTGCACTGGAACCTCAATTTTGTTATATTCACGCTCATCAAAAATCCCTGTTCAGACTTCAGTTGTAATTAATAAAACAATTATAATAAATAAATAAATAAATTTAATCAAACAAACGCTGACGAATAACGGCTCCAAAGTGAAATTCCGAGGTGAAATTTCTAGACAGTTTGAAATTAAGACAGGAGTCAGAGAAGGAGATGGACTATCACCGTTGCTCTTTAGCTGCGTTCTGGAAAAAGTAATAAGAGAATGGAGAAAATCATTGGAGGAAAATCACATCAGACAGGGAATTAGACTAGTCTATAGCAGAGATAACCTGATAATAGATTGCCTAGCGTTTGCAGATGATCTAGCAATCCTGTCAGATTAAAAAAAAAACATGTGGAATTGCTGAGAGAACAAGCCGAAAGAGCGGGTTTACAAATTTATTTTGAAAAACCAAGTTCATGACAAACATCAAGACAATATCCAAGAAAATGAAAACTCGATATGGTCAAATTTATGGAACTGACAAATTTAAGTATCTTAGAGAAGTTATTGAACAAAATGTCTCGAGAAAGAAGCCATTAAAGCACGCTTTAATAAGATGAAAGTTGCTTACCATTTAACCACATGCATAGGCCTACATATAACAAGAAATTAATATCCATTAATGCCACACTTAGGCATTATTTAACAGTAATTCGCCCGGAAGTACTTTATGCAACTTAGTGTCTGACTCTGAACAAGAAAATGATGATGGAAGAACTGAAAGTCACGGAAAGGAAAATATTAAGAAAAATCTTGGGACCAATAAAAGATGGAGAACAGTACAGAAGACGCCACAGTAATGAGTTGTACACACGTGTTGAGAAAATCACAGACATAATTAGAAAAAGAAGAATTACTTTCTACGGACATATTCAAAGAATGAATCCTGACAGACTAACTAGGAACTTTTTAACTATTTCTGAAAACTCACACTTTTTAACTATTTCTCTGAATACGCGGTTCAAAGAAACAAAAAAATACATAGGAGAACTCCATATTACTCAGGAAGACTTACCACTCAAAAAGAAATGCCCAAGGTTTTCAGGAAAAACCCAAGAAGAGGACGGGTGCCGTCTGGACTGACGAAAGGAGGGAGAGACATTGATCAAGGAGATGTGGGAGAGGAGGAAGAGAGAGGAGAAGAAGGGAGGAACCAGTTGAACCAAACGTAGTCCACAGTGGCTTATATGATAAAATATAGTATACTACAACAATACATAATTTTATTGTATTTAAATTTGTGGAGCCCCACGTTCTTGGGATGCCATTTTTATACAACGATACATATACAAAAATTTGATATAATGTAATTTATGTGGCCCCACGCTTTTTTGGAGACAATTTACAACAATACAAATTGATGTATTTATTTATATATTGTGTATTGAATTCATAGGTAGGTGTAATCGTAATAAGAAGATGATAAATTATTTACGTTTAAAATCGTTCCATTATTTATTTATTTAAACAACATCTATCATATCGGATATTAAACAATAACTCATTATTAAATCGTTTGTACGAAGTTTTCGTACATACCTTATTGCTAACAAATTTATACATAAGTTATATACAACTCTTATTATCTAATTGTAATTACTTTAAAATGTTTATTTTGCTCTCGGGTTACTCATGGTGTGTTCATATTTTTGCAGTTGCTTATTCATTAGCTTCAAAAAATGAATTTACTTCTATTCAAACTTCTTTTATATTACTTTGTTTTACTTTCTACTGCATATGCATTTTCTTGTTTCTTTATCATCAAAGACTTTACTAGTTACGTTAATTCAAAAATTTCTTATTTCTCTTATCATTTACGTTACTAATTTCTAAATTTGATACAAGAAATACTATTATAATTTCTACTGCTTTTACATTTTTGTATCATTTATTATTTTTACTATAGGTTGAATGTCTTCCATTCAAATTTTAATTAGTGTCTTTAAAAAAATTTTTTTTTTATCACCTCGTTTGACGTGGTTATTCATCTGTACTTTGTACTTCTGGTCGTGTCCTCTGCATGTGCTTCAGGTCCTCCGGTCGTGCCCTCTGCGTGTGCTTCAGGTCCTCTGGTCGTGTCCTCTGCATGTGCTTCAGGTCCTCTGGTCGTGTCCTCCGTGTGTGTTGATTAACAGTCGTCTCGTCTCACGTCGTAGGCTGCCGGTGTGTCCATAGACCTCATCGTATGTATTTTGCAGCTCTGGCTGTATAGCTAGGTGATACTGTGACTCTTACGACAACTGTGAATTTGTGCCGTCGACTGACATAGCCTCCTGCGGCAATGGTTGAATCGAGAAGAAGAAACTTTATTAGCGCGGCCTGGTATTTATAGTCAGGTCGTGCAAAAATTCCTGTCTGAACACTTTTCAACTTGTCAGATTCTGTCGAGGCCTCACTCCCCCACTCTGGTTCAATTCACTATTTTCGCCTATTTTCGCGAATTACGAAGTTTGTTTCACCTCACTCGATGTTCAATCGATCACTAATTTTTATGTGATTACTATACGTAAATTGCACTTTTTATCGTATTCACAAAAAGAGTTATTCATTTTTTACGTATAGTAATTGCACTTTTCGTCACCTCTGTATGGTTTTTTAACATTTTATTTATCTATAAATTCTACACACTTTGGTGTCTTTTGTTTTATCCTATCGTACATAGTTTTCTTATAATTAAAAATAAACATATAAACTATTCTACTTGAAAAGGGTTGGTTACATTTCAGGAACGGACAGGTTTCACACACACTAACAACATACGCGCGTACACAACGCTAGCGACAGGTGTGTCGAAACTGCATGTCCATGCATGAATCTTTTGTACTCCCTATTTTTACTACGATTCAGCTTATGCAATCTGAATCATGTTTATTAATTTATATTTATTCATTTTTATTATTTATTTTATTTATTTGGGCAATGCACAGTATCATTACTCTTTGTACAGAAAAATACACAAAATATAGTATACACAAAATTAAAGATTTATACACGTGTTTTTACATCATTAATTAGATTTATTTGATTGTTACATAATTTTTCCGAGGGTAACCAACTATATTATATTTATAATTTGGTTGAAAAGTGGTCGTGTGTATAGAGAACTATGTTAGTGTACTATAAAAAGAAGTAATTATAAAAAGAAGAATTACCTTCTACGGACATATTCAAAGAAATAATCCTGACAGACTAACAGGGAAACGTTTCAACTATTTCTCAATAATCAGTACTCAAACGTATTGCTCAATACGTGGTTAAAAGAAACAAAATAAGTCATAGAAGAACTTCAGATTACTCAGGAAGACATTGAAGAATGCTTACCACTCAAAAAGAAATTTAAAATGTGGCCAAGGTTTTCATGAAAAACCCAAGAAGAGGACAGGTGCCATCTGGGCTGACGACAGGAGGGAGAGACATCGATCAATAATGAAGGAGATATGGGAGAGGAATAAGAGAGAGGAGAAGATGGGAGGAACCGGTTGAACCAAACGTAGTCCGTAGTGGCTCATACAAAGGAATTAGTAAAATAAATAAACTTACTAAAAAATAAAATTTTTATTTATTCTCGTATGTGAAACGTGTTCACGCAATAAACACCAATTGTGGGTCCTTAGTATGTCTGGCAAGAAGTAGTAGTATAGAATGCAGTGAACGAGTGCAATAAAAATACTACATTTACGTTTAATTTATCAACTCGCATGTGTCATACAACGGATGTTATTGTAGTTGTCGATACGGATGTATAATGGTTTGGTGTCGACACGAGTAGCGCAAGGTAGCCCACGGTACACGTTTCTTGGCTGGAACAGAACAGCATCTGCCGCACAAGGCAACAACAGCTGGCCACGTCTTGCACGTGCTCTCTTTCTGCTTCATTTTGTTCGTTAGGACTTCACTGTCTGCAGGTATGCGAACAAACAAAGAGAGCAACAGAGACAGACAGATAACGGGGGGTAGTGTGGGAGAGAAATATAGAGAGAGACGCCCACTTTACCGAAACGATTCAAGGTTTTCCAATAACTGAAATATGCCTAACGTATACTCCAGATTATATAATTCTAAAACACATACACGCGGACGCACGCGCGCTCGCAGTAATTAATACTGAGTTACAGGTATGATAATTATTTATAGATCGTTCTCATTGTTCTGTCGATAATTCTGCCCATTGTTTAATAAACTGCAGTATTTTGCACCCGACACGTTTCGATTTTAGTCTGTCTGAACATCTCTGTCGCTGACAGTCCGTCTTTTCCCTCCTTTTCTCTTTCTTACTCTCACACATCCACACAGACACACGTATCTTTGTGTTTCATTTTACACCATTTTTGAGCACGTGCACAAGCATTGTAAGTGAGTGAGTGAGTGCGTTAGAGAGAGAGAGAGAGAGAGAGAGAGAGAGAGAGAGAGAGAGAGAGAGAGAGAGAGAGAGAGAGAGAGAGAGAGTGCGAGGGGGAGCGCTGACGAGAGAGAAAGGAAAATATAAATGTGCAAGAGATGTGCCCAATTTGTAAAAAAATGGACAGTTTAACAAAGTGTTTCTTTTAGAAGAATTTAATTTTTCAATTAAATAAATAAATCAATTAATTAAACCATTTTTGTCAATCAATTAATTAAATTAATTTTTTAATTAGTTTTGCACTCTTTTCTGTAGATATTTGTTAGTTATCCAATCAGAAATCAAAAAGAAATATTTTTTTGATAATTATGCTCTGAACGTTATGTTTTGAATATAATTTTTTAATACGTTTCATCTATTAAACAATTTTATCAGTTGGTGCTATTGCACGGCACATAATGATTGTCCTCTAGTATTTCGTATACTAATATCCATGATACTCTACGTGTTTTCAGTAGGGTTTTACAGAAAGTTAATTATATACGTGGACAACTACAAAAATTATATTCAACCACATTATCATAAATATTAAGCGGATGATTCGCCTATCATCCTTAAGTGATTTCTCTTCATAGCCAATCTTATCCACTTTACTGTACCATAGACTTAATTAAGTCATCCCTCCATCTAAAAAAGGGCCATCGTACTAATTTCTTTGATTCTCCTAGGTAAATACCTTCCTCGTTTCGCCTTCGTAATTCTTGAAGTGATATTAACTTTTCTAGTCTAGTAGTTAGTTGTTTCTGTCTCTGTCTTTTTGTTATTCCCTGGCGCAGTCATGTCCTTGCTTCTCTGCGCAGCGGAGAATTTTCGAGTTCACTAAACGTTTTCTGAAACTTAACTTATTTCAGGAAGTATAACAATTAAAAATGATTATTAATCAACTTTTTAATCAAAAAAGGCAGTTTTATTGTTCACAACATTCCTCGTTTTACCAAATAGATTTCCCTTGTTCTCTGTAATTTTCTGTAATTAACGCTGCATCGATCGCTAATCTTTTATTATTCCACTGACACAACAATTATCATTCCATTGTCAGACTTTAACAACAATTTCCACGTCTTCAGGTTGTTCCAGCCTTATTAAATATTTTGTTTATCTTTTTCATGTTTATCTGAGACTTACCTTTAAACCTTTTAGTACTATACTGTTAGAGCTGATTATTCGTTTTCTTCGGTTTGACTGGGTTTGCGATAACAATTATATAAATAATTCATTTTCGAACTTTAACTTACTGAAGTACATTATTGCCGCCTGAACTGAAGCAAAATTACGATCTGTGAGTTAGTCAAATTATTAGTTTACATAAGTTTGTTACTTGTACAAAGCTTTTGATCACCGTTATCAAGTCCTACTCCTCCTTCTCCTCATCCTCTTCCCCTTCCCCTTCATCCTTCTGTTCAGACGTCCTTTGTCGTCTTTCTTTTTCTTCCTGCTCATTTCCTTCTTTTGTTCGTCTTATTTCCGATAACTTGGCAGTAAATATGTAATTAGCGTCAACTCGAGGCATATCTGTTACCTCAATAACAGTCTAGTTTCCCAAACGGTAGCACTTATTTGTTACCAATCAATCACTGTGCCGATAGCATCGGGTTCACGTACACAGAGGCCACAAGCATATTGTCAGCCGGGTAATGGATAGAAGCCGAATTATGGGTTATTCTCGTTACGGGTAAACCGTGGGACATGCATGTAAAAACTTCTATGCCTTACAAAATTTAGGGTTTCTAATCTACGGCCAACAAGTACGGCAAAAGGAAGGATCAAACTTGAAAAATTATTATTTTTGTTTAATTCGTACGACGAAACCATTGATATTATATGGCTTGTATACGGTTCGCAAGAGATACGATGAGTGGTATTACCTCACTACACAGCCGTTCGAATCCGGCGTCAAACTATTAGTCTCACATGTCTAGACAGAATGTGCAAACACGTATACCATGCATACGTACGAAGAGGTAACAAAAATGATCAGAGAATTTTATGATCTATAAAAGTAAAATTTTGAGGATTTATTAAGAAAATATCAAGAAACCTTAGGAACGTTCGCGCATTTTTTAAATTGAGAAGATCAACGACTTAGCAATGGTTTTTCGAGAAAATCATAACCTTTTCATAAAATCAGAGTTGCACAGAATAAGAACGCTAAAACCAGAATCAAAGTTTTGGTTACGAATCGTATTTGAAACTCTACCTCCGGTTTCACATTAGAAAAAAAGGTATTCTATTCACGTTTCGACGTGTCAGCTTGCAGTAATGAATTAATTGTCCCCAGTTTCGTGGTCAGTAGGTCTGTGAAAGAGCATTGTCGGAACATCATATCCGGTTGTCGCAAACGTCAGTGAATCGATAATGACTCCAAACCGGTACTACTGTATTGGTACATCATACTTCTTGTTGTGTACCAGACACCACGTCGGTCTCAAGGTCGAATCGGATAGACCAGAACTCCGGCAACTTGTCTCAGAAACGGACCAGTGTTATTAAGAGGCTTATACAATACTAAGCACACCATATGTCGTATTATTCACAGCTGTACGTAATCTGACAAGTTCAGACGTGTGACGTCGTTTCCTGCTTTGTGTCTGGGTTTTGCTAATAATCCGTATTTACGCTTTAATAATTCAGTAGGAACTATTCTGACGTTCTTCTTAAACATTCAAAATTATGACGTAATTCAATGGATATACTTTTCTATTGAAAATTCTCACCTACATCCGCTTAGATCGTAATACTAAAGTCTGGGACGTGAGTCTACAAGCCTGCACTGAATTGAAGAACCGCTAATAGCAGGGCATGATTTTGGTTAAACAAAAATCAGTTTCTACGTGCCATGTGTGTATATTCATGTTATAGCCTACACAACGACATAATTTGATCTAACTCATGCAGTCTGTACTAATTTCGTTTCGTAAATGTCCGTTTCGGAATAACGAGTTAAAATATATTCAGCATTATGTAATGTGTTATTGGCTGTTTTGTGGCACAAATTTCAGACTTTAATGTCTCATGCGATTTCATGTGCTTTTAGCACTCTTAAAGTCAAAATTGATGCAAGAAATGTTGTTTGTTTACCAAAATTGGCAACTTTATGTTGCTGTTGTATATAGTAGGTCCCAAATATTTGAATTTTTCTTCTTTAGCCTTATGACTTATAATGGTCTTTTATTTATTTATTTTTTTGGTAAGGTATATAGATAAAAAAACTCCGGCGCGTTTTCACATTACTCTTTTTTTTTAGTAAAGATTGACGTTATACCCACATTTCGTGACTAATATAAAAGAGTTTAAGCTATAGTTTCATAATCTGCAAGTTGCTGCAAATTTGTCTGTTTTCCTATTATTACACTCTTTATAAATATTACATTATCGTAATTATATTTAAAATATTTAATATTTAATATTTAACATTTAATAGTTAATATTTAGTATTTAATATTTAATAGCGCAAATAAACCTTTGACCTAACTGTTTGAATAAAAATTTCCTGTATATCTAAGCTTTGTCATACTTTTATTATATTATTAAATAAATGTTGAGTTTTGTAAATATTTTAGTGCCAATTTGTAATTCAATTTCCGACACGTTTACGCCAAAAACAAATTTTAATACGCTAAAAAACGCTACTAATTTATAGAGACGAAAAATAGCGGACGTTGACTGTGCAGGTGAATGATATCTCGTCAACTCCAGGCTTATCAGGGTTTTTGGTTATTCGGCTTGGCCGACCGTTACGTTATGCCGGATAGTCGTGAATCTTCTGTATTTGTGTTAAAATATTTAAAGTTAAATGTATTTGGCAGACACGCCACCCAGAGACGACCGTTTATTCAGATGACCAACCTTCTGAGAACGTGAATACTTTTCGGAATTACACACGAAACTACCATGTCTACGGGGACGATACCAAGTCTAAGATAGTTTTTTAGATATATAAAAAAGTATGTATAAAAACATGACAAATTTAATTTGCGGGAAACTAGGATTTTCTAAAAATATTCCTTTCTGTTGGAAAATAAATATTTATGGAGTACAAAGCTTGGTGTGACTTTTTTATTACTCTATGGGTATTAATATAATAAATTCTAATACAATAAACAATAAAATATTTTATTTTACATTTTTAATAGTTTATAGAAACAAATATTTTCTACAGCTCTCCTTATCAATCTTCTTATCGATCATGTCTCTGTAGTCAACATTTCACTTTTTTTACGTGTAACTAAAATTCACCGGGTCATTTTTTCATTGTAAATAAAACAGCTGATGTTTTATACATGTAATATTTATTTCAAAATTAGTAATAATATGAATATATGTGTAATAATATATATGATATTAAATAAATAATATTGTTTTGTTATACAATACATTAAATGAAATATTAATCGCTTAGCTGAAAGGTTTTTCCCAAACAGTCTGTTTTTGCCTACAAAATATTTCTCAAAAAATGTTTTAGTGTGTTTTTTATATAATGAACTAACCATAGAACAACTTGGGACGACAAAATGTTTCATTTTTTATCAATTTTTGGTCATTTACAGTAGGGACTCTCCTTAAGGCAGCGTATGAATAGATAATCAGACGAATAAGGGGGGAGAAGGTAGAAAGTGATTCTACTTCTGCTTTTACAGAAAGTGTTTCTACCGTCTGTATATGAAGAACGGAGAGAATTGTGTAGCCCGGAACAATGAACAGAACTTTTTATAAGTACTATAGGTCCTACGTTATAATTCGCATATATTACAATGAACAGAACTTTTTATAAGTACTACAGACCTACGTTATAATTCGCACGTTATAATATAATTATTATTGTACTCCTAAGTTAATCACAATCACTAAACATTTTACGTGCTAAAATCGTGTATTTGTTAAAAGTTATATTTTAGAACCTTAGCTATTGTTTCTCATAAAAAAATTATCTCGCTTTATGTTATTTCAGTTAACATCGGGACTTTTAAGAGCTTAACCCGAACATTAAGCGAGGGCTTTTACCACAGAGGTACAACTGTATCTGTAGGAAAGCATCATCATCATCATCATCACCACTCTAAGGACTATGCCTTAGACCTGTTCCGGAACCCATCTCCTCCTCGGTGTAACGAGATCTCTCTTCCCAGTAGGGTGGTAACCCAAGGCAGCTACAGGTAGACGGATATCAGGCATGCGGTTCAAGTGTTCAACCATCTCTTTCTGTGCTCTTCAATCTTCTGGTGCAATGATGCAATGTTTAAATCGCGTCTAATATCCTCGTCCCTTCTCCGATCCAATAGAATAACCTTGCGTTCCTCTTAGAAATTTCATTGCGGCTCCCTGAATCCTCTGCACGTCCCTTTTACCAAGAGTCCATGTCTCACTAGCATACAGAAATGTGAGGACAGCCACAGTTTTATAAAATTTAATCGGGTATCCTTCCGTGTTTTATTTTTCAGGTACCTATGAATCGTTCCACAGATGCGTCTAAATTTTGTTAGCTTACTATCCCAATCAGTATTATTGGGATAGTAATTCTGGTTATTCACGACTATTTTAGTTCTCATAGGATACCTGCCCTGAAATGCCATCTTTTAGATTTTGTAGTAGAGATCTGTAGCCCATAGTCTTTTATGATGCTATTGAATGTAAATATGGCCCGCTGTAACTGGTCTTCTATATTCTATTCTGCATCATTACCTTGTCATCTGCATAAAGCAATGCATTCACATGAAGATTTCGCTGAAGTGATATGCCCGAGTCAAATTTAGTTGTCCATCGCCGAAATATATCGTTCATGTCGATATTAAAAAGAGTAGGTGAAATAGGGCACACTTGCCTCAGACCTTTATTTATAGGAATATCTTCTGATAATTTACCATTAAAATCCACGACAACCGCTGTTTTGTAATATAAGCTCCTAAGAATTTAAAAATTGTCTGTAGAAATCTGTGGTATCTGTAAAAAGCAAGAATCATGTGTGTGTGTGTGTGTGTGTCTGCAGAGTGTGGGCGAGAGGGGGCAGAGAATGTACGTGGGCCACATTGCGTTTATTGTATGACTGTATGTTAACAAAATGTGGTACCTATTGAAAAAATCTTAGTTCGAACTGTAAAACTGTGCGTAACTTCAGGTTGTTGGGTGAGAAATGTAAAGAAAGGGTTTAAATATTACGGTATATTAGTCGTCAGCTGAAGATATTTTCGTGTGCTGCATATCAAACCAAACGCAACCACTATTCGATTTAACAAAGCGCGCTGTGAATACATATTTTTTGTACAGCTATAAATATTTAGGAGCTTGCGTCATAACATCCGTTTAATAGGAGCGCCTTGATATTTGGCATGGCGTTCAAGGTAAGTAAGAGTCCTCACTATGCGTCACGTCTATCTACCAGAATCACATTGTATTTTAGTCACATTATTACCAGAATACTGGAACAATACTAATGAGACGGACGAAAATATCTATCGGCGGTAGCAAAAAAAGTCGCACTTTAACCTGCAGTTATTGTTTATGACTTTGTGTTACGATTCATAGACATCTTAGAAATAAAACAGGACACAGCACACAAGGATTAAATTTTATAAGACAATTGCAATACCCACATTGACATATGCGAGTGAGGTGTGGGTCATGTCAAAAAAAGAATGTGGCAAGATTCAGATTGCTGAAATGCAGTTTCTTCGAAATACATTAAAGTTTACATTGAAAGATAGAATAAAGAAATGAGATTATCAGAGCAGACTCGAAGTAAAGGACATAAATGAAATCGATTGCCGAAAGCTGCACTGAACTGTAAAGCCAGTGGTAGAAGAGACTTGGGTCGTCCGAGGATGAGATGGGTGCCGGAACTTTTTCTTCTTCAGCGGCGCGACAACCCATTAGATAGTCAAGGCCTCCTTTAACAGCCTCCGCCAGTTGTCCCGGTCAAGTGCAGCTTCTCTCCACTTCCGGGTCCCAGGGATATGGCGCGCATCATAATTCACACCGTCTTCCCAACGTTGGTTAGGTCTACCAACTCTCCTGGTGCCGTAGATCTGTCCTGTGAATGCCTTTCCGGCTATTTCATTCTCCCCCATTCTGATCAACTGTCCAGTCCACCTGAGTCTACCAAGTTTTATAACTTTCACAATATTTGGTTCGTTCAGGAGAGTGTTCAGTTCTTGGTTGGTCCTTTTCCTCCATTCACCTTCCATACATATTGGACCAAAAATACTGCGGAGGATTTTGCGTTCATGAACCAGCAGGCTTGACTCAGACGGGTGCTGAAACAGGCATATATAACCTAATCCTTGAAGAGAAGAAGAAGAAGTAGAAGAAGAAGAAAAAGAAGAAGAAGAAGAAGAAGAAGAAGAAGAAGAAGAAGAAGAAGAAGAAGAAGAAGAAGAAGAAGAAGAATTTCTTGTAAAAAGTGCAGTTTAGTCGTCTGCATGATTAAGCTCCTTACAACGCAAACTTGTTACAGAGTTTAAAACGTCTTACGTCGTTTTAAACATTAAACATTAGAGTGGTAGTGTTTAATGTTTTGATAAAATTATTAGTACGATTAGTGTTGTATAAGATTAGTATTAGACAGAACTAAAGTTTTGAGAATTTTGTAAATCCTTTTTGAAGCCCTTTTGAAGCCAAGTGACGTCAGGAAGTATCTCTTTTTTCACTAGTTTTTTGTGAGTTATTTAAGGTTTTCCAACTTACCCCGACTCCCTCTAACTTATTCATTTTCTTCAAAAGATGGCTGCGATGGATTGTAGGCATTTGGATTTCAATTTAACTGACGGACGTTTAGTTTCCGAGGCTATTGTTGGAATTCTGAGTTGTTGGTTGAGACCACCGTATAGGGCAACCGGCCCTATGCCGGCTAGATTTTTTATCGACCTTCCCTGGTCTAGATCCGTCGTGTTTTTTTATTAAGAGATAAGAGGTGATTTAGATATTTTTGCAGTTAATGAAAGGATTAAAGGATACAGAACAAAGTAGAATACCGAAGATGGAGAAAGATTACAACCCTATAATCAGAAGAAAAGTTGGTAGACCTAAGAAAAGGTAGACTGTGGAATAGGAACAGGCCTAAAACCGTTGAGACGATGATGATGATGATGATGATGATGGTGCTGATGGACTTTCGCCATCACGGAAAAACCATAAATGCGACGTTTCAGCCGCCCAGACAATCGTCAGTCGTCATCAGGCTAATTATAAACTAATGCATGTAAAGAAATAAATAATACTCTGTCAACGAGTCAAGAAAGTAATCATAACAAAAGTTCACATAAAATATAATCAAAAGATCAAATAATACAAATGAATAGTTTACAATGAAAAAAAACACACACACAACATTCACAAAACACAAGCACAATGCACGCAGTCATTTGCACACCTACAAAGTCAACAAGGTGCGGAAGTGTTGTTGCACTAGATGTTAATGTACTAGAGTATTTCAGCAGCTTTGAGTTTGTCCCATCCAAAATCAGCTATTTTCAGATTCTTCGTGGATTTGAAGTTCCTCACATGTTACTGATCTACACCTGTGACTTCTTAGTTAATGTTATAATTATATCGATATCTAAGGATTTAGCTTCTCTCGTTTGCTCGTCGATTCCTGGCACGAATGGATCGGTTACCTACACCTAGGTATGGCTTATCCGACTTAGGTGTGACTGAAGTTGGGATGAAGACCTAAGGCGTTTTTTTCTTCATCAGAAACCTTATGATTGCATCGCACCCCCTGCGTTCCTCAAGGAGATCCAAAAGGAAAATAAGGGAGAACATTCAAAAATAAGTGAAGACAATAATAGAGTACAGGCACCTTGACGATAATATCCCAATGAAAGCTCTACGGCAGCCTATATAGTACAGGGTAAGAGAGAGACAGGACGCTTAAAAACAAGTGGGCAAACAAACTTGTAAGTCCGGAACGGTACGTTCAATGTCTAATGACTGAAAGAAGAAGAAGAAGAAGAAGAAGAAGAAGAAGAAGAAGAAGAAGAAGAAGAAGAAGAAGAAGAAGAAGAAGAAGAAGAAGAAGAAGAAGAATTAGCATAATGACTGTCATAAACAGAGCGTAGTGGATAACTGTATTTTGGAAAAAGATTGCCAATTTATTTTGATTTGGGTAAAAGTGGTTACTCAAACTTGTAGTCCATTTATCGTCTCTGCAAAGACTACTGTCCGCTTGACCACATTTACATGATTCTATCCCTGTCTGCGCAGGGTAGCCTTCGTTTGTCTAAAATCGTTGTTTGTTTTTTATTCAAAACAGGTTTTTAATTAAATTAAATTAATTAATTCAGTATTGACATTAAATGTTAGTTTGCAAACGTCTACGCGTTTCAGTGTTTTTGTTTTAGTGACGGCGACGCTTTGAGTTAAAGCTTCGTTTGTTATTAATTTCTAATTGTTGGTCTACTTAAAGGTTACAGTTCCGTCGGTGATGACATTGTATAGTCGCTTGTTTACATCCTTGTTTACGTCGTTCTTGTTTTTCCGTGAATTATTAATTAAAAGCCACAGACTTCATTCACGTATGTGTTGCGTTCCATACAAGACACACTTTTATCGGGAGCAATATTTGTTTACGTCGGGCGTTAGTTTAGTTTAATTGACTGGCGCATGACCACAGAGAGGCGCGTGAGAGTACAGCACGGTGTATCAAACTTCAAAGCGGCAGCCTCGTGTACGCTGCTGATACACGTGCGCCCTGCTCTGCTTGCTTCCTGTAACTCTCTCTCTCTCTCTCTCTCTCAAAATAATTAAAATCAAAATTTCCTTCTAATACACATGCATAGAACAATTAAGACATTTCAACTATCTTGGACGTGACATTACTTATGATAAAGATAGAGATATACAAAATTAAGTGACGAATTTCACAAGAATGTGTGGAACGATTTGGAGAACGTTGGAAAATAAACGTAGAAAAGAAACCCAAATACAATTTTATAAAACAATGGCAATACCTACACTACTGTATGGTTCTGAAACTTGGGTCATAAAGAAAAAAAGATGAACAGAGGATACAAACAGCAGAAATCAAATTTCTGAGATCAGTTAAAATGTGTAATAAACGAGATCATATAAGAAATGAAAGGATAAGAAGTGATTTAGATATTTTTGCAGTTAATGAAAGGATTAAAGAATACAGAAGAAAGTGGACTCTACACATAGATAGAAAAGAAGAAAGTAGAATTCCGAAGATGGCGAAAGATTGGAACCCTAGGGGCAGAAGAAAAGGTGGAGTGTGGAATAGGAACAGCCTGCTAAAGCCGAAAACCGTTAAGAAGGTGATGATGATTTTCTTCTGATTATAACGTATTACGGCTATGAATGAGATCTGCGACCATAAAACACAGTGTAACTGTATACCCAATCCAGTTAATAAGTTCAGATACCTGGGTAACGTGATAGATAATGAAGTGTCCATAAACAAGATAATTACATGACAGGATGCGAATAGGAAATAGGGCATATTATACCAACAGCAGACTAGTGAGAAGCAAATTCATTAGTAATAACACAAAATATATTAGACACTTACAGACCGGTTGTTACTTATGGAGGCGAAACATGGACGCTGAAAAAAAGGAATAATTACACTAAGAAGTAATATACTTCGCAGGCTTACACGGCCGGAGTCGATGTTGTTAAAATTCATTCCCGGGCTGTTTGGACGTGGTTTATTGTTTTAAAAAAAAACAGACGTTTCGGCAGTGCCATCGACTGCCATTATTACGCGTGGCATCGGCAGTGTTCGTGCACGTTTTCATCTGGAGTTAGGCACTTTGTTGTCACAAGGCCACTGGGTTCTAATGGATGGCCTACCTTCCAGCGCATGCGAGGCTGTTCGCGTACGCCATGAACGTGTGTTGCGAGCCTCCAATACACGTTCTTCTTTCTGATTGGCTGGAGGTTGATTTATATCTGTATCATGGCACTTAAGAGAATTTATAAGTAGGAGTGGCGTTCATGGGACTTCTCCAGCCTTAACCACAGTACTGTGGTCACTAGCACCTTACGTTAGCGAAACTCGATTTTACACTGATGATGGCAGTCGATGGCACTGCCGAAACGTCTGTTTTTGTTGAAAACAATGGACCATGACCAAACAGCCCGGGAATGAATTTTGACAACAAACACTAAGAAGTTTTGAAAGGAAGATCTTAAGACCTGTTTATGGTCCGGATAAAAAAAGATGACGAATGGAGAATCAGAAATGACCAGGAGATATATGAGTTATTGAATCACGAAGGCATTGTAAGGTTTATAAAGGCTCAACGAATACAATGGTTAGGTCACCTAGAGCGGATGGATGATCTGCGTGTGCCAAAGAAAATGCTGAGAGCGCAGGCCTGTAAAAGCAGAAAGAGGGGCCGATCTAGGATAAGATGATTGGATGATGTGCAGGAACATCTAAGGAGAATGGATGTGAGCTGCTACACTGAGACGGCAATGGACAGGAGACACTGGTGAAGACTGGTGTTAGAAGCCAGGGCTCACGTTGGGCTGTAGTGCTGAAAAAGAATAAGAACTGTGTACTACATGGTCTGGAATCCTTTCACATATTATAAATCTGTAGTGGGCCTAATCTACTCCTCGCACATACGCGGTACCCTTCCAGACAGCGCAAATTCGTGGTAATCTGTGTTAATGGGCCTCGGAGACGTACTGCCCATAATCTAAAGACCACTCCTCCACAATGAGTCGGACTCAATTTCACGTTCGCCGGTTCGTAACATTAAAACTGCTCTTGATGAGTCTCATGTTAATGAACCAAATCTTTCTGGACTTGTCTATTGATTTAGCTCTATCCGAATAGACAGACTGTAGCATCGTCGTCATCCCTAGTTTCTGCTCAGGCTCACAAAATGTTTCATTTTTCAGGCTCACGTTCATGTTTCAGGCTCACATTGAATACATTTCTTATTTCTTATTGTGCAGGAAATACATTTTCCAAGGAGATTGCTAAGGAGAGTTATGGAATGGACCCCGCCAGGAAGAAGGAAAAGAGGAAGACCACCTATCACATGGATAGAAGAAATTCAGACTATATTGAGGGAAGAGAAAGTAAAGAAGATCTTTGATGGACAAGCAGCAGTGGATGATGAGAATTCAATCACTTCTCTAATCTTTGGTTCCGGAAAATGCGTAAACATTGTCCCCCCGGAATAATAATAATAATAATAATAATAATAATAATAATAATAATAATAATAATAATAATAATACATGTTCCAGAGTCTGGCTTTGTATATTTGAGTCTGGCTTAAGTGCCCTGTAATAGCGATATTACAAATTCATAAACGTTTGTGGTAGGTCTATATAATTATCATACTTTACACTGTTCTTATTTGGATACTGAGAAGGTCGAAGGAGGACTAACGTTACCAGGTTAGTAAAATATATTTTTCTCTTAACGTTCCTCAAACAACAAGTATGATGTGTACTGCTAAGGCGCGTTCTGCTCCTCTAAAGCGTTTTAGTTTTAATGTCTTCACGTTTTATAGTAGCGTTCCAAACGGCCAAAATTATTGTTTCCACTTATTTTTCGGTTATCTTAGCTTTTCTACCACAGAATGATGTAATCTCGTATAGTTAGCTGAAATCTAACCGTACAGTTTCGCCTCTTTGTAATTAGAGGCGTAATATTTTTTCCATGAGCGGTGTTTCGTCGATGTGTACAAGAAAATAGATCAGTAGTCCATATTTGTTCTTCACCAGTACATAATAACTAATGTTTAAATGTAAACACTTATTCTCTTTTACCGTGTTTTGTTCGCTGCCTTATGTTCTTTGAACAACGCTGAATAATTACGTTTACATAATGGTTAGCGAAACAAACATAACCTTTATAGCAGCCTTCGTCCACACGATTGATCGCCCTGTGTTTGTATCGGACTGCTATCAGGGTGTTTTTATTTTACATTCTTATAAAATCCTATATCGACACATTCTGTGACAGTTCGTTGTTAAAGTGGTCGTGACTTGTACACTTACTTTGTAAAGACAAACAGATTAAAGCTAATGTTTGTCTTAGCCGAATAGGCAACTGCTATATTCAGTTAATGTAGCCCCACTTGAGGGGCTACAATCAGATGGCAATGGACAGGAGAGTTTGGAGAAGATTGATGTTGGAAGCCAGGGCTCACGTTGGGCTGTAGTGCTGAAAAGGAAGAAGAAGAAGAAGAAGAAGAAGAAGAAGAAGAAGAAGAAGAAGAAGAAGAAGAAGAAGAAGAAGAAGAAGAAGAAGAAGAAGAAGAAGAAGACTCCCACTTACCGAATAAACATTTGATCTTTGTATTTGAGAATACCTAAATTCTAAAAAAAAATCGATATTATTTATTTTCAGTTTATGACCGTGCTACCCTTTCAGTTGTCTGCTGGACGGATTCACATTTTATCGCAAAACTTGTTAACAGCTTATTGTGGTTTCGGTTTCCATTTGAAGATAGAAGGTAAGAACTCTGATGAAGCTAACACCCGCTTATGTAAGATTTTTTAAAATTGTAATGTGAACAAAACATACGCTTGCAAAACCGGATTCCTAAATAGATGTAGGAAATGGCTGCTTATTTTCCACAGCCCATTTACATAGTATACTTCAGATATTTTCTTATCTAGTGAACCCTGGTATTAAGTTATCACGACACAGATATTTGAATGTGCTGTTGTTTGCTGACGACCTGCTTGTAGGACTAGTTCAAATACATATTTCATATAAAAATATGAAACAAATTTCATATTTATATTTCATATAAATATATTTCATACAAATAACCATATAATATTTCATAACAAATTGGGGACACTGATGCTGTAAACGATTACGGACTTACTATAATAATACTTCAACACCCACGACAATGTTTCCGCCTACGAGAAAGATATTTCCGAGTACCACCGAGGTTTTAAATCAAATATTCAACGCTGGACAACCACGGTACTGAGTCTGGAGACTATTGCGTAATTCTATTGTCTACTGAGTTTCTAGATAAGTCGCGGCAGAAACGAAACTTGGGCGAAACAACGAACGGTAGTTAGCATTATTAATACCGGTTGAACGTACAAGGACAACGTGCGACTGGACATGGGAAAGTAGTTCAGACAATGCTCCAGTTGAAATGTGGGATTTACGTTGGTGTGTGACTCACGCCCGTTGTCAACCTTTTTGCCTCAGCAGGAGTCACGTTTATGCAATTAAACGTTTCTATTATGACTTACCGTAGTTGTTATAAGAAGCAAGAGAGTCCATAATTTATGCTGTTTAAACTATCGTGAATCGGTTTATAAACCAATTATCTATATATATATATATATATATATATATATATATATATATATATATATATATATTAAAACTCAAAATCTGAGGATTTATGGGTACTGAATACAAGTCCACACCGTTACACCGTTGCCACCAAATTTTACACAGGTAACCTTTGACACAAGGCGAAAAATACTGTCCAACTTGGAATTTGATATTTTGCCCCGTTCGCACAATTTAGGCCCTTTTAATTATGCTTTTTCGTTGACGCGTATAAAGATGTCAACAACACCATGTAGACCAGAATTAATTACCACAGTAACAAGTAAATAAACAAATGATATTTAGCGGCATCGGAACTGTACCTATATCCGTTCCTGCAGTTTTTAATGCTTTTTCTATGCGGTTGTATCGATATGTTTTGTAATTTTGTATACAGATACGTCTATATATTTTGTAATTGTCTTAAACGATTATAAAATTTATGTTTATACGTATTTCTGATGATGCAATGAATAAGTAATGAAATATATTAAATACTACTACTAAAGATGTCAACAACACCATGGAGGCCAGAATTAATTACCATAGTGACAAGTAAATAAACAAAAGCTGTTTAGCGGCATCGGAACTGTGCATTTATTCATTCCTGCAGTACATTTTCGTTGTTTTATATAATATGCGATTGTGTTGATATATTACGATGTGTAAAAGAAGAGGTGTAATAATTGTAAATTGTCCAATTACCTAATGCAAAGCGAAAATACGTGTTGTTTTCATTTGTGAGGTTAGGTGAGAACGGTTTTTGGTTTTTCGTTTACTGTTCAAATAAATAAAACACATTGTTGCGGAAAACATAACGTTTAATGTGTTATACAATGCTTCTAACACAGTAACACTTAAAATAAAGAATTTAGCGTTTTAGATTTAACAGGTACTTTATAAATATCTCCAAACGCTTTACAAACGGGTACTTTTAAATCTCTAAAGGCTGTTGCACGAAGATAATAATTTAGTACACGTTAAAATAGTACAAGTGTTGAAAACAGCTGCGGAGAGAATTTGACTAATGAGTACAAAATTGTTATACGAGCTGACAGAACGCCATATAGATATAGACAATAAAAAAATTATATTAAAATACTTATTAAAAGTCAAATATTCTCATGCGAAGCCGCGGGTAGCAGCTAGTAAATCATAATAAAGATTTCACGTTCGCTGCGAATTGATATTGAACCATTGCCGTGTCAAAACGACTTGCTTTAACGTAGGATCACAGCAGAATTAATGCTGTGACACTTGACATTAATTAATTATTATAATTATATAAAAATTCTCTTAAAAATTTAGAATTATAATTATATTTTCTTATAAAGTAAGTAATGTATAACTTATTTTTAATTGACGATTTTCCCAGGCTATTACTATAAGCTATTACTATTACTATAAGAATAGTAAATTTTCTCCAAAGAAGCTACCAGCGCTCTTTTAGAGAGAGAGAGAGAGAGAGAGAGAGAGAGAGAGAGAGAGAGAGAGAGAGAGAGAGAGAGAGAGAGAGAGAGAGAGAGAGAGAGAGAGAGAGAGAGAGAGAGAGAGAGAGAATATCATAGTGTATGAAATTGTAATAATATAAATAAGTAGCCATAAAAGTGTACTCGTACGTATTTACGAAAGAAAAATTCAAGTCTGTCGGACAGAAAAGCCACTGAAAAGACCTGCCAAGTGAACTGATGAACTCCGACATTATCAAGTCTGATCAAGTATGCAGTCAATTCATGATACGAATGTAAAAAGTCTTATGGGGTTTATAAAAAAAATTTTCTCAGTACTGGGCGATCGGATGAATCGTTTTAGAATCAGGACCGTTTTAGATTTCTTAGTTACTGTTATAATTATCGATATTTAAGAATTTAGCTTCTCTCGTTTGCTCGTCGACTCCTACCACCCAATGGACAGCTTTCTTACCTAGGTAAGGATTAGCCTACTCAACTTAGGTGTGAGTGAAGTTGTTGGGATGAAGACCTAAGGCGTTTTTTCTTCATCAGAAACCTTATATTCATCAGAATAACCTTATCATCAGAATCCCCTTCGATCCTCAAGGAGATTCAAAATAAAAAATTAGGGAAAATAATAGAGTACAGCTCGTAATGGAAAGAACATAATAGACGCCCTGACGATAACGTCGCGATGAAAGCTTAGCTTTACAGAATATAGTAAAGGGTAAGAGAGGGAGCCACGACGCTTAAAAACAAGTGGGCACAACAAACGTATAAGGCCGGAACACCATATTCATTGGCTAATGACTGAAAGAAGAACGACAAGGATAATAATAATAATAATAATAATAATAATAATAATAATAATAATAATAAGAAGAAGAAGAAGAAGAAGAAGAAGAAGAAGAAGAAAGAGAATTACCCTAATGACTATCATAAACTGAGTATAATGGATAACTGTATTTGTCTATCCAACTGTATAATGGATAACTGTATAAACATATTCAATGTCTAATACTGAAAAAAGAACGAGAACGAAAAGGAGAGGAAGAGGAAGAGGAGGAGGAGGAGAAGAAAAATAAGAAGAAGAAGAAGAAGAAGAAGAAGAAGAAGAAGAAGAAGAAGAAGAAGAAGAAGAAAGACAAGAAAGTAATGACGCGACTACGACGATTATCGCGACTATGATGATGACGATGGAAAACGTGGCAGACATTTGTGAAACATGTCCGTGTCAAAACAGCTAGTTTTAACATGGGGATACAGCAGAATTAATGATACATTTTACACCACTTAATTATTATAGTTAAAAATAAAATAACTCTTAAAAACTTAGAATTACAGTTATGTGTGTTACCTGTTACACGAAAAACTGAATTACATACGTTACTTACACATTTAAATATACTGTATACATAAAATATATTACATTACGTGTAATACAAGAAATTTATAAAGCACAAAATGTTGTTCTCTTTTTTCATTTTATGATTATGT
Organism: Magicicada septendecula; assembly: GCA_034769895.1. Taxonomy (NCBI): domain Eukaryota; kingdom Metazoa; phylum Arthropoda; class Insecta; order Hemiptera; family Cicadidae; genus Magicicada; species Magicicada septendecula. Next base: position 88,558,947 of record CM068368.1, read on the forward strand.
ATTATTTTATGTATATTATTATTTTATTATATGTAGTATATAATTTTATGCTTATGTATAATTTTTCAAATTACGTATTATTTAAGCTTTCAGTTAAATTGAAATAGTATACGTGTGTCAATAGATTCGTTTAATAGAATATTTTTATGTTATCACCCATTATATGTTACGTGAGAAATAGTTTACACTACAACCTACACAATCAACATTACATGCAACTTACATATTTCATTGCAAGGAAAAACATCTTCCTTGGCGTACGTCTACAACTATAAATGGTCATAATGACTTATATGTTTTGCATTTGGTATCATCTTTAAATAATTACTGAGCGAATAATTAGGTTTTAAAAGTTAATACAGTTTACATCGTATCGCAGCTGAAAACGCGTCGTCAAAATTGTCAATTTTGTTTTACCTTTACGTAAATATTTTTGCCGTAGATATAGTAGCAACGAAGTTTCTTGATAAGTGTTATAAGGTTCCACTTACACGCTGAGTAGTAGCGTTAACCAATAGATTTCAGACGTTATTGTGTTACAAAGGTGAAAGTCAATAGCCAGTAAGCATTGCAGTAAAGTGGATAATTATGTCAGTGAAAGGAAACAAAGCTGGTCATCTCAGCTTCAACCTGAAAGCGCCGATAAGGATATTACAGTATAAGGACGACACCTTTTTTATAAAAACAAGGTTTTATTTAGAAGGTCTTATAAAACAACTCAAGCGATTGTGGCAAAGCATTATAAAAATATCGGTATGGAGAACCATACATGACTTCCATGTTCTAAGATTTATATTTAAAATAATTTACGAAATGAAATGTTTCCACAGAAACTACTTCTTTCCACCTATTGCTTCAGGCTTAGCCACAGTACTGTGGCCACTAACGTATACAACCACACGTTATCGCACTCGATTTTCACTGATGATGGCAGTCGACGGCACTGCCGAAACGTCTGGTTTTGCAGAAAACATTGGACTACGGCCAAACAGCCCGGGAAGGAATTTTAACAACAAACTACTACTTTGTTGCTGATAACGTAGTTCACATATAAAAATTATTATCCCCTCCCCCTTCAACTATAATTTTCATTTATAGAAAATTACCCCCACCCCGTTCAACTAGCCTCTTTATTTATAGATATTTCATCTACGTTTCTACAGAGGATTATTAAGATCTTTTTATCAGGTTACTTCATTTATCAAATTTACGTACTTTACTATTGTTACAACAAAAAATGTTACAGGTAAACTGGCCTTTCCCCGTAACTGATCTTCACCAAAATCAATAGGCATTGAGCCTTCTACAACTCAGGGACATATGTAAAAAATATTTGATTCTGTTTGAACTTACGTCAGTTATCGTTCGTCATGAAAAAATTTCTCTTGTTACAACATAAAATGTTGCAGGTAAACTACCCCTTTCCGTTAACCGATCATCACCAAAATCAATAGATCTTGAGTCCCCTACAATTCAGGAATGTATGCAAAAAATTATTTGATTCTCTTTGAATGCGGCAGTTATCGTTCGTCATAGAAAAAATTAACCATTTTATCACATAAAAGGTTGCTGGTAAACTACCCCTTTCTCTCAACTGATCTTCACCGAAATCAAAAGGTCTTGAGTACTATACAATTCAGGGATGCATGCAAAATATTATTTGATTTGTTTGAATATGCGGCAGTTATCGTTCGTCAAAGAAAAAATTACCCTTGTTAAAACATAAAATGTGGCAGGTAAACTATCCCTTTCTCTTAACCGATCTTCACAAAAAACAAAAAGTCTTTAGAACTCTACAATTCAGGGCTGTATGCGAAACATTATTTGATTCTGTTTGAATTTGCGGCTGGTTATCGTTTGCCATATAAAATACCCTTGTTAAAACATAAAATGTGGCCGGTAAACTACCCCTTTCCCTTAACCGATCTTCACCAAAAACAATAGATCTTGAGAACTCTACAATTTAGGGCTGTATGCAAAACATTATTTGATACTGTTTGAATTTGCGGCTGTTATCGTTTGCCATATAAAAATATCGGTATGGAGAACCATACATGACTTCCATATTCTAAGATTTATATTTAAAATCATTTTCGAAATTAAATATTACCATAGAAACTACTTCTTTCTACTTACTGCTTCAGCCTTAACCACAGTACTGTGGTCACTAACGTATACCACCTCACGTTATCGCACTCGATTTTCACTGATGATGGAAGTCGATGGCATTGCCGAAATGTCTGGTTTTGTAGAAAACATTCGACTACGGCCAAATATCCCGGGAAGGAATTTGAACAAAAACTACTTCTTTGTTGCCGATAACGTTGTACACACATATATATAAAAAATATGCATAAAATTAATGGCTTGTATAAGTTAATGATTGATCTCCATTAAGTAGTGCTCAAGTCTCCAAAGTTTTAATATTATGATGTCCGTAATTAAAACATCAGAGCAGGTTTAGTGTGAATGAGGGTACACTGTGGACAAAAATTTTCAACATTTCCTATTGAGCGTTGCTTAGAGTAAAGCTGCGAATCTACAGTGTATGTTTCACAGAACAAACACCCGGAAAAGAAGGAGCGCTCCGAAGTCACTCATGGACCCTCAGCATCTTGCAGAGGGTTCATTCCCTAAAGACGAAAAGTCTGTCTATGAATCGTTCCTCTGTAAACAAGTGCAGTTACACTGCCCAGCGATCCACAGGAAGCAAATTGATGTCCATTTTTTCGGCTTGCACGCGTTATGTTGGTGTGGGTTTCGGCACTTTCCATTTAAAAAGCGTGCAATTGTAAGAAAATAAACATGAGTGAGGCCAGAAATAACGTGAATTGTGTGTGTGTGTGTCTCTTACCTGCCTTTTTATTGCTGTAGGCATAATAATAAAATGGAAACGTAAACATTACATAACTGAGATATGCTTACCTGCCACGAACGATATATTATTTTATACATGGAGGAGTTCAGTGACATACACACGTACAGAAGAATTATATATATAAAGATATTAACTCATACATAATTTACATTAAAATGAAAAAATTATAATTTTATTCCCTGGCAACAAAATTATTTTATTTTTAACAATTACCATTTTTTGAAAAAGTTTAAATGAATTTTCAAGTACTTTACTGTTGTTAAAACGTAAAAGGCTGCGGGTAAACTACCCCTTCCCCTTAACCGATCTTCACCAAAATCGAAAATCCTTGAGATCTCTACAATTCAGGGACGTATGCAAAACATTATTTGATTCTGTTTGAATTTGCGGCTGTTATCGTTTGCCATAGAAAATACGCTTGATAAAAAAACGTTGCAGGTAAACTACCCCTTCCCCTTAACCGATCTTCACCAAAAACAATAAGTCTTGAGAACTCTACAATTTAGGGCTGTATGCAAATAATCTTTTGATTCTGTTTGAATTTGCGGCTGTTATCGTTTGCCAAAGAAAATACCCTTGTTAAAACATAAAACGCTGCAGGTAAACTACCCCTTTCCCTTAACCGATCTTCACCAAAAACAATAGGTCTTGAGAACTCTACAATTCAGGGCTGTATGCGAAACATTATTTGATTCTGTTTGAATTTGCGGATGTTATCGTTTGCCAAAAAAAAATTTCCCTTGATAAAAAAAAACCGTTGCAGGTAAACTACCCCTTTCGCTCAACCGATCTTCACCAAAAACAATAGGTCGTGAGCACTCTACAAATTAGGACTGTATGCAAAAAATTATTTGATTCTGTTTGAATTTGCGGCTGTTATCGTTTGCCATAGAAAAAAATCTACAGACAGACACACAGATAGACACACAGACACACAGACAGACACACACACAGACACTTTTCGAAAAACGACTTTTTTCATGTTTTGAGTGTAGTACAATCAGAATCTGCAATAATCTCGAACATTTTTTTTTTGCCATCACCATACTTCCATTTCCTTAAGGAATATGGAAGTAAAAAATGACCCTTGATTTAAAAAAAACCGTTGCTGGTAAACTACCCCTTTCCCTTAACCGATCTTCACCAAAAACAATATGTCTTGAGTACTCTACAAATCAGAGCTGTATGCACAACATTATTTGATTCTGTTTGAATTTGCGGCTGTTATCGTTTGCCATAGAAAAAAAATCTGTAGACACACAGACACACAGATAGTCAGACAGACACACACACAGACACTTTTCGAAAAATGACTTTTTTCATGTTTTGAGTGTAGTACAATCAGAATCTGCAATAATCTCGAACACGATTTTTTTGCCATCACCATACTTTCATTTCCTTAAGGAATATGGAAGTAAAAATGAAACTAAAATATAACTCTTCGTATTATTTGAATTAGCAACCATCCTTACTATTTCTTTTATGAAATTGCTAAACTGCTACAATTTTATGTTCAGTCAAAGCTTTTCGTCATCTCTGACATCATCAGGTCTTGAACAACCTCGTTGTTCAACAACATCAGGTCGTTGTTCAAGACCTGATGATGTCAGAGATGACGAAAAGCTTTGTCTGAACATAAAATTGTAGCAGTTTAGCAATTTCATAAAAGAAATAGTAAAATATAACTGTAATGAAATTACAGATAAAATAATTAGTCATGCAACGTGTGTCTGGCTGCGCTGTACCGAAAGATCTCATTGCGCATGCGTTACTATGACGCGTTGTTTTCAGACCAATTATTTTGTGTTCAGAACAGCTGCCTGGTTGGGTGTCACGTCGTTGTGTGTCTTGGTTGGTCACCTCACACCCCACTTCCTGCACTGCCTTCCCTACCCCCACTACGATCTGCGTCAACCGTTTCATGTTTCAGTATTTTATCTGTACAATCGTCATTAAAAAAAAAACGAAGGTAGATTATGTCAAACAGAAATAGGCAAGCTTTTCCCACTTTATTATTGTATTACATTTATCTTGAAGTATAAAGTATGCCGTTTTACATATTTCTTGAACATGCAGCAAACGAACGGAGAAAATTTCGAAATATTGGTTTGCCCATAAATGGTTGGTTTGCCATCATATACACTTTGGTTACAAAATATCAAGACACAAACTTATAGAAGAGTACTCAAAGTGGGGCTTGATCTGGACAAAAGGAAAACCGAATACATGTTCACTGGTGGAAAAAACATAAAGTCGATAGCGGGCAACATACATATAAAACACTGAAGAGATTTCTTGTATTTGGGATTAAAAAAACCCACGTGAGACTGGAAATTGGATGAGGCAATCCGGTAGCGGAATGTAGAAGGCCGTTGCAATCTTGAACGCTACTGGGGTATTTTATGGGACAAAACCATTACCTAAGAAATTATAAAACGATATTCCACACTAAATAATAACCTACACTTCAGAGGTATGGACTATTTAAGATTAACGATGGACAAGGAATACGGAAATTAACGATGGAAATTCTGAAAGCTACGGAAATGTATTTATGGATAAGGGGAACCGATAGATCAAGAATGGAGTGTATAACATATGATGGAACAAGAGAAAGTACCTTGCACGATAGTGGACGGTATCACTGATAAACATTTATTGTGGTTTGTACATATGCGAAGGGTGTCAGAAATAAGAATGCTAGTTAGATTCTACAACGGCAGCCCGAAGTATGGAGAAACAAGGAGTACTTAGAAAGAGTTGGCGAAATAGTGTAAGTGATGGAATGAATCTAAAGCGACTGGAAAACGTACATGTGAACGACAGAGAAAGGCGCCGATTGCTTATCGCAACTAACCGATTTCGTAGGTAGATTAGTTTTATACAGAGTATTGATGCAACCAAGTTATAATTATTATTTCAAAAATACGCTTAAAACACGATTAGGAAATGACCTAATATGTTTATATTATAAAATAACCTGATGTTTTATAATCGAAGCTGGCATATTGTAGAAAGGAAAAATTCACGAAGAAGAACGACAGAATAATTGTTTGATATGTAGTAACTTGCCACCGTTGTGGTATGAGAAAATAATTAAAATATTTTGTCCATCCATGAGTCTTCCATAGCTACTGCATCTCTTGATGTATCCTGCACACAAGAGGAGGCTTCCGTTGTACCTTTTTTTTGCAAGCCTTTTTTGCCATCTCAAGTATGTCTTGTATCTCCTTATCTCCTGCTATGTCCTGTCAAGTACTCCCTTATCTCCTGGGTCTATCCCGTTTCCATAGTCTAGGTGGAACCTAATCTAGCACCTGTTGGGCCAAGGATCTTCAGGCATCCGTTCCACGGGGCTGTACAACAGGAGGCCCTTTGTATTTCTTCATCATCTTCACAACACGGCATAGGCAAGGTGTTGCCTGTTCCGCCTTCAAAGATCCTCCAGCCTTCCTGGGTCCAGCCTCACACCTGTGTCCTGTACACAGACTTGTTTTCCAGGCTTTTTGGCCAGTCTGGAATCTGGCATTCTTTCTAAGAGTTTTCCACACTTCTTTGTAGTCTTTTAATTTTTAATTCAAGTAAAATATGTAACTCTTCTCTTCATTCTTTATACGGTCAAGTTTAGAACACCTTTTAGCTCCTCTTTTGAACGCCATTTCCAAGGCCTGAATTTAACTGTCTTGTTTTTTAGTTGTTGTCTATAATTCACCCCCCCCCCCATAGGACAGTTCAGGGACTACCATAACTATGTAGAAATTTAGTTTTGTATCTCGACGTACCTTGTTTCTAAAAATACGGTTGAGTGTTCCACAGATCGTCTGGAACTTACCTAACTTAACATCAATATCATAAATCCCATCATAGCCAATATCATTTTCCAAATAAATAAAATGGCTCGCCTGTTCTACAATTCGATCATTAATCATTGTTTTCGTTCTAATTGGTTCACTCGAAATACCATTACCTTTGTTTTTATAGTGTATTTGGACCTTTGGATTTTAGTGGCTTTGTTCTTATGGTGTCTAAAATTGATTTTCCAACATGCAGCTGCCTCCCCTTGTTGCTTTATTTCTAATGCATTGGAGTCTAGACACCCCATAAGAAGTCTAGTTCCGCTGCTTAGAACCGTCGTGAGTTTCTTTGATTTATATAGGCTATTTAAATCAAATATATTTGATAACATGTCGTCTAGCGTTCACTGATTTCAATTTTTTATGATTTTTTCCCAGTGTCATTAACACAATTTTTTCAGTTAAATTTAGTTAACAGTAATTAACTCATCAGAGGGCCAGTTTTTTCACGAGGTCCATATTATAGAACGATAATTACTTCACGGAAATTGAAAGAGTTTATTTTTTGTGATGACAATATTGCAGTATCGCATTTAAAATCAGTTAATTTTTCTGTTAGAAGACACTACATATGGTTTAGGAGACTCGTGATAAGAAGAAGAAATTGAGCCTTGTTTCGACATAATTAGTTCAGTTGAAGTTTCGTCAAAATTCTTAACTTTATAACATTCCTCCTTTGCGCAGTCGGAGAATATGCTATTTTTTCAAATAAAATGTCCTTTCTCATACAAACCATACAATTAAAAATAACCTAATTGAAATAATACGATGTTACTTAATCGTGTTAGGTTAATTTATAATAATGTGTACCACAACTCACAGGTGGGTGTGGCCGAAGCGGACCGTCGCCCAACCTCGAACGAACCCACGACGCTCGCCAATGTTTGACACGGAACAGATCAAACCAAATCGTAAATATAATAATTTATATAATATTTTAGGAGGGAAACTGTGGAAATCGATGTTTGCCGCAGAAAAGTCCGTACTCCTACAGTGTACGTATGTGACTCGCACCCACCAAAACCGTTTTCCCATGGCATGGATCCACTCTGCTTTCCCAGTACTTCAGAGTGGTGCCATTTGTTGTTCGTTCATGTGTACGTATTATGCACTAACAGACCCAAACTGAATGATATCTCAACCACTCGTTTTCCTCTACAGTCTGATTCGGACATGCCCAATCCAAAGCCTTAGCGTTGAAATCTCCGGCCACTATCATGTCTCCTTCCATTTCTTGTATAGCATCCTCCAGTCCGTCCATCCTAACTCAAAAAGTGTCGATTCGTTCATTCGGTGTAAAGTAGCAGCTTACGTTTGTAACGCTGTTACTCTTTATCCATTCAAAGGCATTATCGCATCCATAGTTGTCAACGTGAGCCTGGAACCCACATAACCGCAATACTCAGGTTGTCTGAATACCACGTAGATGTGTCCTTATTCCTATACTGTTCGCTAATGATGATTATGTCAATATTACTTTCAGTGTTATCTGAATGAGTAGGTCATAGGTCAACCTACTTCTAGGCCTATTCATATTTTCTTGTAGGACCTTAACCACATCGGTATTGTTTGACCTTGTTTAATGCCCTTCAAAATACTGGGCATTTGCCGGAACCTGAAATATGAAGATGATGATGATAATAATAATAATAATAATAATAATAATGAGTTTTTGGTATCGATATGGTATGGATATGGTACATTCCATGTTACCCGGGGGAGAAGAAACCGTACAGACCATGCTGCAAACCAGAAACGTTAGATCATTTAAGACATCTACAAATATCTTTTATTTTTACCAAATGCTAACTAATGGCACCATATCAGGAAAAGAACAACTTAAGAGTACGCTGATATATAGAGTTTTAAAGATATCGAAAACTGAATTGAGAGACTGTACTACTACGAAAGGTGGGACACAGAGGATACACGAACTCAAAAGATATCTTATTTGTAACGTGTAAACATCAGTTTATATAAAGCCTTAGTATTGTCTTATGCCATCTATACTCATGTGAATCTCTAAGTACAGGGCCAAGCTACTAATATAAACAACAAGCAACAGAAAACAAGCACAGACGTCATAAAAGTGCTTGAGGTAGAATGGCGTCACTAAATTGGGTGTTATATTTTGCGAGAAACAGAGACATTCATCATCGCCGTGCAAAAACAGAGGACTTCTACAAATAACTATAAGAAATCTATTAAACAATTACCAAACAGCAGCAACAACAGCGATATCCGAAGGACATGCAACAGTGTCGGAAACAACAGACCATATAATCACGGGATGGTCTAGTTTGGCGAACACTATAATTTACAGAGGAATAATTCAACAGGGTCCTCCAGGTTGGGGGTTAATGCAATGGGCCAACTCCCCATTCACTGGAAAGAAAGAAAATGTTAAAAAACCAAATAGATTGCAGCCGGATGGATCCAATAAAGGTTACAGCAGAGATGGACTTTTGGAGACTTTCGGCAAGAGTATCCAGAGGTGAGAAAATTAGAAATCAATTCATTAAGGACAGAATGAATGTGAAAAATTCAATTGTTGATTTTATCCAAACAAAAAAATTACATTCTTCGTATTGTTTAAATTAGCAGCCATCCTTACTATTTCTTTTATGAATTTGCTAACTGCTATAATTTTTTATTGTTCGACTAAGTTTTTCGTCATTACTGACATCTTCAGGTCTTAAACAACCTGAAGATGTCAGTAATGACGAAAAGCTTAGTCGAACAATAAAAAATTATAGCAGTTAGCAAATTCATAAAAGAAATAGTAAAAAAATTACAATGGTATGGGCATACGAAAAGAATGGGACAGGAAAGATTGACAAGGAGAGTTATGGAATGGACCCCACCAGGAAGAAGGAAAAGAGGAAGACCACCTATAACCTGGTTAGAAGAAAATCAGACTATTCAAAAAAGCAGCAGTGGAAGATGAGAATTCAATCACTTCTGTAGTCTTTGGTTCCGGAAAATGTGTAAACATTGAACAGCCGGAATAATAATATTAAGATAATCTACCGATCACTAGCCCTCCACCGACCATACGTGAAGGACAAAAGAATCATAACACCTCGAGCATTCTTAGAAGAGAACACTGTTAGACTATATTATGATTTGCCATTAGATACGAATAAAAGGAGAACCAGTAAATAAACCAAATATAATTTTGCATGACACAAAAATAGAGAAGCCTGTGCTTACTGACACTGATGGTCCAGTGGATCGTGATATCAATAAAGTTAAGAGGAAGAATAAAATATCTTACAATAAATCAAATTGCCGATAAATTTACGGAGCTTTACTAGTCAAGTCACAGTATTGTGAAATGATACCGGTGTCAATTATAACAATAAGCCTTGTAACAAACAAAGAAAACCTTGTAACTAGTCTGTCTAACTTACAGTTATATGGCAAATGTGTAACGGCTACAGTTTCAAAACCAGTTGGCAGCGTTCCTAATGCATAGTCTGTAGACATTTAAACATTCCAGCAGAACCACTGTGCTAGAGTTCGTCGTTCTAAGCCTCTGATATAGAATAACCAGTAATAATAGCTAAGAGACAGTGGAAATAACAACAAGAACGTTAATAGAATAAGTAAATACGTTCTTATGAATAAAAGAATAAGTTGCATAAGTTCAACCTTATGTGCGGGACCATCAGGCGAATTCTTAAGTCAGCAAGTAAAGAAACACGCCTAAAATTCTACAAGGTGATGTCCCTTCCCACACTTCTTTATGGGTCTGAGAATTGGACTTTAACAAACGGCCAGGCCAATCGTATCCAAGCGGCTGAGATTTCCAGCAACGTGGCAGGGTATACTCATAAAGGAAACACAGATATACGGCAGGAATGAATATTTTGAGTATACTCGACAGGATCGCCCAGTATCGGCTGAATTGGTGGGAACATCTTTGCCGATTGAATGACTGCCGCATCCCCAAACAACTACAGTATGTAACTATAGGCCGAAGGGACGGAGAGGTGTGGGACGTCTGAGGAAGCGCTGGAGTGACCAGCTCTAGACTTTGCCTGTTTGAGACCGGAACAAACCATCCTTGGTTTAATCCTTGCAGATGATGATGAGGATGATGTCAGTAGAAATGAAAACAACAACGACGACTATAACAACAACAATACCAACTATATAATAATATTATTATATAATATAACTATATAGTACTCTATACCCACCAACAAGAAAAACAATAATCATTGTCGTAGACATAGAAATTATCATTATAAATAATATACAATTTGTTAACACCTTCTTATAACTCAGTGAAAATAAATATTTGTTTGGTAAAAATGGAGTTACCATTTTTGAAAAAATAATTATATTATGTTTTTAACTTTTAAGATACAAGGTAAACTGTTCTTTAACCCTGCAGTGAATCCTGTTTGATTTTCTTAAAAAAACAAAACAAAATCCAAGACCGGATGGTAAACATCTCTGAAATATTTACCGTGCAGACTGTGCTGACTGAGGATTGGCGGAAGTTAAGTCTTTTTAAAACGAATAACGTTCTTGGGGCCTGAATGATATCAAACCTCAGTCGCAAAGCCAGAGTATGACGTCAACGCCGGGGATAAAAATACAAAGTACGAGATTGAACAGGCACGGCCATAAAAGTGCGAACTATACACATTTTCTCATTTAAGTACACTGAAAAACATTTAAATTTATTGAGGTTTTGAAGTATAAAAATTTCATTATTTTTCTTTCTCATAAATATCTACGACTTAATATGTTCTTGTAAACACGTAAATATACAAGAAGGTAACACAGCTTACCTTAAAAAGCAAGGTTCTATTATTTCTGAACGGAATTTTAGTTATTTTATTTCCCCCCTCTGAATATTGGGCTATATATTGCCTAACATGTTTGAAGGTAACAGAGTTTTAGTCAGCACCAATTGTTTGTTTGTATTCCAATGAAATCATTTAGGTTGCTGCTCGTCGAATTCATTATAGATGTGTAGTAACTTCTCTAATGTAAAAATTTGAATTTTACACCTTCATTCTCTTAGCCACAATCTGTGAGCTTCTCCACTTTCCAGTTCCTCGACTCTAGATATTGTATTCCCATCGCCTCATCACTTCAGGACCTTCGAGGTCTCCCTCTTCTTCTTCTTTCAAAGAGCACCAGTTGATAAACGTTGTTATCCGCTTATCAGTCTATATCCTTCCATCGTGCTCTTCATACATACCAATACAGTCTTCCAGTCTTCCCGCTTCAGTACATGAGGCTCGTACCTCAGTACACTTTTTTCTATTTTCATTCTCCTTCTAATTCAGACATCCACGATTTAATATCCGTAATATTCACACATTTAAATGAAAGGGGGAAAAACAAAAGATTCAAAGCTACTTTACACTTTTAATGAAATACTTGATTTTTACATGTAAAATACTCAATGTATTGAGGTTTATCATCATAGAATACATATATATATAATATATAACTATATATATATATATTTATAATATATATTTCTCTATATTAAATTACTATATAATTATATAGATAACTATATTAAAAAGTATATCTTGAGGTAAATTATTTATAAATATTAAATATATTATATACATCAAGAATTATAAATATAAAGAAATATTTATAAAGAAATTACCTCAAGATATTTTTTTTTTCGAGAACCATTGTGTTCTCATCCTCAGCCTTCGTGATTCTGCGTCTAGTGAAGTACTTGTGTGTTGGGTTGTCGTTATTGTGGTTTCTTGTTGGACTCCGGTACTTTAAAGTGGTATTATTGAGTGTGATTGTGGTGTATGTATTAGTATTTTGTGTATTTTCGATGTTGAGTGCTTTGAAAGTTGTGTCATGTTTTGTATTGATTTGTATTTGTTCAGGTATTAGTTTGTTTTGTGTTTTATATTTGTAAATTTTCCCAAATGTTCATTATGGTTCCTTTGTGTGGTATGTGTTTTATTAGTGTCATGTTGGTTATGTCTGGGAATTCATGTCCAGTGTTCATTGCATGTGTGGCCAAATTAGATTTGTGTATTTCTGGTTTTTGTATGCGTTTAGGTGTTCAAAATAACGTTTTTTCAGTTGTTTTTTGTTTGTCCTATGTAACATTTATTGCAATCTTGGCATTCAATATTGTATATACCATTGGTTTTTGTATTATTTTGTTGTGTGGGTTATTTAGTTTTTGTAGATTATTTTTGTTAGTTTTGTATGCTATTTTAATGTCTGTGTTTTTAAACAGTTTTGTTAGCTTTGTCATTTTATTATTTATGTGTGTGAATGTGGCCCATTTTACTTCCATATTCCTTAAGGAAATGGAAGTACAGTATGGTGATGGCAAAAAAAAAATCGTGTTCGAGATTATTGCAGATTCTGATTGTACTACACTCAAAACATGAAAAAAAGTCGTTTTTCGAAAAGTGTGTGTGTGTGTCTGTAGATTTTTTTTCTATGGCAAACGATAACTGCCGCAAATTCAAACAGAATCAATAATTTTTTGCGTACAGTCCTGATTTGTAGAGTACTCACGACCTATTGTTTTTGGTGAAGATCGGTTGAGGGAAAGGGGTAGTTTACCTGCAACGGTTTTTTTTATCAAGGGTATTTTTTTTTTTGGCAAACGATAACAGCCGCAAATTCAAACAGAATCAAATAATGTTTCGCATACAGCCCTGATTTGTAGAGTCCTCAACACCTATTGTTTTTGGTAAAGATCGGTTAAGGGGAAGGGGTAGTTTACCTGCAACCTTTTACTTTTAGTAAAGTACCTGAAAATTCATTTAAACTTTTTCAAACAATGGTAATTGTTAGCAATAAAATTATAATTTTTTCATTTTAATGTAAATCATGTATGAGAAAATATATCGTTCGTGGCAGGCAAGCATAGCTCTGTTATGTAATGTTTACGTTTCCATTTTATTATTATGACTACCGCAATAAAAAGCAGGGAACACACACACACACACACACACACACACACACACACACACACACACACACACACACACACACACACACACACACACACACACACACACACACACACACACACACACACACACACACACACACACACACACACACACACAAAATTCGCGTTTTTTCTGGAGTTCATTTATGTTTATTTTCTTACATTTGCACGCTTTTTAAATGGAAAGTGCCGAAACCCATACCAACATAACGCGTGCAAGCCGAAAAAGTGTCCAGCGTGGATAGCGATTTGCTTCCTGTGGATCGCTGGGCAGTGTAACTGCACGTGTTTACAGAGGAACGATTCATAGACAGACTTTTCGTCTTTAGGGAATGAACCCTCTGCAAGATGCTGAGGGTCCATGAGTGACTTTGGAGCGCTCCTTCTTTTCCGCGTGTTTGTTCTGTGAAACGTACACTGTAGATTCGCAGCTTTACTCTAAGCAACGCTCAATTGGAAATGTTGAACATTTTTGTCCACGGTGTACCCTCATACACACTAAACCTGCTCTGATGTTTTAATTACGGACATCATAATATTAAAACTTTGGAAACTTGAGCACTACTTAATGGAGATCAATCATTAACTTATATAAGCCATTAATTTTATGCATATTTTTTATATATATGTGTACAACGTTATCGGCAACAAAGAAGTAGTTTTTGTTAAAATTCCTTCCCGGGATGTTTGGCCGTAGTCCAATGTTTTCTACAAAACCAGACGTTTCGGCAATACCATCGACTTCCATCATCAGTGAAAATCGAGTGCGATAACGTTAGGTGGTATACGTTAGTGACCACAGTACTGTGGTTAAGGCTGAAGCAGTAAGTAGAAAGAAGTAGTTTCTATGGTAATATTTCATTTCGAAAATGATTTTAAATATAAATCTTAGAATATTGAAGTCATGTATGGTTTTCCATACCGATATTTTTATTTTTTTATTAGTTTTGGATTGTTCATTTTGATTAACTCTTAATTGTTCAGTTTTTATTTTATATTTTGTTTACAGTCTTTTTATTATATCCATTTTCATAAGCAATTTGGTAAATTTTATTTCTTTCTTTGTCTGTTTCTTGTTTGTTTAGGGGTATTTTGTACATTCTGTTAAATAGTGAATAGAATGCCGCCATTTTATGTTGTGGTGGGTGGTCAGAATGATTAGGTATAATGATGTTAGTGGAAGTTGGTTTTCCGTATATTGCATATTGTAGGTGGTTATTGTATCTTGTGATGGTTATGTCTAAATAGTTGATTTTGTTATGATTTTCTTTTTCTTCTGTTAATTGTATTTTTGGATGTATGTTATTAATTTGTTTTAATATGTTATCTGCATTTGTGTTTTTGTTACTTGATACATATAGCCCATCATCTACATATCTTATCCAAATGCCATTTGGATCATAGGAATTTATAATATTTTGTATTTTGGTGTCTATATGTTGTAAGAATATTTCTGCTATTATGCTAGATAATGGAGATCCCATTGCCAATCCTTCTTGTTGTTGGAAGGATTCTTGGATTTTGTTGGCCATGGCGTGTTCGATGTTATCACTAACTATATAAAATAATTCTGACGCGGAACACAATTATTTTAGATAAAAATGATCAAATCAGAGGCTGCCGCTAGGAGCGCTGTCCCTCCTGCTTGTGGTGACGACGCAGTCCTTCGGAAGATCGATGCTGTGTGTGAGTTGTGTATTTTTTTAATACACATAATAAAATTAAATACACATACTACATATAATTCTACATAGGCCAGACAGGACGCAGCTTCAAAAGGCGATACATTAAACACATAAAAGCATTACACTCCACCACCGAATCCACCTTTGCAAACTATCTCATTGAGGCAGACCATACACACAAACATTAACAACAACATGAAAATCGTAGACGTAGACAGAAAAGACAAAAACGTTTGAACAACCAGAAACACACAAACACACAAAAACGCATAGAAACAACATGCTACAGGAACAGACACAATTTAAATCACACACGTACTATTTGAACATATTACACAACACACACACATCAAAGATCTTTCGAACGACGGTGCCGTCACCAAAATCAGGAAGGACAGCGCTCTTTCGACAGCTCATAACGAGCAAAACCTAGTTCAGGCGGTAAGGTAAAAATTTAATAATTTTTATGTAAAATAATTGTTTTCGGCGTCAGAATTATTTTAAATAGTTAATAATCTTAATATATTCAAAATTAAATACAATCAAAGTGTTTAATTGTCTTCTGTGGCCAGGTACCACCAGTGATGCTCCTTGCAACGGCTTTTTTGTAAGACTATGGCTTCGAGACTCAAAGTCTCGCCAAGAAGGTGATAAATATTACAATTCGCTCATACCGAATTTGTCAATTATTAAAAAAGTATAAATGGAGGAGCTTTTATTAAATCAAATACAGTTGTATGGGCACACAAAAAGAATGGCACAGGAAAGATTGCCAAGGAGAGTTATTGAATGGACCCCACCAAGAAGAAGGAAAAGAGGAAGACCACCTTTAACCTGGATAGACGAAATTCAGGCTATATTGAGGGAAAGAGAAATTGAAGAAGCTCTTTGGATGAGCAGTGGAAGAGCAGCAGTGGAAGACGGGAATTAAATCAATTCTGTAATCTTTGGTTCCGCAAAATGTGTAAACACTGTAAATCCGGATTAATAATAATAATAAATTGACGAACATGTAATAATCAACGAAAAGTACGAGGTATTATCTAACTCGTATTAATAATTATTGAAATCGGTATGAACGACTATATTATTTACTGACCTCATGATGAAACTTTGAGTCTCGAAACGCATAGATAAAAAAGAACTGCACTATACTATTGGTGGACCCCGATACGCAAAGTAATAAAGAAATTTATTGATTATTTGTTCATCTTGGAGGACCATAACGATGTGTTTCTTAAATACGGCTACTCGCTTTATCATTGACGACGAAATTGTTCCAACTTATGTAAGTTTAAGTAAACTTGTTGATACCTGGATGTGATGGTTAAAACAATGCATGCAGGACTGATGGAGAAGGGCGTGCAGGAAGCCTCATCGCTCAAGTCAGCATACAAACGTGTTCGCTCTACGTCAGAGATCACGCGACACTCTGACAACGTGACATCCTTCCTTCCTCCTCAGACATCATGTGCAGTAACCTTTACACGTTATTGCGAAACACAATTACTGTATTTGAAAATATCGAATTTTATATTCATATATTATTCTGAGCACTTTTTATAATCGATACATTTTTCGACGAAGACAGTTCAGTTGACTCACGCTTTTTTTAATCAGAAACAAGTTTGTCATTAAATACCGAGGTATTTCGATTGTTTGGATAAAAGCAACGTTAATTAAAATATTAATATACTATTTTCGGAAAGCGCGCAATTCAAATACACACACATATTTTGCGACGTAGATTAACATCACATTAGGCGTGAATGTCACCTTAAATATGGATCTTGGGACATATTTGGTGATAATTAACACAGCTATATTTACTGAAAATCAAACAAAATCATATCTTCTAATATGAAGGGAATTTGTAACGTGAAGGAAATGTGTAGATTATTTGAGCACGTTAATCCAAAATAATTATTGTCAGCCCTTCTATTTGACCAACGTATACAATTGTTTTGTTTGATATGTAAAACATTGTTTCTATTTTTCACGCTTCGGAAACATTAATTTTTCTAGCTACTGGCACTGTTTTGCGATAAAAAAACATTTTTCATCAACTATACTTTGTTGTTGAACCATTGTTAGTATGAGCTGATCATAGTTATTACACCTCTAGGCGAAGAGTCTTTGTACTTCCTGACATACAGAGTATGAATTAGTTTTCTTCATGAGAATAGAACAAGCTAATACATTGTATCCCATAATCATGATAATTAGATATTTAAATTTTGCACAAGAAAGAAGTTTTTCGACATTTTTATTCATCCCTTTGTGATAACCCTGTGATAACCCTCCCCTGTGTGTTACTCCTTGCTTCAGGATTTACCACACGCAACAAGTGTATAAAAAAATATGTCAGTGCTAAAAATAAACAAGACAATAAAAAATGTATAAAGCTATTAAATTTTAATAGGCATGAAATTCTGTTAGTTTCATAACTAAAAAAAGACTATACCATTATAGATAAATAAGTGTGGACTAGAAATGTGAATTTCTTGAAATCCATAAAAAAGTTTCTATATCAATATACATTTTTTTATAAATACATATTTTAAGTGAAATTTTAGTTACTGAATAAATATATGTGCAGAGTAAGTGCAGTAAGTGATAGAGAAAACAATATATAGACCTAACAATAAAAGAACTGATTGTGACAAGCCCAGCTGAATCATCAATACACAAAAAAAAGGTATATATGCATTTAAATAATTACATTTTTGGGAGAGTTTAGAAATCTTTTACAAAATAATAATTCATTTTTGTACAGCTATTATGTAAGTCAACATAATAAATAAATATAAACAATATATATTGAAGTTGTTTTTTGCCCAAATTCCACTTTTCAAGTACTAGTTCAAAAATTAATGAGCAACGAAAGGGTGACAGGCAAATCGTGTAACGTACGATACACGTTTTAGCTTAATACAGGCTTGATATTGCTGCGTTGAACTAAAAAATAACAAAAATGTATATGCGAATGTTGGCACGCGGCGGCGCGCGAGGCTGTTCCAGTCGTTTGGGCATCATTCTGGGCGGCGCTCTAGGGTATTCGAGATGCCCCTTAGACGGTACTCGACTACTCTGCCGCCGTCCGGGCCCGCTGTGTCACTACAATGCAAGGCTACCTTGGTATAATATTGGATTTCGAAGCGGCCTAGTTCAGTTCAGACCTGGCGATTTTACGGTGCGGTTAGGAGTTATTGTTGCGGAAAGTGATTAATGATTATGTTATTGATTAGTCCAAAACTGTAATAAGGTGACATTTATTGTTCGGGTGTTGGACAAATTTATCAAGACTTATAATAAAAGAGCGTCTTTATTGACGTCTAACCGTTGTTTGTGTCTAACCAAACTTTCTACTTAGCGACTTCATAGGTGTCAGTTATTTCGCGTCCACTGAAGGCCTGCGACAGCACGATCCGTGAGATCGTCACGGCGTCTTAACAATATGTTATTTCATTAATACGTGTAACTATAACGTTAGAGGAGCGGAAGTAAATACTTTCAGGAAAAGTAATAAGAAATTTTTCAGATTTAATTAAATTTATTAATCACGGCGTATATTTTAAGTACCGTATTGAATTAGCCCGTACAGCGTTTCAAAAAAGTGATAAAATTTCTGTGTAATGGTAGCTAAACTAAGAACTCCATCAAAGAATTATTAGATGTAGGGGTCGAAGTATGGTCACTAAAAGCTGCAAGGAGCAACAATGGCTTGGAGAAAGTCGATATGTGGCTGCACAGAAGAATGCTAAGAATATCTGAAGAGTTATGCAAATTACTGAGCGGTCTTACGTAGGGCAAACGCAGTTCGATATGTATTGAAAACTGTACGAAACCAGCATATATTGAACATGTACTGAGAGGTGATCGATACCGTGTGTTCCAGCTGATAATGAAGGTTAAAAAATAGAAGACAGTAGAGGAATCGAGAGGGGACAGATTAAAAAAGAATATAAGAAAAAGAGACACAGAACAGAATATACAGTGTTGAACAAATATTCAGAAGAGCTGAAAACAAAGATCAGCTCGCCACTGCAATTTCCAATGTCGGGGAAGAAGAAGAAGAAGAAGAAGAAGAAGAAGAAGAAGAAGAAGAAGAAGAAGAAGAAGAAGAAGAAGAAGAAGAAGAAGAAGAAGAAGAAGAATTCACATTACTAATACGTTGAAACGGAGTCGTAATCGTTGCATTAGTACCCCGATTGTGTAGTTTATATAAATACACAGGTGTAGGACATAAATGAACGCTGTTAGAAACCTAACATCCAGGTAAATTACTTACTTGCAAGCGATTTATGTATGTAGCAGCAAACAGACACTTCCTTTCGAGTACAAAGAGAAAACAATCTAAAAATACGTTTATACAAAAGAAAGAAAAACCATAAAAAAAAGTTTTTTAAAAATTACATTAATAAAGCTTTAAATATAAACTGAAATCTTGAAACGTATATACGTTTAAAAATAATTCCTATTGTATGTAGGCTACGTTTTAGCCTATTTTTATTTGATCTGATTTTTTAAAGAAATTATTTTTAACGTTGACATACAATTATTTTAGATTTATGTTTATTTTTAAACACGCTACTTTAAGTCAGTTCAAAAGAATAATGAAAATTTACTCACCGAAATGACTGAGGATCAAAAACTAAGTGCAATACACTTTAATTTATCAAAAGTCCGTGGAACATCCTTCAGTCAGAGTAAGGACTCTGTATTATGTTGTTGAAATACAATTAAGCTTTTCAAGTTCATCAAGAAACTTGTTTTTTGCATAATTTTTTCACATAGGGTATGTTAACAAACCTTTTCAAACGTACAACCACAATTTGTTTATTCTAATTTGTAACTTGGTTCATTTAGCTCTTGTTTGCCGACAATTTAGAGGCGCTAACTGTAACTGAGGTTAACAAATGGCTTACAGTAGCTAAAAATCTTTAAAACGTTTGAAGTTTATAGAGCCGTCGTATAATTGAATTATAAGGCCGTCATAACCTTATGTCCTCCAAATTTTGGGACCATGTGACGTCGTCTTGTTTAGCCAAATTTCTCCCCACCTTCATTTAATTTTTAAATTATCTAAATGATGTTGTCTAGTCTAGTTTACTTATGATCGATAGTGTCTTGGTACGATTTTATGATCTGTTACGTCGCAAAACTTTACAATAAAGTACATAGTATTACTTCTTAAAATATTATACTTTATTCACAGCTGTGGTCAGCAACTTTTGATCCGTCCGGCTATTCCTTATTTGAGGCAATTTAATAGTGAATATGTCCCCTGGATATGTTACTAGCATATCGCAGGGTAAGACGTATGGTGGGGCTGCCACCTTCAGGCTTAACGTCCAGACCGATTTTCTGTCTGGGTGTTCTCCCATAAACTGCCTGTCTTACCAGACTAAAGAGACCAGTTTCCCCTGTTGAGATATCCACAAGGATCTATAATGTGGTGGTTTCTCCTTGCCTCCCACATCCTACGTCGTGACCAATGGAAGGTCATCCGTCTTTAGGGGCAATTTGTCACCCCAAGGGCAAGAGGGTGCCCTAACCTCTACTTGACAATGACAAGAAGAGGAGGGACAGCTTTTACAGGCTGAGAAATGAGATTTTTCAGGCATGTGGCAGGGTATACTCTCCATGATCATAGAAGAAACACAGATATACGGCAGGAACTGAATATTATGAGTATACTCAACAGGATCGCCTAGTATCGGCTGAATTGGTGGGAACATCTTTGCCGAATGGATGACTGCCGCATCCCCAAACAACTATGGAACTATAAGCGGAGGGGACAGAGAGGTGTGGGACGTCCGAGGAAGCGCTGGAGTGACCAGCTGTAATATTTGCCTATTTGAGACCGGAACAAACCATTCTTGGTTTAAACCTTGAGAATGATGATGATGATGAAAACATTATACTTATCTAAACGCACTTAGAACAAAAATGTAATGTCCATAATATTGTGCTTAAAATCATACAGGCTCATGTTCTGGCGTGACATCCACTGTTTCACAACAAACGCACAATAGTCAATGCAGTCGTAGTGTTGCTACGTTGAGTTTTAAGAGAGCTCAATACAGATTGTATTCCATAACCACAGGTGCTCCAATGGTTAGAACTAGGAACTTGAGGCACCAGAACCGAAAGCTGTTCACGGTAACAAGACGGATGAACATTTAATAAATTCACTACTTTATCTGAATTTAACTTCATCACAGACAAATATTTCCTCATTATACACACTAATAATCGTTTTCACAATTTCGTTTTGCGTTTCGCAGTTCGAAGTCAACGTTTGTCTTCAGAAATGCACTGTATAATTACGGAAGTGCAGCGAACGACACCGTAGACAGATTTTTGAAGACGTTGTCGACTTAAATCTGAAGAAGGCTTTTCGATTTACAGGCCGAAACGTCAAGAAATATTATGATTTCGACGTCGGGTGTCCGACGGGAAGAGAATTGTTCGCTCACCAGTGGCATGGGATAGCAGTTTTAAGGAGTATATACCCACTGCCCGTAAAATATTAATGAGTATTTAAATAAGTAATGCACTATAAAAAAAATAAAAATCCGTCAAAAGTGATAATAAATCTTTTATAATACAAACCTTTGTTGGTCGCGTTAATGGTAAAATGCAGCAGAGAGTTCTTTAATACTTTCAGCACTCATTCTGTTTGCATATGTGTTTAGAAATTCACAATAAAGTTAACAATTGTTTTAAGAGTTTAGAGCAATTTTTGAAACACACTTTTTATACTACATAATTAATGTTGAACCTAATTTTTTCCTTTTTCTCGTATTTTAAATTAATATAGCCTGGTATTAATATAGCCTGGTATTAATATAGCCTGGTATTTTATATTGCTACGACAATACAGAACTTTCTACGTGTTGCTCGGCTCTTCCAGCTGTAATGTGTGCGTGCGTACGTATTGCTACTATTGAGACGAAGGACAATTACGTGACACTTGTCACGCGTCCGAGACTGATCCAGATTTCACCAGTCCGCGCGCGATGTCTGCAAGACCGCGACCAATTACTTTCTGGTCTTTTCTAGTAGCATTCTTGACGCGTAGTATGGAATATTCTGGTATCTCAGCGGGGTATAAATACAAGACTTCGGCGACGCTTAGTTCAGTTTGAGTTGCGATTTACATAGTGCGGTTCGAAGTATTGTGGCGAAGTGTTACGTGTTTTATAATTGTGCCAGTCTTGTTGACATTATAATTAGTTGACATTATTATTGTGTGTGAACAATTTTTAGTTGATTTGTTGTAAGACACTATCTTTTTGATTACAAACTGTTTAATTGTGATAATTAAAGCTGGTGATTAGTGACTTAATTCGTGTTTTGTATTTTGTTTTCCCCTGTATCATACGACGATCAGTAGACCGTCGTAACAATATTTAGCCTTCGTTATACTTCGTATTTTATTGAATCTGGGTATATGTCTTTCATTTTTACTTAAACTTTAAACAGTTTTTAAGTTTTTTAACTATTTCTTTTTCATATTTTAACATAAATAGGAACATAGGAAAATGACAATTTAAAAATATTCAGTAACATAAACAGACAGTCAAATGTCTTATCAGGAAAACATCCTATAATAGTGTAATAAAATATAATCCTGTAAATTAAAATTAACACAAAATTAATTTTTCTATTTATTGTTTAATAATTACATTTATTTTTCTGTTAAAAAATATATGAAAAGTTAGTGTGTTCAAATAAGTAGCTAGACAAAGACCCGTACAGCTTAATATTAAGTTGAAATTATGAACTACAACTGGTACTGGTGACACTAGTACTGGTGTGGGTTAGATGCCAAAACGATTTTAGTCGATAAAAGAACTGAAAGGGTTAAGACACTGTACGAAACGTGAAGTCAAAGACAACGCTCCTAGACGCTTCCCGAAATACGTATTTGAACGACGCAAATCTTGAATTGTATATATATATACTTTCTGCTACAGTCAGTTTCTTCTTGTATATAATACATTTAATATTTATAACTAAATTTACCTCAAGATGTTATTTTTCCTTATTTGGAACATGTTTCGAGAGTTCCTGTGCTCTCATCTTCAGCCTTCGCGATCTTTTGTCTGGTGAAGTATTTGTGTGTTGGCTGCTGGATGCTATTAAGGTTGTTTGTTGGTCTTTGGTATTTTGAAGTTGTATTATTGTGTGTGATTGTAGTATATGTATTTGTATTTTGTGTATTTTCGATGTTGAGTGCTTTGAATATTGTGTCATGTTTTGTATTGACTTGTATTTGTTCTGCTATTAGTTTGTTTTGTGTTTTATGTTTGTATATTTGTAAATTTTCCCAAATGTTCATTATGGTGCCTTTGTGTGGTATATGTTTTATTAGTGATACATTGGTTATGTTTGGGAATTCGTGTCCTGTGTTTATTGCATGTGTGGCTAAATTGGATTTATATATTTCTGGTTTTTTTTATGCGTTTAGGTGTTCAAAATAACGTTTTTTCAGCTGTTTTTTTGTTTGTCCTATGTAACATTTATTGCAATCTTGGCATTCAATTTTGTATATACCATTAGTTGTTGTATTATCTTTGTTGTGTGAGCTATTTAGAATTTGTAATTTATTTTTATTAGTTTTGTATGCTATTTTTATATCTGTGTTTTTAAATAGTTTTGTTAGTTTTGTCATTTTATTATTTATGTATGTGAATGTGGCCCATTTTTTGTTGTTGTTATTATTTATGTGTTGTTCATTTTGATTAATTCTTAATTGTTCAGTTTTTATTTTGTATTTGATTTTATTTTCTATTTTGATCATAGTATTTTTATTGTATCCATTTTCAAAACCAATTTGGTATATTATATTTCTTTCTTTCTCAGTTTCTTGTTTGTTTAGGGGAATTTTGTACATTCTGTTAAATAGCGAATAGAATGCTACCATTTTATGTTGTGGTGGGTGGTCAGAATGGTTAGGTATAATGATGTTTGTGGAAGTTGGTTTTCTATATATTGCATATTGTATGTTGTATCTTGTGATAGTTATGTCTAAATAGTTGATTTTGTTATGTTTTTCTTTTTTTTCTGTGAATTGTATTTTAGGATGTATGTTACTGATTTGTTTCAGTATGTTCTCTGCATTTGTGTTTTTGTTATTTGATACATATAGCCCATCATCTACATATCTTATCCATATGCCATTTGGGTCATGTGATTTTATAATATTTTGTATTTTGGTGTCTGTGTTGTAGGAATATTTCTGCTATTAAGCTTGATAATGGTGATCCCATTGATAAACCTTCTTGCTATTGATAAATTTTGCTATTAAATTCAAAGTAATTTTTTTTTAGTATTAGTAGGAGGCTATTTTTTATTTCGGTTACAAACCTACAAAACATAAAACACAAAACAAACTAATACCAGAACAAATACAAATCAATACAAAACATGACAATATATTCAAAGCACTCAACATCGAAAATACACAAAATACAAATACATATACTACAATCACACACAATAATACAACTTTAAAATACCAAAGACCAACAAACTACCTTAATAGCATCCAGCAGCCAACACACAAATACTTCACCAGACAAAAGATTGCGAAGGCTGAAGATGAGAGCACAGGAACTCTCGAAACATGTTCCAAAGGAAATTGGAATTTTTCCAAGGAAAAATAACATCTTGAGGTAAATTTAGTTATAAATATTAAATATATATATATATATATATATATATTACAACAACACAAATTGATAAATTTAATGTAATTTCATTTGTGGAGTGCTAAAACTCATACAACATTACTGATAACCTGTATTAATTACTGGTGTCTGGGTGTAATAGTAATAAGAGTAGTCATTGATTGAATTTTAACTTCTCATCAATTTATTAAAAAAAAAAGCATTTTTAAAAATCTCATTTACTTCGTCATAAACCTTCATTATTGTTTGCTTAACGTTCAATTTTTGCAGTACATTTATCATAAATAAATCTTATATCCTACAGTAACAAAATTATATTCTAAGTCTTTATTTGTTAATCTTAAAATTTCGACTGCTCAGTCTGATTTGTGTGTTTTACTATAGTTTTGTTTTATTTTCTTTATATAACTTTTACTACGTTACTTTATGCATTGCATACATATTACTCATTGATTATACATTGCATACATGTTAATTATTGATAAAATTTAAATTGACTCAATTAATTGTTAATCCTCAAAGAAAATATTTATTAAATTTAAATTTGATTCTCTGAATCTCTATATCTACATTTTACATCTCTTATTTATTTTTCTAATTTTCAAAGTGTCTTTTAACTGTCTTTAGTCTTTCACATAATATTTATAAATTGATTATTTGTCACCTTGATTCTGTAGCTCATACCCATGTCCTCCGTTGATCCATAGGTCCTCTTCTGATGGAGTTCCCTGCCCGTTCCTCGGTTCCACTCGTCGTCCTCCAGTTACTCGTTCCTTATGGTCCCCTCTGGTTGCTGTAGTGTAGAGTGATATGTTGCTCTGCACCTGCTGCTGTTGTTCTAGTAGACGCCTCTATTGTTCTGTATAGCGTTGCTCTGTCTGCTTGTCTTTAGTGACGGACGTTTGTGGGTGTAGACATCGTAGAGTATGTTCTATAATCGTATTAGTAACCAAACCCAGCGTTACTGTTTGATACTTAGATGAACATATCGTCCATTCGACTTTACAGTTCAATTAACAAAATTTAAAAATCGCGTCGATACTGGGCATAGCGTCCCGCCGCTTCTGAAGACTGATTGAGAGTAATTTGGCTTCATTCGTGCCCTTATTTATATTCGAGCATCTTACCACACCTTTTGGGACAGAATTCAGCATGTCAGAAATTGGTTGGTGGCGTCACCCACTATCGTCCAATTTCATACTTTCGCACATTTCTGCCAATTGCAATGTCTAATGCGGATTACAAGGTGCTCTAACGGTGTCTGATTTAATTACACATGTTCAATGTAATTACCATCGTAATCGCATAATTCGTGTAATTACTACGCTCTTAAAATCGCACTGAATTCGCACTGTAAGTCCTATTCACAGGACGCCGTTTTCGCACTGCACATGTGTCTTAATTTTATACATATTTAGAAGTCTTTGCAATTTTTCTACTATTTATGGTTTTCTTATAATTAAATACAAACTATAATTTAACATCTATTTGGGGTGAGATTGCAAACTTTCAGGCTTGAACCGGACTCACGCACACACATTATTTGCTACTGTAAACACTCTCAGCGACAATCGCGTGATCGTGCAGGTCGGTTCCTGCATCTCTACATGCAGTATTTTTAACATCAACTCAGCTTTCAATCTCAGACCTGGTTATTTATTACATATTTATTAATTTAATTTAAATATTTGTATAATCTATTACATGCACAGTACAGCATATGATTGTACTGTCGCAATATATAATTTGTGATGTTATTCAATTTGTTTCTTCTGCAAGTAGTATTTTTTTTTACAAAATTATATTACTTGCAGAAGAAACAAATTGAATAACATCACAAATTATATAATTACTGCAAGAAACATCGAGTTATTTATATAGAAAATGATATACATTGAATATTATGTCAAAGCACGCAAATCGAAAATACACAAAAAACTAACACATACACCACAATCACACACAATAAAACCAATTTAAAGTACCAGAAGCCAACAGGAAGCCACAATAATAATAGTCAACCAACACATAGCGTATGTACTTCACCAGACACAAAAACCGGAAGGCTGAGGATGGGTACAAGATGGTACCCGAAACATGTTCCTAATAAGGAAAAAAAATATCTTGAGGTAAATTCAATGAAAATATTAAATGTAAATATATATATATATATATATATATATATATATATATACACAATTTGTTCTGTTGTTGTTTGAAATGCTACAGGTTCCTTTTACGTCTACTAGCCTTGAGGGGACGTAACAATAGAGCATCCGAAGAGTGCCGCTGCGTTATAAAAGATGTCTCATTTCCTTTTAGCGGACACGTGGCTATGAAGCGCGCCTAATGAATTTGTTTGAATTATAATTGCAATTTACACAAACACATTTTTATTTTATACACAAGAGTTTTATTGTTTATTAAAATAAAAAAACGTTAAAATAAGCGTACTACCAATAATACTATACTTTAAGAATTAGTAGTTGTTTAACTAGAATTGAAGAAAATTGGGTTCGGTATCATCTCTTAATCCAGAGGCTTTACCGCCTTCGCAAAGTCTTTGAATCCTATTAGCTAATGTTCGACTTTGAACGAAAAATATTGTTTTTTATTTTTAATCCTTCAGGATGTTTATATTCCACTTTAGTGATGTGATAACGTTTACAAGCAAGGTCATCTCGTTATTGGAAACGTGAAAACATTGTGATTTTCTTTACAAAGAAAAATCGGGGATTAAACCAGTGATCCACATGAATGAATAGGTAACGTTCGTTGTTGACAGTTATATGTCGCCTAGCTAGCCTAAATAACCAACACTTCGTGTGCATTAAAATAAACTGGAAATTACCAAAAATGTAAGCACATTAACTGAGAATTTGAAGTCTACAGTGAATCAGAAAATTTAAGGATTGGAAAATCGTAGAAAAACAGTCATAGTGTCGAGTTAGACTACGAATAAGTAACTCGAATTCATTCGAAGTGACGAAGGAACAATTAATGTCTGGAAGAAACGTGGTGAAGTCTATTAAAGTATGTAGCAGTGTGTAGGTTTTTGCATGATATTCACAACAGAAGAAAACTGTCGTATTCCGTTTATAGAAGTGAATACTCTCATTTTACAAGAATATAATAATAATCATCATCATCGTCGTCGTCGTCGTCGTCGTCATCATCATCATCATCATCATAGTCATCGTTATAACAGTAATCATCATAATCATCAGCGAACACCACCAGAAGAAAAAGAAGAGGAACATGAAGAAGATGAAGAAGAAACAATGACATTCGGCTACTTCTATTAAATGTAGGAGTCAGTGATATCAGTCGGAAATAATAAAAGCGTTAGTCTGTGCTAAATTTCTACCGGATTAAATAATGGTAACATGACAATTAACATGGTGGAAACAATAGTATTAAATATGCGCCCGCTTAGATTGACAACCAGTCTGTCGAGAAAGTAGATTTAATCGTTTAAAAATTTACAACACTCGATAATCTGCACCTCGACAGGACGTCATTAGGTTGCAGGAATGGACTGCTTTTGTTGCTACCTTTAAGACGTAGAATTGAATAAGCAACTATAGTTAGTGGTACAGTAATTGGTAACCGCAGACGCAAATCTTTACTGTTCTTTCGAAGTACTTCAATATTAGGAAGAAGGAAATTGAATTTAAAAACGGTTAAAGCAAATTATTTGTTTCATTTTGAACCCAGTTTGGCTACATGGTGTGCAGCTACGAGGATGTGCCAACATTGAGAAATTGAGGAAATCCAAAAAGCTTGTTCGACGTCCATCGGTGTAGAAGAAATAACGATCTCCGTAGAGGCGTGAAAAATCAAAGATCGTAGCTGGCGATTTAAGGAAAGTGGTTGAGAAGACCTTCCTGACCTGTTGCAGATAAGGGTTGATTCTGATTATACTACCCTCAAAACGTAAAGAAAAGTCATTTTCCGAGAAGTGTATGTGTCTGTGTGTAGAATTGTTTCTATGGCGAACGATATCTCAGCAAATTCAAACAGAATCAAATAACTTTTTGCATATATGCCTGAGTTGTAGAGGACTCAAGACCTATTGATTTTGGTGAAGATCGGTTAACGGAAAGAGGTTGTTTACCTGAAACGTTTGACGTTTTATGAAGAGTAAAGTACTTAATTTTGATAAATAAAATATCCTGAAAAGAAAGTCATAATAATCCACTGTAGAAAGGTAGATGAAATATCTATAAATGGAAAGGGTTGTTGAAGGGGGAGGTTGTAAATTTTGTATTGATATTATAAATTGATTCGACCGAAAAAATGTCAATAAAATATTAACAATTCATATCGTTCCATGCAAACAAAATATCGTAACGCCGGATAACCGGACGCCGGAACAAAATAATTTTTCGTTTTCAAAAACTCACAGATTACAAACGCTGGGCCGTATTCGCTTTCTTTCGCTTTAAAAGATCAATCTAATTCTTTAATTCAATCTGTAAAAGATTAATCAATTTAATTCTTTATTTCTAAAATATTAACAACTATGTACAATTCGTATTTCGAATATGTTTCTCAGCGTTTTTACCAAAAGCGTGTTGATATATTTAGTTCCGTTCTGAGTGTACATATTAAAAATAATTTTATAATTAATTAGAACATGGAAGGCATGAATGGTTTTCCATACCGATTTTTAAATATACAAACACGTTTACTATACGGCATTTGCGTAAACGTATGAAATGTGAAATATACGAAAATCAATTCAGTAAAAAAGTATGTTCTAAAGAATGTTTCAGTAAAGCGTATTGTTGTTGTATTATTACCGTTTACTTAATGGAATTGATTTGACGATGTTATTACGCGTTTTTCAGACAGTTTAAAGATAGAAATGTTGACTAATCTTGACTTGTTTTTTCTTGCGTATGAGGCCGTCTCGACCGGATCCCCCTCCCCCCCCAAGACCAAATTCTAGATACGTCACTGTTAACAGTAGGTTTATTTAGTTAGTATAAAATTGTTGAGTTTAAAATGCAAATAGTATCACTATTTGATTCTATACGGATCCAAATACATGCGTTTTAGATTATATTTGTAAATCAATGTAATTTTTTGTAACAGTAATATAAAACAAAGAACAATTAATTATACAAGAATTGTAACATATAATCTTTTGTAAAGCATAAATTACATATGTGACAGGGTACCTTATGAATTTGTTATTCTTTTTACAGTCCGTAAGTACGCGCTAGCGGGAGTGTGGGTGTGGGTGGGTGTGCAGGTGTGTTTGTGTTGTACGTATATAATAACGCGCCATCCTACCTGTCGACTGCAAATCTCCAGATATTACACAGTCGAATGTAATCCCATAAGACGTCACTGCTAGTGGGCTCCTTGAGCTTGGCATTACTACAGTCTTTGTAATAAACTAATAGATAATCTGATTATCTACAAATTCAGCGAAATCTTGATACAGAAATGCTGTACAGACGAATAAAAATATTGTTGTGCACGGAGTTATCATTATATAAAGAATTTAGAACATTAATTCGTCCTCGTTGTAGCTAGCGTGTATGTAAACATTTCAGGAACGTATTTGGGTGAGTTGTGTGGGTTATTTTGTTGTGTGGGATATTTTGATAATACAACAAACAATGGTATATACAAAATTGAATGCCAAGGTTGCAATAAATGTTACATAGGACAAAAAAAAAACAACTGAAAAAACGTTATTTTGAACACCTAAACGTATACAAAAAACCAGAAATATACAAATCTAATTTGGCCACACATGCAATAAACACTGGACATGAATTCCCAGACATAACCAACATGGAACTAATAAAACACATACCACACAAAGGAACCATAATGAACATTTGGGATAATTTACAAATATACAAACATAAAACACAAAACAAACTAATACCTGAACAAATACAAATCAATACAAAACATGACACAATTTTCAAAGCACTCAACATCGAAAATACACAAAATACTAATATACATACACCACAATCAACACAATAATACCACTTTAAAGTACCAGAGACCAACAAGAAACCACAATAACGACAAGTTAACACAAAAGTACTTCACCAGACGCAAAATCACAAAGGCTGAGGATGAGAACACAGTGGTTCTCGAAACATGTTCCTAATAAGAAAAAAAAATATCTTGAGGTAATTTCTTTATAAATATTAAATATATTATATACATCAAGAAACGGACTGTAGCAAAAAGTGTTTGAATATATATATATATTATAACTATTCAAGTAGAGGTGTGTTTGTTCAAGTATAATAAACCACACGTTGTTGACGTCACTTTATAACTAGACGAATAGATATGTTCTTTGGTCAATTGTGTAGGTTTAGAATTATTATTATTTATGATTTAATTTATAATTTACGTTGGTTCAAAAAGGTTTAAAAAGCTGAAAAATGTTCAAGTTCTCTTTTCGAAGCACTGGTTAGTTTAGATGTTAATTACCACTTACTTACCGATGTCAATCTTCTAACGTAGATCTTCTCTTCCTGTAATATTTTGAAAACAACACAACACAATTCATACAACATTTACCATTTGTTTGTATGTGGATATTAAGTAAATAAAGTTGTTCTGTATATGAGACTGTTTTGAAATTATTCAAAATCTTGGCCGCTTATTTGCCTTACTGCCAATCTATAAAATAAATGCTCTGTCGTGTTGTCGTTATAGTCTATCTTTAAATAATGGACTGACTCTATTGTGTATTGAATGGTAATTTATTAACAACAATTAAAGTTCATTTTAAAACCTTCACAAAATTTTTATAAAATATTAAAAACAATTTAACTCGTTACAGAGATTCTTAAAACTCAGGGCTGGTAACACTGGTTTTTTATGTTGTACTTGTCTAACCTGATTTGGTTAGGTTTCTTATTTATAATTAACAAAATCGTGAATTCCTTTAGTATACAAGATACTTACTACAAAAAAAAATGCTTAAATACGATAATGACGTATTATGGAGAGTGGTTACATAAATAGAACAAGGTTAATTATAATTGTAAACTATCGTACCAGACACGCTTGCATTTAAATTTGCAGGCTATGGTATAGCATGTGCAATACGATTATAATTTTTGTATATCGGAATAAAATTCCGTTAATGGTTATAAAAATTAAAATATGATGATTAATTTATAATTTCAGTGGAATTAAGAATAGTTAGGCTTTCTTGAATTGAAAACATGGCACTGTATCACTTGTGTACCTTTCTACAACAGGTAGGTTAGGATGAAACTTTTTCTAAGTTGATGGATAAAAATATTTAAATTAAATTCATAAAATCTTATTGTTATACATAATATTAGCTAATGACACATTTATTAATCATTAACTTTATTGACAGTTCTCAAATGTTATTGATAATCGAATTGTCTTTCGTTATCGTTAAAGTCAAATCAGCATCTATATTCAAGTACATTAGTGTTAGTTAAATAGTAATTTGATTTTCAATTCTTCTTTAAAATTAATAATATTTTATTTAAAAAAATATTATTGAGAGCTTTTGTTCAATAATGTGTTAATTCATAATTATTAGTTAGGTTAGTCACGTTTGAATGCATTTGACTAACGTAGTATCAACACAAAAATTATTATTTAATAATCGTTTAAAATTCATTTAAATATTGTTAATTCTATATACTCCCTTATTATCACTCATCATTGGTGATATTGTACACTAGCAATGGTATATTCACTATGTCTCGTAGCACTGTTTACACTTCACACGTTTGTAGGTTATTATCACACATATGTTAGGTTAGTTATATTGTTTACTAACGGGGGAACGCGCACATTTTGTAAAAATACTTCCATCGGAGACTCGTTCTGTCGGCGTTGATGATCAGTTTGGTAGTGAAGCTACGTTCAGCTCCTTCGGGTGGCGTCTGCTTGGAATCAGCGTTTCTTATTGGCTGAAAGTCGATTAATCTCGTACCCATATGCCACACGAAATTAATAAATTTTATTTCTCAGCGTCAGTCTTTGGGATCGAGAGTATAAAAGTGACGCCATCAATTCTTTTGTAATTGATTGAATAATTATGATTGTTCATAACTTTCTTAATGCACCTCCGATTCGAAAACTAATGGTATCATGTTATTTCGGCTGCTTTGCTCTTTATTTTGAGTCCACACAAGCACTATTTCCGTTCATGATTAAACGATTTATACTTTCGTTGATGCACTTTTATGTTTCTTATTTAAACATAAGTTTTTTCACTTTTATAGTATCACATGATACATATATCACCTACTGATAATGTTTCAAGTCATTTTTTCTTATCAATTATTTCTTAAATGCTAAATATTTACAAAATTGAATAATACACTTTCAGGCGAGTAGGCCTTAAATGTCCATGCATTATTTCTTATTGTGTTTGGTTTATACTTCAAATGATACTACACATTTGGTGCAGTTTTGTAATTACTAACATATCTTAGTTTATTTACAATAACTGGTTTCACCACACCATGTCAGGTGTCCTGTCATATTGACACTCTGATTTTACAAATAGTTTTGTATTATGGATGTATTTTCATCCATTAATTGGTTTTTAGTGTTTGTCTAGATCTTATCTTGGGTATTTAGTATTCCCTGCTGTGCTAATTACAATTTTCTGTTGGACTGTTACTTTCATCTAGTTTCTTCTGACATGTACTATTGTTTTTCATTATTATTATATACATTTATGCATTCACTGTTTGTTAAGTGTTCTCAAAGAGGTATTGAGTATCCTTGAAACTACTGTTATACTATTTTCCTCTTTCTGATTAGTCTTGATTGAGTTTTTTATGTAATTCTGTCAGTCACTCTGTGGTTTGGTATTTTGGCTGTTATTTGTTTATAAAATTTAAAGTATATTGTTGTGTTTCTTAGTACATATTGGGTTTATTCTGTTCATTATTTATTCTAGTTTGGTTGTTGCATCATGTAAATACTTTTATCAGCGTTTTTCTAATTGTTAATTATGATTCTTTGTTGCAAATTCTGCTCAGTTGAGGTTATGTGTATATCACTGTATGACAACAATGCCTATATGTGTTAGTTTGGTTTCTTGTGTATTTTCTTACATATTTACCATGATTGGTATTACTATTAACTAGTACAATGGTTTTCTGTATTTTAATTCTATTAGTGACTATTTGTTTACATAGTATTATCTAATTCTAATTGGTTATTGGCATATATATTGGATGTTTACATTTGGTTTGGTTGACTGTTTTTAATCTAATACATGTTGCCTTATTTATGATATTCTAACAATTACATTCTGTATTGACTTTACTTTCCACTCTCCTGATATCTAAATGTATGTTTTGCAATGATTTTATATTTGGAGTCAGTCATGGTAGTTATAGGTAATCAGTTCCAATTACTTTCATATTTGAGCAATTATTTCTTCACTTAATTTTAGTTCACTTGTTGTCTTTATTATGTTTTACTATATTATACTTTTTGTCTCATAAATAATACACTTATTGTCTGTGTTGGTTTATTTGAGATTATTGTATAAAATTGTTATCACTTAATATTTTCACTTTCTGTAAATACTACACTATCATTGTTTGTGTTAGTTTATTTCAGCTCGTGGTATATTAGTATTAATTAATTCACTGTAAGTAGCACACTGTTATTGTCTGTGGTTGCTTATTGAATTACTATATTGTCAGTAGTCCTGCTCTTGGTCACTTGGAGTTTCCTCTCAGGTTCTTCCTTGTTGTGGTATTATTCCTCACTTATTTGGTACTCTTCATACTGGTAATATTATTTTCTTATTTGTCGGATATTTTCTTCATTTATTATATATTTTCCCTCACTTATTGGATCTATTGGGTCCTGGTTGCTAATGTAGTTGCTTGGTTAACTTTTCCTTTAGTTATAATATTGATGATTTATTTAATTACAACTTCTTCCTTCTAGGGTGCTTAGTTTCTTTAACATTATTTATTCATGGATATACAAGTTTGACTTTGACATTTTAGTGTTGTCTTTCCTCTTGTTAGTGTGTTTGGCTATCTTAGCTTAGATATGTTTCTGGTAGATCTTCATTTGGGTATTTTTTATTATATTTCTGTAACGGTATTTTTGGATGCGTTACAAGCGTTACAATATATATATATATATATATATATATATATATATATATATATATTGCAACAGAACACATGATGATAAGCTATGTTGTTTATATCAGAGCACATGAATGACGAGCATTATCTTCTTTAAATTTGTTTTATGTAATATTTTGTCTTTTAGTCGTAAGTTTTGTATTTAGAAATGGATAAGCATGTAGGGTATACCAAACTCTTTATAAAAAGGTGTTCTATATTGTCATGTATTTTTTGAGTGAATTTGTGCGCGTGTGCGGGTATGATAACGTGTGATCGCTATAGCTTCGGTGATAGTTAACCGATCGACGTGAAACTTTGACAAGGAATTATTTAGGTAAATAGCTTCAATTTGTGTATACTGTGAGGTTCATAACTATTTTAGAAATATGGTTTTTTAAGTAAAGAAAAACTCAATTATAACTCTTATCAATGATAGGGTAATAAAATTCGTAGATAATTTCCATGCAGGACTTTGTTAAATTATACAAAGTTTTTCATGAAATTTGTATATCTGTTTGTTCCATCAATCATGTGACTTGGGCTTAGCCTATCAGAATACACGAAATTCAGTGAGATTCATACGTTGTAGAGCTAGGATGGACAGTCTGTCTGTAGAAGTTGCAAGGGGAAGTTGTGCCCGGTGAAGAGAGTTGTTCTCTTACGAACGTAGAAATATCATATATAAAATAAACCTTGGTAATAATTCTTAACGAAGGTTTGCGTTAAGAACCGAGTGGGTAAAATATTTAGATAAAATTTAAAATATAATACAGTGCTGTTGTCGTGTAAGTTAAGATATCCGCTTAGGGAACTTAAAGACACTTCAAGATATCGTGGAAGGTGTACATTAAACGCACCGCATTAGTTAATACCCATATTAATCCTGAGATTAAGAAAATATAAAATATAAATTAATAATAAACTGTACGAGTGAAATTTATAATCATTGTGAGTGAACAATTTATGAAGAAATTAATTAATGTTAGCAGTCAAACATAACAACGAGACTCATTGAAATATCGCCACTGGAGCCGCCTGTGTAGAAGAGGACGCCAGGAAGGAGTGACGCTGTAGAAGAGGACGACGAGACGAAGAGGACGCCAGGACGAAGAGGACACAAGGAAGGAGTGACGTTGAAGAAGAGGACGCCAGGACGGGAGCGACGAGAGGAGAGGAGACGTTGCAGCAAACAAGTAAAATCGATTTATATTATCGATCAATACAAACAATTATTTCTATTATCAATACATGACAATTTAAAATACAGTATACATTTTTAAAAACAATATTTATGTGTATAATAAATAATTTTTCATCTCCTCCATAATAGACTTGTTTGTGATTTTACACACTCACTATATCCTTATTAGAATAAAAAATTTTGATCTGTTGCAATATATATATATATATATATATATATATATATATATTTCAGTAAATTGTTCAGGTTAAAATGGAGATGAAAAACGTTAAAAATTTTCAATATAAAACAAAAACAATTAAATTACTAATTAAGTTATTTAAAATTATTTAATAAAAATTAGTAACTTAATTCTGAATAAAAAAATACTTAATTAATAATGTTCGATCAAGAATATTAACTTGAAAGTTCTGAAAATTCTACCCAATTATATTACATAATAATATAAAAGGTATCATCGTATCGTAGTACGTACAATTGTGTGTACTCTCTCTTTCTCTCTCTCTCTCTCTTTGCTGTATTACTAATAAGTATATCTCAGAGATTTACTTCCTAACATATATTTCAATTATTTAAATAAAAGATTTTGTTTAGTTGACTACAATAAAACATTTTAATTTATTTAATAATTAATAAAATAATATAGTAGTAAATAATTATTTTAAAGTCAAACAACGATTAGCTAGTATTAATGATTATTTTTAAATTAAGATCGATATGAAATACTACGTCTGCTCACTAATTATATAAAATTCTTTTTCTTTTTTAAATTAAACATTGTCATACGGATAATAATGTTTCTGTGAATACTAAACTTAAAACTCTACCGTACCGTAACCGTTCTGAAAATTCCATCTAATTGTATTACATAATAATATAAAAGGAATAATCGTATTGTGGTACTTATAATTGTGTGTGATATTCTTCTACTCTCTCTCTCTCCCTCTCTCTCTCTCTCTCTCTCTCTCTCTCTCTCTCTCTCTCTCTCTCTCTCTCTCTCTCTCTCTCTCTCTCTCTCTCTCTCTCTCTCTCTCTCTCTCTCTTTGCTGTACTACTAATAAGTATATATCAAAGAGTTACTTTCTAATATATATTTCATTTTTTTTAAATAAAAGAATTTTTAGTTGCTTAAAATAAAACATTTTAATTTATTTAATAATTAATAAAATAATATAGTAATAAGTAATAAAATAAATAATTATTTAAATCTCAATCAACGATTAGCTAGCATTAATGATTAATTTTAAATTGAGACTAATATGAAATACTACATCTGCTCACTAATTACATAAAAATCCATTTTTTTTTTAAATTAAACTTTGGAATACGGATAATAATGTTTCTGTGAATACTAAACTTAAAACTCCAGCGTACCGTATTTACAAATGTTTTGCCAATAGGTGTGCAGTGGGGAGTGGTTTACACGTGTTTTGGTCAACCAGCGCATGACTCGACAGCGGAGCGCCTCATCAACCCTTCGCTATAAATTCTCTCGAGTCACGCCGGCTTATCAGTAGCAACTGACTCTGCCGAGCTGGAGTGTTGTTTCGCAGTTCTGTACACACACTTTACGTCTCGTACTAATATCGTGTGTTTTTTTGAAAAGTGTTATATCGCTTTATCATCACTAGTGTTGTATAAACATTAGTTAAATCTGTAAAAATCAGTGCTTATGTTGTTATTACATAACACAACATAAATCGAATTTTTATTGAGATCATTAATGAGTTCAGAAGTAGTCGATATGTCTGAATTTAACAATTGTCCGGTGTTGCTGGTTTCGCTGGCGACTCCGGAGGGTCGAAGCAGAAGCGTGTCGCCGCAGACCCAGTCGCCGACCAGAGAGCTACGCGGAATCAGACTGTTCAGAGCCATCACCAAGCGGCTGAGCAGAAGACGGTGCGTCTCGTACGAGGACGATTCCACGGACAGCGAGCCGTCGAGTTCGAGCGAAGGTCACAGCGAGTCCGGTTCCGGGTCCGGCATGAACAGCCCCGACAGCATGCGTTCCAAAAACTGTTCGGAGTCGTCGTTTCGCAAAGTGTTTCAGGCGCTGAACATCAACGGACAGACCAACGAGAGACGCAGCAGCGAGACCAACAGCGACATATCCACGGCGTCCAGCAAGAAGAAATCCAACAACAATAACACGCCCAAGAAGATACTTCGACAGCCCGTGAGTTACACTTACGTTCGCGGTATGTCCGGACTTCCTACGATCCGAGTGCCAAGATCGAATGGTTGTAATCAGAACAATTACTATACTAGTGCTTATAATCGTTAATTAACTACGTTATCCAGTGAATGTAATGAGCCTTTCACATGTGTAAAAACTGTTAAGTGAAAAAAGAAACTAAAACAGTGTAGCAAGTCATTACTAAATAACTCAGTACGAAAACTAGTAAGTCATTGTTCTTTCCATTAGTTAACGAATACTAGATAAAAATCAATTTAAAATATTAATTCGTAAAAATAATTCTAGTTTTCACAATACATTTTGTCTCAAGAATTTATTTCTGTCTTTTTCTATCAAACTTTAAAATTTAAAAATTTAATATACTTATATTTAACAATTAAAATTTTGTCTAATCACGCATTTAGTAATAGAATCTGCAGTTTTGTTTTCTAAGGTATGAAATTCATTAATTAACACAAATAAATTTTATTAAATCATAAGCGATTAGTTCTATTACGTATATAGCGTGTATTTCAAACGATAGAAATAAATTCTAAAGTTATATAGTACTTACAAGTTCAGTTACATGAATCAGTGTCTATTAATGTAACTGTACTCTGTGTGTTTAGGAATTTTTAGCCTGCTTGTAAATAAAATTGTATCGATATTCTAAATCAATAGGGCTACTAGTGAGTATATAATCGTTATGTTATCGATAAAAAGAAATGTTTGAAAATTAGGCTGAGTAGTTTGTAAATGGTGTGACAGTTACACTGAAATTGCAATACGTTACATTTGTAAGCGCTTTCCGTAGTATCATATAGGCTGAGGGGTAGATTTACGAGGACAATTTCTCAACACAGTGTTATATCGGTCAAACGATAACATTAACACTTCAAACGATAAAGTCGAAGGCGAGATTGATTTTCCTGTGGTATAATTACGATAACTTTCATTTAACTACAATTAAATTGGAAAATACAATAATTTTTTTCAAATGAAAACCTTTTGTTTTTAAATTAAGACTTTTAAATCGAGAATGCAATTTAAATAATCACAACGTGCCTTCTGAATCGCTTCAGAGTATTCTTTACGTACGACTGTCTTAAAGTACTTTCTTTGAAGACTGCTATAATTTCGTTGTTGTCATTAAAATTACCTAGTCAATTAATAATTTTTAAATTTCCGTAACGATGAAAACACACACGAACACATGCAAATTCACGCGGTAGTCCTTGTATTTATTAAACGTTTGTTAAGATTTAACGTAAGTTGTTCAATTGTCATCAATTTATGAATTTTAAAAGAAGTTCTTTTGTTTTTCGAAGAAATTCAAATATAAGCAAAATACGCTTTAAATCGATTTAATGATTGTGAGAAAATGTGTGTCATGCTCACACACACACACACAGTGATAGTTCAGTATGTATGGATTTTTACATTGTGTAACAAAATTTGTGTATGAAGGTATTAGCATATAATGCTTTAAAGTATGCATGAACTTAAGAATACTACAACACGTTTTCAATATTTTGCACCTAAGTAATTTGACGTAACTTTTAAAACTGCATTACTTATGCAAAATATAACTCACTCATGAGAATAGGATTCAATTAGAAGAATAGCGGACTTGTATTAAACGATCAATTTTAATGCCAAATATTAAGAATTATATAGCACTGAAGGCATTTAAGCATTCAACAGAACATTATTAGTATTTAATAAATATGTAAATAAATAAGCATATATGTATACATGTACACAAATGTTAAACATGTTTGTTATACACATAAATAACACGCACACACACACAAACTTGAAATACAGTTGAATCAAAGGGAGTAGGTTTAATAAAGTTCATTGAATATAAGATATAAAGTCATAAGTGCAATCGTGTCTTATATTGTTATGTGTTTACAGCCTTTTTATACAATAGAAGAAACTAAATGTTCTGTAATTAGACATAGCTGAAATAAATTTCTCTGTAAATATTAGGAAACAATAAATTGTATCACTCATAATAATTAATCGTGTCTGTGTATTATATTATTCCGTTCCCTCATTTTCCTTATCACAGGATGGTCGGCAAAAATTCGACACCACAATCGAGGTAATTCGTCTGTTCTCGTCGTCACGATTGTAACAGTGTTGCATTTCAACAGCTGATTGCGAACACAAGGTACTGCAGTGCGGAGTTGGCACGTCGCTTGATCACGTTCGTCGCAATTGGTAAATATTTTGTCAACAAGCCGTCTTGAACATTTTAATTAAACAATTAAAATTCTTAGTAAACAAACAATTACTTATTATTCATCTTAAGCCTTTTAGTGAGGCGTACAAGACTACTAAATCGAGGTGAAGACTAATAATTTCCTTTTTGTATTAATTCATTTCTTAATTTCCCATACTCCTTACGTTTGGTGCGCCTCTTCTATTGATAGTTTAAGCTTTTGTTTTACACAGTGGCGTATCTAGAATTTGGCCGGGGGGGGGGGGGTCGAGTCGGATTCACACAAAAGAAAAAAAAACAAGTTCAGACTAATCAACATTACTGTCTTTAAAGTGGTTGAAAAACGTGTGATAACATAAACCTACTACAGTCAACCCCATTAAAATAAACGGTAATAACACAATACAGATACGCGTTATTAAAACATTGTTTAGAAGATACTGACTGAATTGATTTTCTTATATTTCATATTATTTCGAACGTATACGCAAATGCTGTGTAATGAACCAGTCTGTATTTAGGAAAAGAGTTATTATATTAGCGTATACAGCTGAAAAAATAATAAAACAGTATACAAAATTAAGAGATTAACAAAATTCGTAAACTATTTTTTACCCTGTGGAGGGGAGTCCGGTCCCGTCACCCCCCCGTATATGCGCCACTGGTTTCACATAACATAGTGGCGACTCACCCTTCCGGCATCCTATATAGTGGCCAAACCAACCCTATTGTGTTTATTGTATCTTTGTCATCGATGGGTTTATCTTTAGCTTTTCTCTGAAAGCCTCATCCTAAATTTAACTTTTCTTGACTTTCCCCATAAATCTCATTTCGGCCCCACTTATTTGGCTTCTGTTCCCTTTTTGCGAATGTATGTACGACACTTCCTTGTATTAGCGTCGGAGTAACTACGTAGGTACCATTTTAGGTTTTATTTCTTATTGACACTCCTCCTTTTACAAAAAAAAAAAGAAACAGAATTTAAAAACAATCGACTTTGGACCTGTAATATTAAAGAAAAAGTCTTTACCATAATTGTATGCTACTGGTTACAGAAATTACATTGGTTCAAAAAATAGGACAGGAAGTTAGAATCTAAGAACTAAAATAACATTTCTAGTGTCCAGCAAGAAGAAATTAAACAACAATAACACGCCCAAGAAGATACTTCGACAGCCCGTGAGTTACACTTACGTTCGCGGTATGTCCGGACTTCCTACGATCCGAGTGCCAAGATCGAATGGTTGTAATCAGAACAATTACTATACTAGTGCTTATAATCGTTAATTAACTACGTTATCTAGTGAATGTAATTAGCCTTTCACATGTGTAAAAACTGTTAAGTGAAAAAATAAACTAAAACAGTGTAGCAAGTCATTACTAAATAGACGTTTAATGAAGAAATTTGTGTTAGTGGTTGAAATCACAATCAGAATGATCAATATTGCACACCACTATATAAAAATTATTCCGATTAGCGCTTTCAAGCTTCACAGCTCATCGTCAGATCAGGAATAGACAGGAAATATGTAAAACATAACCCTTCACCCCTCTCCACCACCCTGCTCACCCACAACAAACTAAAAATTAATGACCCTTCCCCACCCCCTAAACTCTGTCTCACCATCTGTACAGTTATATATTTTTCTAGTAAATTCCTTGTGTTTCAGTGTGTGTGTGTGTGCATCCTTTTAAACTACCCTCTTCCTCTCCACACACGTGGGTCAGTCACACACCCTTATTTTAAAACAACCAATTAGTACTATGAAATAAAATCCTTAATCTTATCTATCTGCCCTCTCTCATTTACTTCTTAATCATGTTATAAAATATTTCTTCATTATCAAATTTAATTTTAATATTAATTAAATTGTCTAACCCTTTTTCTCTTTCTTTCAATATTTCTAACTCCTCTCTAAGCTTCCTTTCAACTGTGTTATTTACTACTTTTACAATTTCGTATTCTTCCAAAGGATTAACAAACTTGTGGTTGTCTTCTATGAAATGTCTTGCATATAACGAATTGGTTGTTCTATTACCTTCTCCACGTTTGTGGTCAGACAACCTGCATACGAATTTTCGTCCTGTCTCCCCTAGGTACACTTTGTTGCAGTCTTTACATTTTAATTTATAAATTCCGCTTTTCTGTAATATTGGAATTTTTTCTATATTCTTATTCCTTATCTTATCAAATACCGTTTCACATTTTTTAATAGCTATATCTACTCCATATTTATTAAAACATTTTATAATTTTTCTAGTATGTGAACCTATGTATGTCAATGACCCTGCATAATTCTTTTGTTCTGGTTCTATTTTAGCTTTTTGTATGTTGACCCTTTTCATAACTTTATCCACTATGTTGGTGCTATAATTATTATTCCTTACAATTCCCTTTATCGTTTTTAACTCCCTATCTTTTGATTCGGTCTCTTTTAAACACTTCTGAGCTCTGTAACAAAAAGAACTGATTGCCGCCATTTTATATCTGTATGGGTGGTAAGACTCTCTTGGTATAATTATATCAGAATACGACTCTTTCCTAAATATCCCAAACTGTAGTTTCTCATTATCTTTAATTTCTATGTTTAAATCTAAGTAATTTATTTGCTTACCTCCTATCTCTTCCTTAAATTGTAAGTTTTTATCCTTATTATTTACCTCCTTTATAAACTCATGCACTTCTTCTATGCTCCCTTCCCAAATTATTAATACATCATCAACGTATCTAGACCATAATTTTATATTGTCTTTATACTTAGTGGAAGTTATTAATTGCTTTTCAAAATCATTCATGTATATTTCAGCAAGAATAGGGGATAATGAAGACCCCATAGGTAAACCTTTTTTCTGTATATAAAACTTGTTATTAAACCTAAAATAGTTCTGATTTACACATTCTTTAATTACTTTCATCAACTGCTTTTTATACCTGTATTCTCCCATATTATTATCGTTTATTAACTTAATAACTTTATTTACTGTGATATTAGTAAACATGTCCTTAACATCCAGTGATATCAATTTTGTATTTCCATTAATGCTAATATTTTCTAATTTTTCTATCAATTTTATATTATTCTCTATGTTGTATTTTGTCCCAAATTCATATTTCTCTTTCAGTACTCTGCTAACTTCCTTTGATAATTTATAAATAGGTGCATTAATAAAAGAAACAATCGGTCTAATTGGTTTTTCTTCTTTATGTATCTTAACCTGACTTTTAAAAGTTGGTGCTGTTGGATTACTTTCCAATAAATAATTTTTATTATTTTCTTCTATAAATGTTATGTTTCATCATTTGTTTTATCCTTGACTGGTACTTACTTGTATAATCATACTTTATTTCCTCGTATGGTCCTTCCCTTATAAATTCTTCCGTTTTCTTTATGTATTCTTCCTTTCTCATTAGTACCATTGTATTTCCTTTATCCGCCTTCGTAACTATAATATCATTCTTCTTTATTTTATTCTTTAGTTTAGTTACAGTTGCTTTGATTTTTTGTTCATTCTTTGAATTATACAAACTTTTCTTAAATATTTTATCTACTACATTCCCTACTTCCCACCTTATTCTTTTTTTATCATTTTCATTTCCTAGTTTTTGTATTATGCTTTCGCAATCAATAATAGTTTTTTCTTGATTTAATTCTGGTGGCGGTGCGTATTTTAAGCCTTTCGCTAACATTTCTTTTTCTTCCGTATTGAAATTTACCTCTGTAATGTTTACTACTCTTTTTTCATAGTTATTCTTAGAGAGGTGTTCCCTTTTTACTTCGTTCTTTCTTATTAATTTATTTAACTTATCTACCATTTTTTTATTTTTCTTTTCCAATTTCTTTTCTACGTACCCCAAACCAAAATTATATAATATTTCTTCTAACTCTACATACGAGTATATTCTTAATAATTCTATGTGTCTGTCATATAATTCCCTATTATATCTATT
This sequence comes from Magicicada septendecula, assembly GCA_034769895.1. Taxonomy (NCBI): domain Eukaryota; kingdom Metazoa; phylum Arthropoda; class Insecta; order Hemiptera; family Cicadidae; genus Magicicada; species Magicicada septendecula. The sequence continues at coordinate 88,603,739 of CM068368.1, forward strand.
GATTAAGCCATAGAGTGACCTTATTTCCAGTTTTATCCACAACTTCTCGCTTTGTTCTTTTACTTTTTTGGCTACACTGTTCTTATTTTTAATTTTAACTTGAGCGTACTTTGGGATGACATTATTATCCAGACATTGTTTATTAAACCATATTTTACTTAAAACCCTCTTCAATTTAACTTTTAACTTAAGATATTTAAAAACTTTACTTACCTTATTGTTGTCGTTTATTACCTCATTGTTGTTGTCCATTACCTGTAGTCGATTGCACATCTTAACAGACGTTTAATGAAGAAATTTGTGTTAGTGGTTGAAATCACAATCAGAATGATCAATATTGCACACCACTATATAAAAATTATTCCGATTAGCGCTTTCAAGCTTCACAGCTCATCGTCAGATCAGGAATAGACAGGAAATATGTAAAACCCAACCCTTCACCCCTCTCCCCCACCCTGCTCACCCACAACAAACTAAAAATTAATGACCTTTCCCCACCCCCTAAACTCTGTCTCACCATCTGTACAGTTACATATTTTTCTAGTAAATTCCTTGTGTTTCAGTGTGTGTGTGTGTTTCAGTGTGTGTGTGTGTGTGTGTGTGTGTGCATCCTTTTAAACTACCCTCTTCCTTTCCACACACGTGGGTCAGTCACACACCCTTATTTTAAAACAACCAATTAGTACTATGAAATAAAATTCTTAATCTTATCTATCTGCCCTCTCTCATGTACTTCTTAATCATGTTATAAAATTTAATTATCATTATTACTTCATTATGTTATTACTTCATTATCAAATTTAATTTTAATATTAATTAAATTGTCTAACCCTTTTTCTCTTTCTTTCAATATTTCTAACTCCTCTCTAAGCTTCCTTTCAACTGTGTTATTTACTACTTTTACAATTTCGTATTCTTCCAAAGGATTAACAAACTTGTGGTTGTCTTCTATGAAATGTCTTGCATATAACGAATTGGTTGTTCTATTACCTTCTCCACGTTTGTGGTCAGACAACCTGCATACGAATTTTCGTCCTGTCTCCCCTAGGTACACTTTGTTGCAGTCTTTACATTTTAATTTATAAATTCCGCTTTTCTGTAATATTGGAATTTTTTCTATATTCTTATTCCTTATCTTATCAAATACCGTTTCACATTTTTTAATAGCTATATCTACTCCATATTTATTAAAATATTTTATAATTTTTCTAGTATGTGAACCTATGTATGTCAATGACCCTGCATAATTCTTTTGTTCTGGTTCTATTTTAGCTTTTTGTATGTTGACCCTTTTCATAACTTTATCCACTATGTTGGTGCTATAATTATTATTCCTTACAATTCCCTTTATCGTTTTTAACTCCCTATCTTTTGATTCGGTCTCTTTTAAACACTTCTGAGCTCTGTAACAAAAAGAACTGATTGCCGCCATTTTATATCTGTATGGGTGGTAAGACTCTCTTGGTATAATTATATCAGAATACGACTCTTTCCTAAATATCCCAAACTGTAGTTTCTCATTATCTTTAATTTCTATGTTTAAATCTAAGTAATTTATTTGCTTACCTCCTATCTCTTCCTTAAATTGTAAGTTTTTATCCTTATTATTTACCTCCTTTATAAACTCATGCACTTCTTCTATGCTCCCTTCCCAAATTATTAATACATCATCAACGTATCTAGACCATAATTTTATATTGTCTTTATACTTAGTGGAAGTTATTAATTGCTTTTCAAAATCATTCATGTATATTTCAGCAAGAATAGGGGATAATGAAGACCCCATAGGTAAACCTTTTTTCTGTATATAAAACTTGTTATTAAACCTAAAATAGTTCTGATTTACACATTCTTTAATTACTTTCATCAACTGCTTTTTATACCTGTATTCTCCCATATTATTATCGTTTATTAACTTAATAACTTTATTTACTGTGATATTAGTAAACATGTCCTTAACATCCAGTGATATCAATTTTGTATTTCCATTAATGCTAATATTTTCTAATTTTTCTATCAATTTTATATTATTCTCTATGTTGTATTTTGTCCCAAATTCATATTTCTCTTTCAGTACTCTGCTAACTTCCTTTGATAATTTATAAATAGGTGCATTAATAAAAGAAACAATCGGTCTAATTGGTTTTTCTTCTTTATGTATCTTAACCTGACTTTTAAAAGTTGGTGCTGTTGGATTACTTTCCAATAAATAATTTTTATTATTTTCTTCTATAAATGTTATGTTTCATCATTTGTTTTATCCTTGACTGGTACTTACTTGTATAATCATACTTTATTTCCTCGTATGGTCCTCCCCTTATAAATTCTTCCGTTTTCTTTATGTATTCTTCCTTTCTCATTAGTACCATTGTATTTCCTTTATCCGCCTTCGTAACTATAATATCATTCTTCTTTATTTTATTCTTTAGTTTAGTTACAGTTGCTTTGATTTTTTGTTCATTCTTTGAATTATACAAACTTTTCTTAAATATTTTATCTACTACATTCCCTACTTCCCACCTTATTCTTTTTTTATCATTTTCATTTCCTAGTTTTTGTATTATGCTTTCGCATTCAATAATAGTTTTTTCTTGATTTAATTCTGGTGGCGGTGCGTATTTTAAGCCTTTCGCTAACATTTCTTTTTCTTCCGTATTGAAATTTACCTCTGTAAGGTTTATTACTCTTTTTTCATAGTTATTCTTAGAGAGGTGTTCCCTTTTTACTTCGTTCTTTCTTATTAATTTATTTAACTTATCTACCATTTTTTTATTTTTCTTTTCCAATTTCTTTTCTACGTACCCCAAACCAAAATTATATAATATTTCTTCTAACTCTACATACGAGTATATTCTTAATAATTCTATGTGTCTGTCATATAATTCCCTATTATATCTATTGATTAAGCCATAGAGTGACCTTATTTCCAGTTTTATCCACAACTTCTCGCTTTGTTCTTTTACTTTTTTGGCTACACTGTTCTTATTTTTAATTTTAACTTGAGCGTACTTTGGGATGACATTATTATCCAGACATTGTTTATTAAACCATATTTTACTTAAAACCCTCTTCAATTTAACTTTTAACTTAAGATATTTAAAAACTTTACTTACCTTATTGTTGTCGTTTATTACCTCATTGTTGTTGTCCATTACCTGTAGTCGATTGCACATCTTAACAGACGTTTAATGAAGAAATTTGTGTTAGTGGTTGAAATCACAATCAAATGATCAATATTGCACACCACTATATATAAATTATTCCGATTAGCGCTTTCAAGCTTCACAGCTCATCGTCAGATCAGGAATAGACAGGAAATATGTAAAACCCAACCCTTCACCCCTCTCCCCCACCCTGCTCACCCACAACAAACTAAAAATTAATGACCCTTCCCCACCCCCTAAACTCTGTCTCACCATCTGTACAGTTACATATTTTTCTAGTAAATTCCTTGTGTTTCAGTGTGTGTGTGTGTGCATCATTTTAAACTAACCTCTTCCTTTCCACACACGTGGGTCAGTCACACACCCTTATTTTAAAACAACCAATTAGTACTATGAAATAAAATTCTTAATCTTATCTATCTGCCCTCTCTCATTTACTTCTTAATCATGTTATAAAATATTTCTTCATTATCAAATTTAATTTTAATGTTAATTAAATTGTCTAACCCTTTTTCTCTTTCTTTCAATATTTCTAACTCCTCTCTAAGCTTCCATTCAACTGTGTTATTTACTACTTTTACAATTTCGTATTCTTCCAAAGGATTAACAAACTTGTGGTTGTCTTCTATGAAATGTCTTGCATATAACGAATTGGTTGTTCTATTACCTTCTCCACGTTTGTGGTCAGACAACCTGCATACGAATTTTCGTCCTGTCTCCCCTAGGTACACTTTGTTGCAGTCTTTACATTTTAATTTATAAATTCCGCTTTTCTGTAATATTGGAATTTTTTCTATATTCTTATTCCTTATCTTATCAAATACCGTTTCACATTTTTTAATAGCTATATCTACTCCAAATTTATTAAAACATTTTATAATTTTTCTAGTATGTGAACCTATGTATGTCAATGACCCTGCATAATTCTTTTGTTCTGGTTCTATTTTAGCTTTTTGTATGTTGACCCTTTTCATAACTTTATCCACTATGTTGGTGCTATAATTATTATTCCTTACAATTCCCTTTATCGTTTTTAACTCCCTATCTCTTGATTCGGTCTCTTTTAAACACTTCTGAGCTCTGTAACAAAAAGAACTGATTGCCGCCATTTTATATCTGTATGGGTGGTAAGACTCTCTTGGTATAATTATATCAGAATACGACTCTTTCCTAAATATCCCAAACTGTAGTTTCTCATTATCTTTAATTTCTATGTTTAAATCTAAGTAATTTATTTGCTTACCTCCTATCTCTTCCTTAAATTGTAAGTTTTTATCCTTATTATTTACCTCCTTTATAAACTCATGCACTTCTTCTATGCTCCCTTCCCAAATTATTAATACATCATCAACGTATCTAGACCATAATTTTATATTGTCTTTATACTTAGTGGAAGTTATTAATTGCTTTTCAAAATCATTCATGTATATTTCAGCAAGAATAGGGGATAATGAAGACCCCATAGGTAAACCTTTTTTCTGTATATAAAACTTGTTATTAAACCTAAAATAGTTCTGATTTACACATTCTTTAATTACTTTCATCAACTGCTTTTTATACCTGTATTCTCCCATATTATTATCGTTTATTAACTTAATAACTTTATTTACTGTGATATTAGTAAACATGTCCTTAACATCCAGTGATATCAATTTTGTATTTCCATTAATGCTAATATTTTCTAATTTTTCTATCAATTTTATATTATTCTCTATGTTGTATTTTGTCCCAAATTCATATTTCTCTTTCAGTACTCTGCTAACTTCCTTTGATAATTTATAAATAGGTGCATTAATAAAAGAAACAATCGGTCTAATTGGTTTTTCTTCTTTATGTATCTTAACCTGACTTTTAAAAGTTGGTGCTGTTGGATTACTTTCCAATAAATAATTTTTATTATTTTCTTCTATAAATGTTATTGTTTCATCATTTGTTTTATCCTTGACTGGTACTTACTTGTATAATCATACTTTATTTCCTCGTATGGTCCTTAAAAACAATTGACTTTGGACCTGTAAAATAAAAATAAAAAGTCTTTACCATAACTGTATGTTACTTACGAGCTTACAGAAGTTACATTAGTTCAAACAATAGGACAGGAAGTTAAAATCTAACAACTAAAATAACATTTCGCGTTAAAATGACCAGCGAGGAGATGACAAGCAGGAAGAAAAGAGAATACGAGATCACACCTTACAAAATATACACACTCATGTGCGCGCGCATTTAAGTTGAGTTTTTTAGACTCATTTATTTAGCATCATTTCCCTGTCTTTAACTGTGAAATAAATTTTTCACTCACTTCCTAATAAGCCGGTAACCTGAAATGTTGGATACACACTCATTGCGAATGACATTATACACTTATGATATTTTAGGACAATAATATCGCAGAATATCATAATTTGTAGCATCATATTTGACCGTAATGATGAGTGTAAGAAATATATAATGTGACAAGGCTATACAGACTGCCTTGTCACTTAGCAACGGTAGGCCTATAACATATTTAAGGTGATTGCTTACTCTAATGGAACTAACAGAGAAAGTGTACTCAACTACTTCACGACTTGGTGAACGTAGGAACAGAACAAATCTTCATACTAATACAGAAAGTAAGCAAAAATATCGGTATGGAGAACCATACATGACTTCCATGTTCTAAGATTTATATTTAAAATCATTTACGAAATGAAATGTTTCCATAGAAACTACTTCTTTCCACCTATTGCTTCAGCCTTAACCACAGTACTGTGGTAACTAACGTATACCACCACACGTTATCGCACTCGATTTTCACTGATGATGGTAGTCGACGGGACTGCCGAAACGTCTGGTTTTGCAGAAAACATTGGACTACGGCCAAACAACCCGGGAAGGAATTTTAGCAACAAACTACTACTTTGTTGCCGATAACGTAGTACACATATAAAAATTATCCCCTCCCCCTTCAACTATAATTTTCATTTATAGAAAATTACCCCCACCCCGTTCAACTAGCCTCTTCATTTATAGATATTTCATCTACGTTTCTACAGTGGATTATTAAGATCTTCTTATCAGGATACTTTATTTATCAAAATTAAGTACCGGTACTTTACACTTGTTACAACAAAAAATGTTTCTGGTAAACTGCCCTTTCCCCGTAACCGAGCTTCACCAAAATCAATAGGCCTTGAGTCTTCTACAACGTAGCCACATATATAAAAAATTATTTGATTTCTGTTTGAATTTACGGCAGTTACGGTTCGTCATGAAAAAACTTCTCTTGTTACAACATAAAATGTTGCAGGTAAACTACATCTTTCCCTTAACCGATCTTCAACAAAATCAACAGGCCTTGAGTTCTCTACAATTTAGGGACGTATGCAAAAATTTATTTGATTCTGTTTGAATTTACGGCAGTTATCGTTCGTCATAGAAAAAATTACCCTTGTTAAAACATAAAACGTTGCAGGTAAACTACCCCTTTCCCTTAACCGATCTTCACCAAAAATAATAGGTCCTGAGAACTCTACAGCTCAGGGCTGTATGCGAAACATTATTTGATTCTGTTTGAAGTTGCGGCTGTTATCGTTTGCCATAGACACAAATTACCCTTGTTAAAACATAAAACGTTGCAGGTAAACTACCCCTTTCCCTCAACCGATCTTCACAAAAAACGATAGGTCTTGAGAACTCTACAATTCAGGACTTTATGCGAAACATTATTTGATGCTGTTTGAATTTGCGGCTGTTATCGTTTGCCATAGAAAAAGAAATCTATAGACAGACACACAGACACTTTTCGAAAAATGATTTTTTTTCATGTTTTGAGGGTAGTACAATCAGAATCTGCAATTATCTCGAACACGATTTTTTTTTGCCATCACCATACTTCCATTTCCTTATGGAGCATGGAAGTAAAATTGCAACACACGTACGGGGGTAGTTTCCAAATGTAAACATTGTTTATTGAAACGATTGAATGCCGGGCTACCAGGCCGTGGTCTGATGTTCGCAGAACCGAACCAAACGTTTCGGCGTCACCAGCGGAGGGCATCTTCAGTGGTAAAGAGTACCAGCAGATGTTAGCCGTAAACACCTCATCACAGAGGCAAACCTTGTTTTCGCTCGTAGAAAGGTTCACGGTTGGCCTCTGTAGCGACGTGTTTACGGCGAAGATTTTCTGGTACTCTTTACAACTGAAGATGGCCTCCGCTGGTGAGGCCGAAACGTTTGATTCTTCAAACATGACACCACGGCCTAATAGGCCGGCATCCAACCGTTTCAATAATATTAACGCCGCCCGTGAAAGCTTAAGAAGTTTTGTTAGTAAACATTGTTTATTTAGTGACTGGTTTTTTATGTCATACACAGACACACTTAAACATACCCACAAGCGAATGCACGTGCAAGTGGACAAAATGGTTTCGAAATCTCAGAGGCAGAGAGTTTATGCTTAGACGGAGTCTGTAAGTAACTGCTTACAATAATAATATATACTGAACTCCGAATACACTGTGGCTATTTGCAGGGCGAGCCGTCCACTACAGCGGTGACTACTGAGATAAAACCTACGGTATATTTGTTACTAAACTTGTATTACAACCACTAACATACAATTGTACTTTCCATAAGCGCTTTCAAGCCTTACCGCTCATCTTCAGACGGAACACAACAACATACCTAGGAACCCTTCACCCCTTTATATTTCGTACCTACAACCAGGAAGCATCAACTAGACATGAACAAACATAGCATAGTTGACGGTTCCGGGTTGTAGATAAGGTGTATAAAGGGGTGAAGGTTTCTAGGTAGGTTGTTGTGTTCCATCTGAAGATGAGCCGAGAGGCTTGAAAGCGCTTATGGAAAGTATAATTGCGTGATATGGTTGCAATACAAGTTTAGTAAAAATTAGACTTAAACACTGAATTGTGTTTATCTTTTAATTGTATAACTACTGTATATTGTAACCGTATTTTAATACGCCCTCTCCATGTTTGTGGTGCTTAATCGATACGTGCGGTTGATTACTAAGATTCAGCTGGCGAAAGCAGTGACAGTAGTATATGTCAAATTATATTTATTAATATACTGTATATGTTTGTGAACATATATATTGTTAAAAATATGATATTTGTAATGTATGTTTTTATATAAACATTTATGTACACTTTATATATTTTAATATAAAATTAATCAATGTGTTTCATACAGGTAGAGTAGGCCTATATGAAAAAATTGTTGAGTTATGAAGAAGTTATGACGGAAGGAACAATTTTATAGAAGCAATGCATTCATTCTTACAAAATTAACTGATGAACGAACGAACGAATTGATTAATCATAGAAAGAATTAATGAGCGCATTCGTTTTGAGATTTTAATTTGTGAACATTCATATTCAACGAATATAATACAACAGAAAGATTTGTAATGCTGATATCAAACAACGTAGTTATTGATCAATAGTAGAAAAGTAAAGTAGCCAGTATAAAAGAAACAGTGAAAGACAGCAGGAAAATCTGCATTAAAAAGTACAGAACGGTTGACACCGTAAATAACAATGTTTAAGCCAACAGAACAAGATCTTGGCAGACAGAAGGAACGTTGGCAACGGTGAGAGACGAGATGCTGCCAAATACGGAAGTCAAGAAAAGGAAGACGAAAACGTTTACGTTTAATCTTACAAAGAGGGTCGTTGAGAAGTCGCTTTAATGGCATACCGAGTGCACAAAACTTTCTTGTCGTGTTTCACGTCAAGAACTCTTCACGCAAGTAACCAAATCTTACAATAAAATTTTAACGACGGTGAAATGTGTTCTCAAATATATTGATATTAAGTTCATAACCTTCACTAACAAAATGTTATTGCAGTAGTTGTATTTATGTATTTATCACTCAAGAATTTTATCGCTTTTGAGTGAATTTTATTTTAATTATAGTGGACTAAACGTTTATTAACTGAAGACACTTCCACGATCTGCAACAATCATCATGTTAAAATTAGAACTCGTTCCGATCAGTGAACGAGCTTTGCCTGTCTCCGTTTTTAATTTGTATATGTCTCTCGTTCTGCACTGTTAAAAAGCGTTCTTAATGTTATCATTTTTCTGAATTATGCGAATATAATTTTTTAATGATCGTATTATATTACTATTAATTTTCACAAACAGGCCAGCCGTGGACCACGCAAATATCATTTCCTCTTCTTCTCCTGCCAGAAGGCCCTCATTCTCACACTATGCGCCGCTTTCTTTTCCACTGTCCATCCCTTTCTCGTTTTGTTCTCATCGCAGAGAACCTCACGATTTCGAATTTTGTTTCTGTATGTATTTTCATCCACACAGTCGTTCAAAGAGATAAACAATTTCATCATTTCCTCCTTGATTTTTTTGGTGTATTCAGACTGGAAAGTTGCCAAATTTAGTTGAAAATTTGTTTATTTAGTCTGGACCGATCCATCCGAACCATATGTACAAGGAATCTCAGTATTTTCCTTCGAAAAGGCGTTTCCAGATCTTCCAGATCTCTGTACAGCTCTTATTTGGGTCTACGCCTGTATCCAACTTCGGTTTTCTTGGGGTCAGAAATGTTCCGAAGAATTCTTCGTTCAATTTTTTAGAAGAGGTTCCAAATCTTGAAAGCACATTGTTTCTACTTCATACATGATCACCGGCCTGATTACAGTGCTGTAATGGCGGACTTTCGCACTTCTGAAAAGGTTTTTCTTTCCGTTCAGTTCCCGGGTTAGAGTAAAGGCCTTTGCTAATTTGAGTTTCCTTATCTCAAAGGATTCTTTGTCTGACGCTTTTCGGGATATGTAGTATTATATTATTATTATTATATACTGTATTATATTATTATAAATATTTCTTCAAATAATAAATACTTCTGCTAATAAAATTTTATTGAATTATATTATTGTGTTTTAATGTAAATTAATAATATAATTCAATAAAATTTTATTTTAAGAAGTATTTTTTTTTTGAAGAAACATTCATTGTATAGAAAACCTAACAAGAGTTTCGTTAACCATTGAAGAGTTACGTAAAAAATAAGGATATTGTTATATATTAACACTCTTGTATTATTATTTATTATCACTCTTGACTGTAAGACCTCATACAGACCTACGCTTTTTTCATCGAGTTCTTCTTGGACTTGGTGGATTGACCATGACCATTGGTTTGAAGTTCCCTACTTACACACTTTGTGTAAGTTCCAGGTTTCCATTGCTGGACATGTGTAGTCCAGTTGTGAGATGCACTGAAGTTGCCAGCATCTGTGTTGACGTCCTTTACTTCTTCAGTGGCAAAAAGAACTTTCAACGGGCAGTGAGGGTTCTGGAATTTTCTGACTGCATTTGTTCGATCTGTACGTGACTTGTTAGAGGCGTACTATTTTGAATTTACTATTTCTTATAGCTTTTTTTCTTGTCACAGACGTCTTCTTACGGGACACCATAAACACCTCAGATTATGTCTACTTCAAGGTTCTATGAACCGTCCTATCCAGTGGCGGCTTCTCCATAAGGTTCAGTGGTTCAGTGAACACTCCTACATAATTTAAACATGTTTGAGGATTTGTTAAGGGAATGGTTTCATATTTAAATAACAAGATTTGGGAATTAATATTGTTGACTGAATAGTAATGGTTTTGAGTAATAGCCGAATTGTTCGCTACTATTGCTTGAATTGCAAAACAGGTCTCAGCACCTCCTAGACTGTGTAGACAGCTTTGGAGGGGGAAATCAGTATACGCAAAAGTACACTCAACAGTCGCTAATCTCGAGTGTTAGCGAGACAGACAAATAGTTCCGACGAGGGCCGAACCGCACCGATCAGGAATTTTAACATTTTTATAATACCGCCATTCGCCGGTAATGGCGAATCATAATATGTGATTATGATTTTTATCACATGATTTGTCCGTTTACCTTCAGTTTTGTGTCAGATTTCTCTATTTCATTTAGAATGTAATGAAAATGTGTGCAGTAAAGTCTTAAGATCAAATAAAATAGTGAATTAATTATATTCCGAAAATAAAGTGTGTTTAATGTAGTCATTAAATAATTGTATTAACGTTAAACTGATCCCCCCCCTCTCTCTCTCTCTCTCTGTACTGAAGATAAATGTATAATTAAGGAACTCAGTAGGCTACTTCCCGTTTTAAATATTAAACAGAAACATTTAACTATCCTTTTATTTTAACTATATATTTCAATAATTTACAAACAGCATAAACACAACTTAATATAGGCTTACTAAAAGTTGTCAATAGTTATGTCTTCATGTTTCGACTCATCCCGTGTGTTATTTGGATAATTTTCGACCCACCCCGTGGATAATTGCTCTTATCTAAGAGAAACATTTAGACATTGAACCCCGAACTGTCAGAGCCACGAGCCGCCACTGGTCCTATCATACTTGTCCCCTGTTCCTCCAGTGAGTGTCCTTCTGTCCCAGTGGGTGGATCGGCAGGGTGTAGGGGTGTCTACAAGACCTACAAAGAAAATTGTGTTTTAATATACATAATTTGATGATAATTTTAGAATTTTTAATAATAATTTTTATTATGTTTTGAGTAAATTTGTTTATATAATTATAATATATCCAGTAGCAAAAAATGAAACATTTAAAACACTGCTGTATATATAGATTAATTTAATGTATTAATTTTGCAAAGTGACGTAAGTAAACAGTAAATTAAAATATTGTACAATGAAAGTGTGCAATTTGAAAATAAAATTACTTTGGATTTAAGTCCGTTTAAAGTCCAGTCGAATGGACACCGCAAGGCCAAAGAGGGACAGGAAGACTGGGAAGACTGAACAGAAGACGAAATTTGAAAGGAACTATAAGAGTGAGGATAACCAGAAGACATGTAGGCTGGTAGCTAGCCGCAAGATGGCGCCGTATATACAGATGACGAATAAAGTAAGAGGTGTAACAGCACTGCAGTACAACGTATATGTAATATGAGAGCTGAAAATTGTCGCGACTGGAGTTCACTGAAAATTTCTAAACAAAAACACGATTACACATAGCTGACAAAGTTATAGACCAGCTGCAAAGTTATTATGCTGTAGAAATTAGAAATAACCAAATGATTTGCAAGCTGTGAAAAGAGCAGTGTGGACTATTTACTTCTAAAAACTTTCTATTGATTAAAAACCAACTCATGGCTTGTTTCTCACCAGTAATAATTCTTGGTGTCGGTTTAGTAAAGCAGTTACCACAGGAGAAAATTACAGTCCCAAAACCAACATTCCATAGCTGAAAAACGTTTTAGGGACCTTACTGATACAGAATTAAGCTTTTGAAAACTTAAAACTTTTAGGTGCCAGAGGCAAAAAGTGTGGTAAAATTTTGATATCTGATAAGCTTTCGTATATCCTAGTCACTTCGTAATAGTTTGTCTACAGTATACTTTTACCAAGTGCATTGTTTGCTACCATACAAATGTCAGAATACTATATTTAGAATGTTGTTTCTTGCCGGAAAGATTAAACAGATAACGTTCTCTTTCGGCTTTTATACACAGTCTGTTGTTATCTGAAATCTCACATTATACGACTATACGACCTACAGCCTAATATTGCGAAACACTTGTACCAACCAGCGAGAAAAATGTGTAAAGACCTTTTAGTCTTTTACTATTGATCGAGATGTTTCATAAACGTAAAGGTAGTATTAAAATTTAAAAAATGTAATAATAATGAATGTTAATGTCACCTGTACCAACACGTTAATATTTACTCGAACGAAAACAATTCTGATTACCATAATTCGAAATAGTTTTAATAAAAGCAATTCAAAAATTTACAAAGAAATGTTGCACAATTTTTGTGATTAGAATTATGTAAAAATGTTAAAACGATTGGCGTTTGCAATTACAAGTAATATTTTTAGGACGATCAGTTTGATTTTTTTTCGTATACGCATCGACTCAGAGTACATGCAGAAAAACGTGACACTTCATGGCCTGCACACAGACGTACGGGATGGGGCGTATGTAATCTGCTCACTTTTTTGGTGTTCATAAAAATGTCGAAGGATTAGGCCGCTAGAGCAGTGGTTCCCAAAGTGGGGTGCGGGACAATTATTCAGGGAGTCCGCGGACACTTTTAAGAAAAAATAGAATATACCGTAATTTTCTCCTATTTTTTATGCTCTGAAATCTAAATTTTGGAATCTTACAACAATTAGTAAAGCATTCTAGTACTTTTTTGTTCAAACTAATTGTAATTGTAAAAGTAATTGCAAACTAATGGATTTAATAATGTCTTTAAATCATGTCGTGTATCAGATATGTTTGTCAGTATAAGCACTGGGTCTTGCTTATAAGCTCATTTCCAGATTCAAGATATTATCAAGGAGACGATAAAAAAATTTAAGCTGTGGATTTAGAGATTATACTCTGAAATCTTTGGACAATTCCCGTCCATGGCAGATTTCATCCACATGTTAGGAGAAAATGTTCCAAAGGAGATCGTCAACGTTATTAAGTCTCATTTGGAGCAACTGCACTTGCAGCTAAGAGAATATTTTCCAGTAACGGATGATAGTGACATGTGGATAAGGAATCCATTTGCTGATGGGCTATCATCTAACCTTTCTCTTACACTACAAGAAGAAGATTCACTGGCAGGACTTTAAATGATTCACCGACAGTTCATTAAAATTACAGTTTTTGCTGTTACAGTTAGCTGACTTCTGGCTAATGTAATGACTTCCTGAACTCGCAAAGTGTTTATCTCTACTTATTTGTGTGTACACGCACTTGAAAACAAAGTTAAGAAAGAAACTTGCTGTCGGGAGTGACTTAATATTGAAATTATCAGACACTAAACCCAGTATTGAAGAGCTAATTGTTGAAAAACAGCTTCATTGTTCGCATTAAACTATGTTTGATATCATTAATGTTATAATTTTGCAAGTTAAGAGAATTTTGATTTTAATACATTTTAATTAAAATATGAGAGTTTGTATCATATTTACTCTTTGTTTTAATTCAGAACTCATACGGGGTCCTTGAAATTTTTAATATTTGGGGGGGTCCGCGGACTGAAAAGTTTGGGAGCCACTGCTCTAGAGGTATGTGCAAAGTGCGCGCTCGTTACCTGCTCTCGCATGCCCTCTGTCAACCTTTTTATTCTCTCTTATGTCTCTCACTCCGTTCGTCCCCTTATGCACTATTTACGTTAACATGGTGTATATCTTGCATACAGAAACTTGAGAAAACTTCTTTCCCACTTTATTCAGACTTAGGATGACAGATATACGATATCTGGTTTGGTTAAAGTTTTTTTTTATTTTTTACGTTTTTTAATTATATTTTTATCTTTCTGTATTTCGTTTATAACTTTATAATGTATCTACGGGTTTAACACTATTTTCTTATTTTTGAAGAAATAGCTACACAAATTTTCAGAATTTTCTTGAAATTTAGTTGTTTTTGCATAGCTTTAGTGTCGACTTAATGGTTTTGTAATTATACATGGTTCTGTTGTAAATTATGTTTCACGATGGCTTCGTCAAGTCCCAACGTGTGAACTGTTGCCTTGCAGTCGCGTACCCAGCACCTCCAAAAGATAATCTCATCTTGCAACACTACACTCACGGAAATAAATCTTATCCACTATTATCATCGGTTCACCACGGATCGATAAAAAACGAATCATTTCCATTATTTACAAACACGCACAGAAATTTTACGTCAACTCTAGAGAATGAGACACAAGACTGAAGACAAACAGATCTTTTTCATTTGAGGGAAGTGTCTTAAAGAGAGGGAGCTGGTATTTGGAAGGCACTGATAATTCCTGGCCGAGTGCGCACTTTACATATGTTTCGGACGCTACCCGCGTA
This sequence comes from Magicicada septendecula, assembly GCA_034769895.1. Classification (NCBI taxonomy): domain Eukaryota; kingdom Metazoa; phylum Arthropoda; class Insecta; order Hemiptera; family Cicadidae; genus Magicicada; species Magicicada septendecula. The sequence goes on from CM068368.1 coordinate 88,618,756, forward strand.
CTGGTACGGAAATTACCTTAGCTCATGTGTGTGTGTTGTGTGTATTTATATACACATACGTTCATCCCTGTGTACATCCTTGTACAGCCCAGGTCGAGCTTTGGCCTCCAAAAGAAATTGCCTCCACTTGTTTCTGTCCTCAGCCGTCCGCCACCAATTCACTGCGCTCAGCTTCCTCGCATCACTGCCGAGCTGGTCCAACCATCTGTTCTTCGGTCTTCCAATCTTCCTTTTTCCTATTGGCTTGTGTTTCGTAATTCTTTTTGCCGTACGTTCGTCATCCATTCTCTGAACGTGTCCTGCCCATCTTAATCTATTAATTTTGGTAAATCGGATAACTGAAATGTCATTGTACTTTGCATATAATTCATTATTATTTCTCTTCCTCCAGACTCCGTCCTGTTGAATTGACCCACAAATCCTTCTCAGTATCTTCCTTTCAAACACAGGCATCCTCTGTTCATCAATTTTCTTGAGTATCCAGCACTCAGAGCCATATGTGAATACAGGCCTTACCAATGTGTTATAAAGCGTGGCTTTAATTTCTGTGGTTAATAGTCTTCATTTAAAATGTTTATTCAGCCCGTAATCGCTTCTATTAGCAGCCAGAATTCTTTTTTCAATTTCTCTTCTGCAGTTATTCTCAGCATCGACATATGTCCCCAGATATACGAAGCCTTTTACTCTTTCAAAATTACAATTATAGCCATCTATTAGTATATTTGAAATATTATCATTATTACTTCCCACAGCTACAAACATTGTTTTATTTTCATTTATAACAAGCCCCGTACTCGTAGCCGATGATTCAAGTACTCTGAAGGCATTCTTCATTATTTTCATTTCTGCTGATAATATCTATATCATCTGTGTTGTGTGTGTCTTTGCTGGATAAAACTGAATGATGTGTGGTCCCGTTAGTGACAACCACACACCCTCCACAGACCCTCCATCCAGACCCTCCAATTAGTATACTCTGTTGTGTACTAACAGTGAATTAGTGCCTATATTGTGTGTAGACACAATGACATACGCACCTGCAAAATTATCAAACTACCTAACTGCGAAATACATCGTGTAAGGCCGGCCTCACACTGGAGAAGTCTGTTATCAATAGAAGTAGTTGGCCACGGCCTAATAGCCCGGCAGATAGCTATTTCGACAATGTTGATGAAAGCCTTAGTCCTTACTATATTAACAAAGGAAATTAGGCCTATACTTAGCCCAACGAACACAAAATGCTACGGCCTAGTCGGTAGTTTATACATTATAATTGCGTTCGGTATAACCATAGAACTACAATCAAGAATTAATTTGGGAAAGATGGCTATACCTACATTAAATGGAATCCTGTGGGATAAGCAAATTACAGCTGACACTAAAATCAAAATATTTAAAACCATTGTTAGAAGTATCATGACTTACGGCTCAGAAGTTTGGACTACTAATAAACACACAAGAACAAAATTTATGACAGCAGAGATAGACTTTTGGAGACGTTCGGCAAGAGTATCCAGACGTGAGAGAATTAGATATGAAGTCATTAAGGACAGAACGAATGTGAAAAATTCAATTGTTGAATTTATCCAGCCAAAAAATTACAATGTTATGGGCACACGAAAAGAATGGCACAGGAAAGATTGCCAAGGAGAGTTATGGAATGGACCCGACCAGGAAGAAGGAAAAGAGGAAGACCACCTGTCACCTGGATAGAAGAAATTTAGACTATATTGAAGGAACGAGAAATTGAAGACGATCTGGATGGACAAGCAGCAGTGGAAGATCTGAATTCAATCACTTCTGTAATCTTTGGTTCCGAAAAATGTGTAGACATTGTACAGCCGGGATAATAAAATAAATAATCACAGAAGTTTCATTATATAAAAATTGTAATGTTGCAGAAATTATTATTTTTTTTTATTTTTCCCCACTACCGACACTGTAATCAACGCGATCCGTATCTTCGACAGCTTCCTGAATCAGTTGGTCTCTATAAACGTAAACAAAGCTTGCGACATACAATATCCGTGACAAACCAAACATCTTCTTCCTATAAATATCTCCATCGTGTTGTAATATTATATACATTTTATTATATACACGATAAATATTCTGACCCTGCAGCCGTATCGCACCTGTAGTCTCTTGCTTCCTATAAAGGCAGACTGTTTGTGAATGACTATATAGTTACTCAATTTATTGATCACCTCTCTTCCATAATCATAGCCAAGGTCGTACTCAAAATAATTAAAGCGATCCACTTGCTCAATTGTATCAGCGTCATCGATTTCATTCAACTTTTCCGCTGAAAAGGTCGTGGTTTTATTTTTCTTTACGAAACTAAAGCAAGTAAGTTTCGGTGCCCAAAGTGTTTTATATATAAAAAAAATATATTTTTGTTTTAACATTGTTCGAAGTAATATAAAGAGCTACAGCTGAGGTGACGTTTGATGAAATGACGCACTTTGAACGGGGGTGACATTTATACAACAGTACAAGTGACCGCTCGGTTAATAATAACGTTAGGCTCCGTTACTGAACTGTATTTAAAGTGTTCATCTCGACGTAGGCAGCGCACCACATTTCACACTTACCTACTGGCACAAAGAATACCCTCCTACGCTAACCACACACCACACACTATTCAGCTGTTCTGTCGCGGTTTAGGTTCACGTACGTACGAGTACATTATTTTATTCATGAATAAAACACTTTATCATTTGTAGATTACAGTGAGTTTATTGAAGAGTTGGAGAGTTGTATTCAGATTTATTAACACTGTCGTTGTATGTGGTGATATTGTTGTTTATTGTTTCCAACTGTGTGCTCTCTCCCCTCCGACTCTGCGCGCGCGCACGCACACACGGGCGCGCGCGAAATCATATATAGCTGGACTTGAAAATTTTACGTCTTTTGTCTGCTGATAGCTATTAGACAGATCTGATATACTGCTCTCTGTAGTTTACCCATGCTAGACGCAGATACTACCTGATCGTCAGTGAAAAACAGTCTATTAATCACTACCTTCCAGATATTCCAAACAGTCTATTACTCCAGATAGATTATACCTTTGTATCAGGCCGAGTTCTTTTCTTGTCAAAAGAGGAGATTCTTTCCTACCCTTGCCTAGCGCATTCGCTGCTGATATTGACTTCTATCCTATGTTATTCTATATCCAGTATTCTTTAAGTCTTCCTCTATTGCGCTCTTCTGAATTCTAGTCCTCCAGATATTTTTTACCGATATCAGGGGCGTATTTAGTGGGAGGGACGGGACCGGGCCCCCCCAGAGGGTCGAGAAAGTTGACGAATTTTGTTAATCTCTGAATTTTTCGGCGGATTTATTATTATTTTTTTCTTTAGCTGTGTACGCTAATATAGTACTACCTCTTGTTTTAAATATACAAACAGGTTTATTACACAGCATTAGCGTATACGTTTGAAATATGAAATACAGGAAAAAGCAATTCAGCCAATAGGTATCTTGTAAACAATGTTTCAATAACGCGTATTTTTTCTGTGTTATTACCGTTTACTTTATTGGGACTGCTTTCAGCCACTTTAAAGATAGTAATGTTGATTAGTTATAACTTGTTTTTTTTTTCTTTTGTATGCAGCCGATCCGACCCCGGACCGACTATATTTATATATTTTTATATTATAACATATTATGTATATATTATTATTATATATATTATTTTTTATTATATTTTTATTTTTATTATTTTTATATTATTATTATATTTTTATTATTATATTATATTTATTTTTTTATTTTTATTTTTTTATTTTTATTTATTTTTATATTTTTTATATATTTATATAAAGTACAATTTATACTTTATAGTACAATAAAGTATAAGCAATATGACAGCAAAGAAGTTACAGTTCGAAGAATATTTTGCTGTTACTAGTCTACGAATTTAGCATTGTTTCAAAATATTCAGTTTTAAATATCGAATTTCTATATTGCAGTTTATATACTAAACTGTTACGACAATTTTTAACGTATGAAAAAATACGAAAAGAATAAAATTTAATCTTCATTTCGTAATAAGTACAAAAGTGATAAAACGCTTAAAAATATTTGTTTTCGCAGCTGGAAATCCGTAAGTTATCACATAATGTGAGCGGAATGCTAGCAGCCAGCACACGTGGATACTAGGGTAGGTATGACGTCACACTTCAAAACAACTACGTCACTGTTACACGTGCCTGGGCCATAACTGGGTCGTTGATCCCGGGTTAAACAGCATCCTTTGCAGCTTCCCTCTGTTGCCGGAAATTGTTCCAACCAAACAAAAATGTATTCGAATTCTAGTTTTTGCAGTTGTTTGTCGTCTTAGACCTATGCTTAGACTAATAGACAAATACATATAAAAGCATAATTGAAATCAAAGAAAACATCCTAGACATTGTGGCTACTCTGCCTATGTGAAATAAAAATTTTATCTTTTTATTTTATTCTGGCCGCACAATGTTTAGACATTTTCCGGAACCGTAGATTATAGAATTGATTGAATTCTCATCTCCCACTGCTGCTTGTACATCCAAAGAGCTTCTTCAATTTCTCCTTCCCTCAGTGTAGTCTGAGTTTCTTCTATCCTGGTGATAGGTGGTCTTCCTCTTTACACCTTCTTCGTGGTGCAGTCAATTCCATAACTCTCTATTGCAACCTTTCCTGTGCTATTCTCCTTGATTGAATCCATCCGGCTGTATTTGGGTTTTTTAACATTTCCTTTTTTCCAACGAATGGGGTGTTGGCCTATTGCACTAACCCCAAACTTGGAGGACCAGGCAATTTTTACTCAAGGTTTACTTTCTTTAGTCTTTGATAAACCAACATCCAACTGCAAGGCAGCAGCTGCTAATTTTGATCCGCCCCGGGCATTTTATTTCCCCGGTACCCACCATATCTGGTGGAGTATTCCCCTATCCGCCACCTGGGGAGGCGTCCGATGGGAGACTAGTAACTCCACACTGGAAAAATTTTATCTACTTTTATATTTATTAGACGTAATAATGTAAGATTAGTGTGCAATGTGTCTGGGCGCAGTGTTCTGTGACCTAAATAACACTTACATAAGCAGACGATTTCAGAGTCTCAGTTTGTGTTTACTGTTTAAACATTCTTGCTATGTCTTCTTTAGTAAAAGTTTCATAAGACAGGTTTCAATTGGATGCTCACCATTTCTCTCGGTCCCGTACATCTGTCTGTCTATCTGCTTTCGTTTCTGACGTTATCAAATATTCCAACATTTCTTATTGCTCATCCTCTCTCCACTTCCACATTCCCCTCTACGATACTTAACTGCAGACAGTTTCAACGCAATATATATCTCAACCAACACGTTTTTTCTTTATTATTACTTTCAGCACTTCTTGCGATATGGAAAATTGTATTTATTAAAACGTTAACAACGCTTATAAGTTCTCAGAATTTAGTTGAAAAGTGCATGTTCCTGTGACTTTTTTGTAGAATTAACATCACATTGTAGATTCATAATAGTGAAGTTTACTGCAATCATGTCGTTCGTAATTAATTTTCCTGGTAATTAATACTCGACATGAGTTTCCTTTAGTATAGTACAGTATATATTAAGAACAACGGCAGTTGGAATGCTACTCGACAGTCTAAAAAATACGTTCCTAGTTAACAGTGCCTGAAACATTCCTGAGTGAAACAAGACCTGAAATATTCATACCTACAGTTGTCCCTATAATTACATATAAATCAGTATATATGGACAGTCATCGAGGGGCAGTAACGGAGGAAAATATAAGCAACTGAAAGCGATTCTTACTGAAAATAGACACTAAGAAACTCATAGACAAAATAAGAAAAATATGTATTTAGAGAACATTAAGAACATATCTCGAGGGATCTATAATAGATGAAAATCAACTGGTCCGATCACGAGTGAGATAAGAATAACTCGAAGATATTGTGAAACAAGGCCTTTGAAGAAGAGAAGCAGAAACAGTCCTAAGAAAATATGGCAGACTGAACCCAGAAAAACGCGCGAAAAAAGAGGAGAAAGACTGATGGACAACACAGAATAGGAGAAAATAAAAAAAATGTGCAAAGCAAATCCCACACACTACTCATCTCTACTCACCTCGAAACTTTTTTTCATCTTTAAGGATGGCCAAGCTGTAAGGGTTAAAAAAGTAAATAATGATGCAAGTAATTTTTAATATATTTAAATAAAGCATTCGTTTTTGGAGACGAAAGATAGAAACGTCTTGAAAGATGATAAGTAGTTTTACTAGGATCACCGCCACCACCATCATCATCACCATCGCCACCACCATTACATCATCATCATCATCATCATCATCATCATCATCATCATCATCATCATCATCATCATCATCATCATCATCATCATCATCATCATCATCATCATCATCATCATCATCATCATAAATGACATAATTATCATTATCCATATCGTTCTTGTTGTTCTTCTCTGCCTTATTATTATTATCATCTCAAAAATAATACAGGCAGAAACTCATGTATATAGTCTATTATTTTTAAATAGTAATTATTACCTATTATTAACATTATTAATAAATTTTGTAGCTACTTGTAAGTTAATCATATTTATTATTGCGTTACTATTATTTTATTCCGAAAGCATGAAATTTGCATAATTTCTGTTCAGAATATGACAAAACATACTGCTTTATATACTGAGTAAAAGTATAGGACAATTTTACTATTTTGTTTGCAGGTACTAAATAATACTCTGTTATAGAGAACTCGGGTTTGGAACAGTGTAATCCGTGCTGAATTTTGCTGGTGTCATCCACGTGGATTGGAATCCGCAAGGGTGTGAGTTGTTTGGTGCGGGTGGAGTGCGGAAGTGGGTCATTCAAGAAGTGAAAACTGGGTCGACAACCCTGGCTGGGTGACGTCATACAAAGGCAACCAATGAGGAAGTAGATTCCGGTACCTCATGTTTGACCCATTCAGTAAATCTGAAAGTGTTCCAAAAATAGAACGTTCGCTTGATTCAACGGGGCGAGATGTCTCGAGATGAATGGTATGAACATCACACGTGGCAGAGGTCAAGGCGAGAAGACGCTGCCGAACAAAGGAAACGGTTTTAGGGAAAATAAATTTTAATTGTTTATAAGTAGGTTAAAGTGTGTTTACAAACAAATACCATGCAAAGGGGAATATTTTTGTTGTTTTATTCGTCCTTGATACAATGGGTAGAAAGAATAGTAAGAAATAGTAATTCGTTTTACAAAGCATCGCGACAAACGTACAAGAACACATAATCTCCCACTTGAATTGAAGTAGGAGAACACAGAGAGAGAGAGAGAGAGAGAGAGAGAGAGAGAGAGAGAGAGAGAGAGAGAGTACAAAATATGTGTGAGGTGGAGTGACGGGGTATGTGTACACACATACACAATGACAGCAGAAGAATTAAATATTTAATTCATTTTAAATTTGTTCGTAACTTGTAAGTATAACGGAATAAATGTACTGTAATTTAATATTAATTTTCATTAATTGTACGTTTTGCTAGCCCGTATCTGTATTAATCGGACAGTCTAATACAAACTCCGAGACAACTGTTGTACACTTGTCTGAAATCATTACCGTACTTTGAAAACGCTGGGAACCAGGTCAGTTGCTCGTTATGCGGTCTGACCTTGGGATTGTTTTGTTAACTCCTTTGATTCGCTTCATGTTCACGTATTTCCGTTCGTTTGCTTATACCGTCTGTGTTTACTTTTTATTTCTTACTATTAATGGTGTTTTCTTTCTCAAATCTATTATTCCGCTAACTGTTGAGTTATTAACAATTTGTTAACGGAGTGAAATAAAATTTCTGTTTCTGTTAGTCAGGATTGGCCATTACTATCACGTGTTTAAACTCGATTTCAAAAACTTGTGAGTACTAAATTCAGAATTCAACCTGACAGAGAAATTATTGTACGTTGAGCTGGTGTAGATAAGCGAGCAGACCATCCGGACTGAATGTGACATACGGTATCGCTTGTAAGAAAGATGAAGATACTGAACAGAAGTTAAACACATTTAGTTATTCTATGCTAATATTAAATGGAAATTAAAAAATAAGACACGCAGAGATACGAAGACAAAATTGTATAAACTCGTGGACGTTCCAACTTTAATGTACGGAAGCGAAACAGATTCTCAAACAAATTTGTTAAACAGACTTCTGAGGTGAAATTCTGAAAAGCCGTGAAGGGTTCAGACTTCAAGGATAATGTTAGATATAACGGTAACAAGGAAGAACTTAAATACAACATTAACGTTTCTGTGCAGAAGACAAAAATTATGGTATTTCTGGGCAGAAACCCGTTAAACTACGATTGTATTTGTTAATAAGAGAATAGAGCGGGTGTCGCATTACCGCTATCTTGATTGTGGTATCACTTATGATGTGGATTATAATGCTGATCATAATTTCGCCTCATGTAAGTCAATACGTGGCATAATTCGTCGAGTGTTATAAAAAAGTCAAGGAAAAAGACTCGACTAAAATTTTATAAGGTAATGGCTGTGCCAGAGTTATCGTATGGTTCTGAAAGTTGAGTTCCAGAGAGAAAACATCTCAGTAAGAAACATGGATCGGAGATGAGATTCCTGCGATCTGCTAAAGGTTGCACACGAATAGACAGACTCTACAATGAAGACACTCGTAAAGAGTTGTACATTTTTAACATCCAAGATCTTATTGGTGAAAACAAAGAGACTTGGATTGCTCATCTCAATAGGATGCCAGATGGCAGGTTGCCTAAGGAAGTTTGGCAAATATAAATCTATTGGACAATGAAGTATAGGAGGAGGAGGAGGAGGAGGAGGAGGAGGAGGAGGAGGAGGAGGAGGAGGAGGAGGAGGAGGAGGAGGAGGAGGAGGAGGAGGAGGAGGAGAAGCAGAAGAAGAAGAAGAAGAAGAAGAAGAAGAAGAAGAAGAAGAAGAAGAAGAAGAAGAAGAAGACAGAACTTCACTGATTTCCGTTATACTGAGGAGAGAACGAAAGAACACTGACAGAATTGGAAGTCCTGTATGAAGCGAATGGCAGTAGAAAATATTCCTAAACGAGTTCTTTGAACTACAAGCAAGCTAATAAATGAGATCACTGGAAGGATGGTGCCATATTTCAAAACTGTGCGGAGTCAGAACTGGGTGGAGCTAAAGTATTGATGAATAAGAGGAAGAAGTAGGAGAATAAAAGGAAATAGACACGAGGGGAAAGAAAGAGATAGAGAGAGGGAGAGAGAGAGAGAGAGAGAGAGAGAGAGAGAGAGAGAGAGAGAGAGACAGGATCATACTATGTACATTATCTTATTGCTATCAACATTCGACGGCATAGTAGCATTCACGTACTTCAACGAAAATTATATTTACCAAATTGTTATTAATGTATAAGATCTTTCTATTAGTATTCATTAAAAATATATTCTGTCTTCTGAAGAACTTCGAATTCAACACTACTACTATTACTGCGACCACAACAAAAACAACAACAACAACTACTACTATTACTACTACTAATACTAATGCTACTATTGCTGCGTACATTCTTCGTCTGCGTGAGATGGGAGCATCATAGAATGGAATACGAACCGGAATACGGACATTTGTAGGCCTACATCAAAATTTTCCATCTGACCTTGTTAAAGAAAACGACAACAACTACTACTACTACTTGTACTACTACTACTACTACTACTTTTACAGCTTTTGCTTCATCGTCGTATCGATAATAGTGGTACGGATATTTCACTGAACTATAATATCATATTACGTATACGATTTATGTTGAAAATTTCGTCTCATAACAATCGGTATCGACACCGACCAGATTCTGTATCATACACGGGAGGAAGCGGAAGGAAATGAAACTTTAAAATCCTATACGAAAGTGTTTTGTACAATAGGAACTGAAAAAAAGAGTCTGGTAAGATGGAATGACGATATCAAATGTTTGCTGGGATGCATGGTTCAGGTGGCATTTAAATAAGAAATTCCTGGTTATTAATGATCTTTCTTAATGGCAAAACAAAAGGAATTTAGAAATTTTACTACTACTACATCTACTACACTACTACTACTACTACTACTACTACATCTACTACACTACTACTACTACTACTACTACTACTACTACTACTACGACTACTTTTACAGCTTCTGCTTCTATGTCTATTACTGCGCCACTAGAACTCATAACAATTTGTAATTAGTTCTAAATCTAATATTCTCCAAATTGTTAATTGTTGGTTTATTTAACCAAAATTTATGTCTTTTGTTGATTCTTTTAAGTTACATTAACCTGTAAGTGAAAAGTTTGGGTGTTTTATAAAATGTCTATCAGATATACCTGAATAAAGTCATAGATATTCTGCTGTACGACAGATCATACAGGATTCATTTGAAAACGTAGAAGTAATATACGAATCAGTTTTCATTGTTTTCGGTCATATGAATAGGCTATAGTAGGACTACTGAAAGAGTTTACATGCAGGAGAGGAGAGGAACAATGTACGTAGTAGGCGCAATGTATTGTAGTTTTAATCAATGCGCTAATGACGCAGTCGTCAGATGCGCTGGGACTGGATTTAGGTCACCGTCCATGACCTCGTACTGTATATACACAGGATGGCTTACAATTCACCAGTCCGAGAGCTCTTCACAGTAAGTAATTATCATTTGTCTCGACACAACTGAGCCGCATTTCTAATTCGTCCTTGACGGGGATCAAATGAATCTCTCTGTACACTTCCCTTAAAAAAAAAAGAAAACGTAATCTACAGGAAGGGTAGGTAGGGTAGGAAGCGTGAATTGATGGCAAGGTATTTATAAATGGCATTGAAATATGGAAGCGCAGCGGTGCGGGCGCGGTTATCTCTTGTTTGACCTATTTCGGGGGCGCCACGTGCTGAAAGCGAGAGTTACTGGGTCATTCACAACCTAAACCCTGCAGTGTGACGTCACGTCTTACTTGAACCATTCACGTTCGCTCACCGACAACCGTTCTGCATTGTTAATTTCAATTAAATCGATTAACGCTTTGCTTAAATAAAGTGTGTGTTTTTTAAAACGAAATTGATATAACAAATTTATTTACTGTTAGCTGGAGCGGGTAATTGTTAATCAATATTTATCGCTGTTTGGCAAAAAGTGATGACACTTAAGTTATCGTACGTAATCTGGCTACTCCCTGATTTGCGTTGCGAATCTTATTCGTACGTGTATTGATATTATTATTATTATTATTACTACAAAATTGATAAACGACGAAATATTGTGTGAGGATCGGACAATAAGTAGACACAGTTTTTACGGCATTTGTGCTGACGTTTCGAAAATATTTATTACCATCATCAGGACAATAGTTGCTGAGCTGTTATGACACCAAAGACTCAACTGTGGCTGGTATCTTTGGTTGTGTGTTTGGTGTCATAACAACACAGCAACTATTGTCCTGACGATGACAATAAATATTATCGAAATGTTGACACAAATGGCGTAAAAATTGTGTCTGCTTATTGACCGACCCTCATAAAACATTTCATCATTTATTGATTTAACGGTTATTGTTAAAGTGACACTCACCTTATTAATGTGCCACCTGTACTTCACGCGCCTACAAAGTCTGTTATCTACGAGGGTCAGTTGAAGAGTCCGCGGAGCGACATCTGTAGTTTAGCGGCCAAACTACAATTTTTTCCTGTGCTGCAAGATTTGTATTTTATGTGAACTGTTAATTTCCAAATCTATCTATCAATTTATTCAATGTTTACAGGCTGTTTGAAATTGACGTGTCATGCGTGTTTTGAAAAACTGACAAAATCAAACATCGTGGTGTGATTCTGTTTTAAAAATTGTTTAAATTGTGCGCCAACGGAAATTCTGAACGAAATTGTGAATGTGTCAGAAGATGCTACGACTTCAACAAAACCAATGGTTTGTAAGTAGGCACTTGAGTGTAAACGTGGTTGTACGAGCACTGAAGATGATTCTCCCCCGCACTGGACACGCCCAAAAAATGGAACAACTCCAGATGAACATCTTGCACGACGCTTTTTCACACCAAGTTCTTGAGTTAAAGTATGATGCACACGCTCATATGATTTCAGCAAAGTCATCCACTCCTCAATCTGCGGTCTTCTAACACCCTATGAAATTTTTCCATATTTTGCTGCACTTTTCGGACGTCAATTGCAGGGATCGTCTTCAGCGCTTATACTACCACGTTTAAACTCGATTGTGCCCAACTTACCGTTGTTTCTGCAGGCGCAGCATCTCCTAACACATTTACAATTTTGTTTTGATTTTCCATTGGCCCTGAAACGTTTTTAACAGATAATTCATCACAACACGATGTTTGATTTTGTGTATTTTAAAAACACGCGTGACAGGAAAATTTCAAACAGCTGGTAAAAAATGAATATATTGACAGATGTGTCTGGAAATTAACAGGTGTTCACGGGAAATATACGTCTTGCAGCACACGAAAGATTTTAGTTCTGCCACTGAGCTGTAGATGTCACTCCGCGAACTTTTCAACTGACCCTCGTAGTTGTTAAAACAGTAAGTAAATCATCAGATGCAACAATCTGCACGAGATCAGCATTTACCACAGAGAAATTACTAAAATTTCAGCCGAACAGATTTTATCATTTTTGTTTTGTAAAAATTTGTTGTTTAGCACAAGCAAAACATTTCGTTAGAATAAAATGTTTATAGCTCAATGAAAAAGACTTCGTCGCTCAATGGCTTAATTGGGGGGGGGGGAGATCAGAGGATCGATCCCCCCCCCAGAGCTATTACAAAATTCCATAATCACTTAACGCAGGCCAATTCCTTAGCCAGTTGCGGTCGCTAAAATAAGGCTTATAAATAACTGTAGAAATAAAAGGAATTACAATGTTGAAATAAAGTTAGAGGCTGAACCAAGAAAAATACGGGACAAAAGAGGAGAAAAACTGATGGGTGAATAGGAGAAACAACACAAAATAGGAGAAAATAAAAAATGTGCAAAGCAAACCTCACACACTACTCACCTCTACTAACCTCGAAACTCTTTTTTTATCCATAAGGACGGACAAGAGTTTTCATCCGTCACTCAAAATTTTGTACGTCGGCTTACTAAAATACTTCGAGACGCGAAGTACTAATAAAAAGTATTTATAAAAATTATATGGGAAAAATCCTGAAATCCTCATTTGCGCTGAGAAAAACAGATAGTCCAATCTTCAAGATAATCCCATCCCCGTCGCCAGCAGCTATTAGTTACACTTATCAATTAACGGTGGTCTGGCACAACAGTCCTCTATGCTCCTTCGGTTCTACGTCATCTTCTTAGTGTCTTCATACCCTCTTCCAATCTTAACTGAATTCACCACCTTGTACTTCGCTTCATCACGCCCTTTCGGCAGACATTCTCGTTTTCTGCAGCTCTTCAGCCAGTTCAATTTATTTCTTCTTACGTTCTTGCGGATGTGTGTTTCTTCACCAATCAATCCTTCACCAAATCTGCAGTCATTCCTCTCTCTTTATTACATCCTTCCTTCGCACACTTATCAGTCTTCTTCATACTAACATTCTAACTCCTATCGAAACGTTAGTTACAAAAGGTCAAGAGGGAGATTGTTAGTTACAGAGAGTGGTGGTTTTGTGTTATAAAATGTATTAGGCCTATTTGAATTTCTATTATGGGTTGTGAGTCTCTGCATCTAAATAAAGAAAACATGACTTTCTTTGGTAGGCTAAGTATCAAATTTGAACTAAGATAGTTGTCGACGATAAATCTCATAACAGATTTTTGACTTTAACTAATTAGGTTCCAGTATCTCATTTGAGTTCACAGAGATTAGGATCAGAAGTTGTCAAGGTTCAGAACCATCTATGGTACAATTTATAGTGGTTTGAAGGACAAATCTATGACGGATATCTGTATGAAGCTTTATAAAATACTGGCTGCCCCCGCATTGCTTTATAACTGTGAGACGCGGATCCTGGGGAAGAAAAGGAACGGAAGATTCAAGCTGAAGAAATGAAGGTCCTGAGAAGCGTTACATCTTCCTAGGCAAGAAACAGAAAGAGGAACCCAGAGAAGAGTTAGGGATCCTGTCTTTAAATGAGGTCATTATGAAGTATAGGAGGAATGAAATGAACGTTTAAACCGTGTGTTAGCTGAAAGGCTACCAGTAACAATCTTGTGTACCAGCCGATTGGAAGAAGAGACGTCGCCAGACTAAGGAAGAGATAGGTCCCTGAACATGCCAATTAGGGCCTATTCTTCAGATTCTTCAGAGTAGAGATAATGATGATGATGATAACGACTGAAGTAGGCCTACAACAGATTAAAGATGTCAAGTACTTCTATTACAAATAGCTACACAAAATTTATTTGAACATGCAAGCTTATAGATAACCGACAGAGTAGATTCTTTAAAAAATAATAAGTATCGGGAAGTAGTCAGGGCAACAGAACTTATAGAGGTCAACGTATTCGTTATGTCTTCGCGGCTAGCGCTAATACTGTTGTTTCTCGGGAGCGTAAGAGATTAAACAATAAACAAAAAATGAACCGTATTTCTGCGTTAAACAATCAACATTTGTTATAACAAATGCTCTTTCTGTTACATAAATGCTTCCGCTGTTCTCGTTAGTCTTGTTGCAGCCGATGTTCACACTATGAAACACTATACGAGACTGTTGTGCGCGTGTGTGTGCGAAGTGAATGCACATTTTTGTTAGCCTCGCAACGACCTGTTTATCCACTGCGCATCTCTCGAAGGGCGTGTTCAATTTATATCGTTAGATCTATACCAGTTGACAGTGTAGTAGTTGTAAGCCAAGTGTGTCAGACAGACTGAACAAAACACGAGTAGACTAGAAATTGAAAAGATTTATGAAAAACAGTGGCCACATGTAAAACGAACGGTGAAAAGATAAACCAGAAAATGATTAACAATTTGGCCAGCAGACGAAGTAGCCGTCATAACTGACTAAAACAACGAACACCAAAGTGAGCAAAAAAACCAAGAAAGGTATGGACGACAGAAGGAGAATATAAAGTAAATAGCAAAAGAAGCGTACAAGGTTTCGTAAAACCGTTACATTATTGCCATATAATTGGCGTTTACGGAAAGTAGTAGCGAAAACAATAAGTAGATTACAGAAGGCTCTAATAGGCTAGAGTAATTAGGTAGTTGCTAATTACAGCCACAACAAAACAACTGTAGCACGAGGAAGAAATTACAAATAAATACCAACAAGAATTGATCCAGTTTTATTCAATGATTTACCTGTGTAACCGAAAAACTAACCGAAGCTCGGCGGGGATGTCAACACGAACGTTGAATTATGGATGTGTGAAGGTATAATCTTGTATTTATGATTGTTACGACTTTTAAACACGCACTGTAGTGAAAATGTTATCTCGTAAGATTGGCAAACAACCAAGCCTACATCCTTATAAGGAAAAAGTGATAAAAATCTTTGCGATTTATAAAATACACGTAAGTATAATAATAAACTTGTCATGAAATACCTGAGCGTAATGCTTAGCCTGTTATGAAATACGTGAAATAGTAGAAATGTATAGCCTTGGAAATATGTATAATGGAAAACATAGTACGAAGGAAAACAGATGGAATCCAGGAAAGATAAGAAGAAGTATAATAGACGTGATGCGCATTTTACAATTTTCGATTGTATCAAGAAAGAGAAATTATGAAAAAACTGTGGTTAAAGAGAGTGCCTTATACATTTCATTATAGTTACGAAAAAACTCTATAATGAAAGAAATATTTCTTAAGGTGACAAAATTTCCAACTCAGTTCCGACTAGCAGATAGCTTTCGTCTTTAGTTACACAACATTTTCAATATTCGGACCTGAAAAGCAAAATCGTAAAGTCGCATCATATATAAAAATCAAGATCAGATAGTAAAATAATGTTTTACTAAACTCATTTAAAAGAAATATAGAGCTCATGCCCACTTTAATTGGAAAACAGAAGCGAATTAAAAAAAGGGTTGTTCAAGTACAACTAATAAATGAAGAATAATAGGATAATATCGATCATAAAACGAAAAGTATGGCTTGTAAGGAGTGTAATCCGCAAAGGTTAAGACTGGAAGAACACTTTAAGGGACAAAGCGTTTTATAATACTCGAATTGCGATATATCATTAGATTATAGTAAACGGCTAGATAACAAAACTGGAGACCTTCATCATATTTTTAGAACTGACAATTAACGTATAACGGAGGAAAGAGAAAAAGAAATTATGTAAAAAATTTTCTTAAAGATTGGGGGTTATAACAGACACATCCGGTAGTAATACCTGTGTCCGGAAAGGTCGAAAAATAAAGACAATTACACAAGAGTCGAGGTTTCAAAGTGTGCAGTCCAAGAGGTACAAAAGAAATAATACAATTAGTGAACGACTTAAGAAATTAATTTGAATAAAAAATCAAACGGAGGAAACTGCGATGAATCTGCTGTGGCAATTTATAAAAATAGGCTATCAGGAAAGGTACGGTAATATAAAATTGACGTAGAAAAAGAAAAAAGAAGAAAGAGAAAGGAAGAATAAGAAATGTAACCAGACTAAGGAAGAGATGGGAATTGCCGAACAGGCAAGAAGGTCAAGTTCGTAAATAAGTAAGACGGAGCATAAATGAAAATTAAAGAAAAAGTAACTAGTTTTGCTTTAAATTAGTAGTATATATCAGAAATGAGTAACATAATCTAATACATACACTGTAAGTAGGTGTATTTTCGCCTGAGGCACGTTTCACAGAAATTATTCTGTATCTTCAGAGGTTTGTTTGAATTGTAATTGAACGTTTCGCTTACAATACAATGATTGTAAGCGAAACGTTCAATTAAAATTCAAACAAACCTCTGAAGACACAGAATAATTTCTGTGAAACCTGCGTCACATGAAAATAAACCTACTTGCAGTGTATTTATTCATGCATTGAAGATATTACATGGGAGACCTGTAGGAAACTCAACGAGTTACTTACAAAGGAATAACAAAGTATATTAAATATCAAATATTAGATATTAAGAGAGTATTAAATAAGAGAATAAGAGTATTAAAGGAATAAATAGAAATAAGAGCAGGCTAGTATTAAAACCGGAGATCTGTTTAAGAACATTATCTTTAGTGATAAGCCACAGTTTCAACTGAACAGATGAGTCAACAAACAAAGTGTAGAATTTGAAGCACTCGACTGCTTTAAGAAACATATCTGCGGAAGACAGCTATTGCGTGTACCGTTTACTGCGAATTTTGGGGTGAAGAAGTCGTTGGGCTGTACGCTTTTGGAAATGCAATAACAGTGAATAGCGAAATTGATGACAGTGTGATAATGGAGTGTCTGTGGCGTCAATTGGACGTTACGGATCTGGAAGGCCTGGGGTTTTTTTTAGCAAAACGGCGCAAACTATCACTCCGATATCGGCATAAAACAACAGATTTATTGGGGAAAACTATTCCTGCCGTCTCGTTTCAGGCAGTTGCGACCAGAACCAGTGTCGGGTTGTCCATAACGCTAGGGTATGCTGTAACACCGGGCACCAGGACCTCAGCTGTCAGGGGACCGAACAGGTCTAAATCACAAAAACGTTTTGAAGTTAATAAAAGTGAAAAAAAACAAATGACCTCAATCTAAAATCATAAAAAGATGCGTGCACACTTTTCGACGATCTTCTAATAACTTTATGCCACGAATAAAATTGCAAGAAAGAGTTTTTTTTTAAATCGTTCGAATGAAGATGATACATTCCATGATACTATAGTTTGTCCGCTTAAAATATTAAACTGGATTATTAATTGTAAAATGATTGATGTATTTCCGAATTTATACATTGCTTATCGCCTGCTTTTCACGATTGCAATAGCTAACTGGGAATCTGAAAGAGGTATTTCTGCACTAAAACGATTAAAGATATGTTGAGTTCAAGTATGGGAGATGAGAGATTATCTTCGTTAGCAAGGTGGAATATTGAAAGCGATATACTTGAATAGCTCGATTTAGAAGAAATTATACAAGACCCCGTTAAGGCAAAATCAAGAAATCAATGGATCGATTAGTATTTTCTAAGCTTAAGTACTACTATGCTCATTGTAATCACTATTTATCTAAATATTTGTTGTAATTTGAGACTTTAATAAAACAATTTTTAACTTTCAAAATTGTGTATGTCATTTATCAGTATAAATAATGGATAAAAGGTTGAATTTAGAACGGGGGGGGGGGAGCACCAGTCTGATGGCAGCATAGGCACCACGCGCTTTTCTAATCCGGCCAGAACTGATGATCACCGAATCTGATGCCGTGCGAATATTTTCTTTAGGAATTTGTGGAATCGTTATCGGCAGGTAATTGTACTTGCAATTTTACTGAAATTTCACAGTGTACAGGAAAATTTCGGTTACGTGAGGCATTTCAAGATTTCGTTACTTGATAAGCATATTTCGGTTACGTGAGGCATTTCAAGATTTCGTTACTTGAGACGCATATTTCGGTTACGTGAGGCATTTCAAGATTTCGTTACTTGAGAAGCATATTTCGGTTACGTGAGGCATTTCAAGATTTCGTTACTTGAGAAGCATATTTCGGTTACGTGAGGCATTTCAAGATTTCGTTACTTGAGAAGCATATTTCGGTTATGTGAGTCATTTCAAGATTTCGTTACTTGAGAAGCATATTTCGGTTATGTGAGGCATTTCAAGATTTCGTTACTTGAGAAGCATATTTTCCAGACGTTAGACCGTTGATGCAGTAACCGTAGATGTTTAATAGCTTTCAACATGGCTTTGGACAAACGCTCAGTTACTTCCTCTGATAGTCTTGATTTACAACCAAGAAGGCCGTACAAACAGCAAAATTGTTCCTGCTTATTGCAGACGTTTGGTCTGCTTTTTTTTATATACGAGGGTCAGTTGAAAAGTTCGCGGAGCGACAACTGTAGCTTAGCGTTAGAACTAAAATTTTTCGATTTCTGCAAGATTTGTATTTTATGTGAACTGTTAATTTCCATGTCTATCTAACAATTTATTAATTGTTTAGAAGATTTTTTTAAAATTGACGTGGCATGCGTGTTTTGAAAAACGTACAAAATCAAACATCGTGGTGTGATTCTTTGTTAAAAATTGTTTAGCGCCAACGGAAATTAAAAACGAAATTGTACATGTGTCAGGAGATGCTGCGACTTGAAAATCAACGGTTTGTAACTAGGCACTTGAGTTTAAACGTGGTCGTACGAGCATTGAAGATGATCCCCCCCGCACTCGACGCCCAAAAATGCAAACAACTACAGATGCGGCAGGTATCTTGCACATCGCTTTTTCACACAAAGTTCTTGAGTTGAAGTATGATGCACACGCTCATATGAGATGCCTATGATTTCAGCAACGTCATCCACTCCTCAATCTGCGGTCTTCCAACACCCTATGACATTTTTTCAATAATGTCATTTTTTGTTGCAATTTTTGGACGTCCACTTCTGGGATCATCTTCAGTGCTTGTACGACCGCATTTAAACTCGAGTGTGCCCCACTTACCGTTGCTTCTAAAGGCGCAGCATCTCCTAATACACTTACAATTTAGTTTTGATTTTCCATTAGCGCTAAAACGTTTTTAACAGAGAATTCATCACAACACGATGTTTGATTTTGTACATTTTGAAAACACGCGTGGCAGGAAAATATCAAACAGCTGATAAAGTGAATAAATTGACAGATATATCTGGAAACTAACAGGTGTTCACGCAAAATATACGTCTTGCAGCACACGAAAGATTTTAGTTCTACCACTGAGCTATAGATGTCGTTCCGGAAACTTTTCACGTGACCCTCGTATCAGAAATCGATTGATGTGGATATTTAGATATGTAGCGCCTTCTTAGCACGATACTAGCAATTGTTCTGTGCTTCTGAGGGCAGGTTTTTGAATAAACATTCACGTGTAATTTTAATTACCAAATTATTAAATTCTAGTGTGTCAAAAACGGTGAAGTACCTGTCCGCGAAATAGTACAAAGTCACGTCTTTACGAGGCGTTTAAAAATTATTTCGAATCTGCGGCTTGAACTTGGAAAAGCGGAACAGGTTGTGGGAGGCGTCAGTACTTTGGTGTTACACAATAACTGCGTTCACGCTGCTGTAAATCTCCCAACGAAAGATAGTTTCACTTAAGTTTAAACATACGTATACACTAGGCACGTTTTAGATGATCTAATGGAGTTAGTTTATCACTTAGTTGCAGAAAGACAAGTTTACACAGATGTAATTGGGTGTAGATTGGTTGTATAATATAGCAAATGAGAGCAGACGAAATTGTATAACTCAATCGACCAGGGGGGGAGAGGAGAGAGAGAGAGAGAGAGAGAGAGAGAGAGAGAGAGAGAGAGAGAGAGAGAGAGAGCGGCGTTTGTTGCTAATTGAACAAAGTAAATGTTAAACTAGGTGTTGTTGTAAACAAAAGTTGTGACGTGATCTTTGTAAGCCACAACGTGATCGTCGAATCACATTGTACGTGTTTCCACCCTCTCGTGTTTCTGCCACCCCACCCCGTCCGTCAATTACTTATTGTAGGTTTACTATTTAAAACGGTAGATAAATAATCGATACCATATACTGTTTCTTGATACGCTGCAACTTTTAAAGCTTCGTTTTAACATTTGAATGAACGTATATTGAACTCAATTGGCGCTGTGCAATTAAATAAAAGAAACCTAACCTATTGAGGAGTTTTTCTTTACTGCAAAAATGCAAAAACATGTTATCAGAAAAATCCATAAATTGGAAGTGCAATATTGTGTGTATCTGCCCACTACAATTGGAAGTGCAGTATTATCCCTATTGTGTGTATCTGCCTACTACAATCGGAAGCGCAGTATTATCCCTATTGTGTTTATTTGACTACTAGAATTGGAAGTGCAGTATTATCCCTATTGTGTGTATCTGCCTACTATAATTTAAAGTGCAATATTATCCCTATTGTGTGTATCTGACTACTTCAATTGGAAGTGCAGTATTATCCCTATTGTGTGTATCTGCCTACTTCAATTGGAAGGGCAGGATTATCCCTATTGTGTGTATCTGCCTACTTCAATTGGATGTGGAGTATTATCCCTATTGTGTGTATTTGCCTACTTCAATTGGAAGTCCAGTATTATCCCTATTGTGTGTATCTGCCTACTTCAATTGGAAGTGCAGTATTATCCCTATTGTGTGTATCTGCCTACTTCAATTGAATGTGCAGTATTATCCTTATTGTGTGTATCTGCCTACTTCAGTTTCAACTAAGCACATACCCATTTCCTAGTTAATTTTTGTCTTTAGTTTTTTCACTAAAAATACTACTAATAATCTAAAAATAATGATTTTCAACAGGTACAAACGTGTGTGAATAATATGTATGTATATATATATACACACACACACGGATATGCACGCCCAACATGAGGGATTACTCGCGTTCGGTGAAATTGCTTGAACAGACGAAAGGAAATTCCTTGAAAATCCTGATGTTTGGAAAGGAGACCCTTGTTCAGCGCTCAGAAGCAACTACCTCGAGGCTCATTTACAGTTAACCCATATGGCATCTTCTATTCTTTCACCGCTCTTTAAGTCAGTTATACATTAATTTAAAAGCGCTTTATCATAAACATGTCAACGATTATCAAGCAGTGACCAAAGGGATACGACCGGTCTCCGAAAGCGCTCTGTGGAGTTAAAGTAAGTTGCAAAAATTATTTTCAATTGATGTACTACATGTATATAAACATGCACAATCGCACACATACATACATAAAAAGTCATAATTTTAAGGTTTTAAAGTAGTATGTCAAGGTTTCTGCTCAAAATATATTTTTAATATTGCGCTTATAGGCGTGGAGAAGAAATGTGCCACTATGGGAATTCAAATAGAAAATAATAATATTTATCCCTTTAATTTTGCTGACGTCGGGTTGTTTTTGAGCAAGAAGAAAGAAAGCCCATTAGGCTATATGCTATGCAGCAGCAGCATATTACAAGAGGAATACCAGTATGACCTTGACGTGAGTTAGAAAAAACAAAACAAATATTTGGTTGGCAGCACATGCGAATATTTAGATGCGAATGGCAATTGGCGCAATAGTCACGCGTTGCCACATATTTTAAGATACATATCTGCAGTAAATGTAAAGGAATTAAAGGTAGGAGTGGGGATCTACAACTGCATCCTCTAGTTTGGAATAAGGTCATTACCAAGCATGTAAATAGAGCAAATCCTTAGTGGGAATATTGCTACTTGTGGTGTAGAGGTGTGAAATAGAAACACCAAAAGCTTAAGGAAACGGAAATCGACTGGTGGCGACAGAGTTGTGACTAACAGGGTTAGACAAAACTGAACAAGGCCATTAGACAGTGACGAAAGTAGTCAAGAACAGAAGCGGACATTGGCATCATAGAAACCGTAGAAGAGATTTATATGGTGTAAGCAAATGCCAGAAGGTGGTAGCCTTGGTAGCCTCAAAATTATGGGGGGCCAAAGCAAAACAGAAAAAAGGAAGACGACGGTTGTCTTGGAATGATGGAGCGACTAAGGCTGTGGAGAATCGCAATCAAGAAGAGGAAGACCGGAGAGACAGACATCGTACTGTCCACGGTGTTGTTCCACCTGCGTAAAAGAAGAAGAAGAAGAAGAAGAAGAAAAGAAGAAGAAGAAGAAGAAGAAGAAGAAGAAGAAGAAGAAGAAGAAGAAGAAAAACGTTGCCAAACTAACGGAAAGTGATATACTGTCGTTTTTCTCTTTCTTACTTTAAATAATCCTGGCCGGAAAAAACAGACTAATGTAGTAATGTAGTTAATACAATTTATTAATAGCACTGTAACAATTAACGTAATTTCTAATTTTGGTAATATATACGTGTGTTCTTTGCCATAATAGAAGACATCAGAATTCAATCAACGCAGACTATGAAAACCACGAGTGAGATACGTGAGATACACGAGAGCAAAGAGGAATAAATACGACGCCGCTACATTAGGCGGAGTATGACAAACGCCACTCTGACCTAACGAGAAAGAGAGGTTCCAGGGTGAACTCCGTGGTTTCGGTCTGTGTGGTTGTGTGTGTGGTTTCGGCGGATGAGTCCCACACACCGTATGAGTGCGGACCCTTAGCGTGACCATTAGCTTTCAAGTTTCCTTCGCAAAAAGTAGTAATAATAAAAAAAATTTACAGGCATTGCACAAATGCAATGCACAGAGAAGGGCATTGAAAATGCCTCAATAAATCTAAAAAATATATATATTTTTGTTCATTCACCAATCAATGAATTCATTCTTAATTTACCAATGTACAGATTATAAGTTAAATGTAGTCGCATTCATAAGCGAAGTTTTATATGTGTACTATGTTATTGACAACAAAGAAGTAGTTTCTATGGAAACTCACCGGTTCCCATTTCCGATCACGCACCAGCGGTCGTTTTCAAACGTGCGACTCGTCCTTATAAACATTATCAATGTTAAAATAATAATAATAATTATTATCAACATCATTACTATCATCATCATTACTATTGTTTTAGGGAAATCTATTGATGACAGTGTCTGGAGTGTCGAAGTTGTGTTACTGCGTGTTCAAAATTTGCTATACGCGTTTCATACACGTGATGGTAGTGATGGCTGATGCTGATGCAGTGATAGACCTGTTGCAGACCCGTCTGTTGATTGAAATGTGTTTCTTTTTGTTTGTTCGAAATTATTTAAATTTATAACAAGTTTTAATGTGTATGGAAATACTGCCCACATAGTCAGTCGCCAGCACGTGAGCAGGACTGCCATGCTATATTTTCAGTTTACTTGTTAGTATATTGTGTTTTCAATCGGAATAATTACAGTTTATTTATTAAACTGTTTTTAATAATATATATGTACCAATATATTATATGATGCATTTATTAATTATTAAATGTAAATCCTTAAATTCGTAGTGACCGTCAATCAATTAATTTTTCCGGTGAAGGGTTTGTAAGGATCGGTCAAAAAATATAAAACAAGTTGTATATAAGTTAAGTGCAAATATAAGTTAAAATTTGTGTTATATTTTTTTACCGATCCTCACAAACCCTTCACCGGAAAAATGAATTATTTAATGTAATAATTATATTACATTTAATATATTTATTATATTACGTTTATTGTGTTAATAGTAGTATTGCGTTTAATAGAAAAATAATTAAGTACTTTGAGCTTCTATTTTCTGCTTGAACCTTAAATAATTTCTGTAATTATTGACGGATTGTGAATTTAATTCGTCCGGAATGTCATGATTTATCAATCATTATTTGCACACACTCGTGAGGCATATATAAACACTGAGAGAAAATTGTGAAGAAGAAAAATGCAGCCAAAATTGGGATAGGCGACAACAGTGTACGCATAAAGCCTACTGTTGAGCAGGTATTTTCCAGTCAAACATACAAATATAACACATACAGACACAAAATGTGTGTAGGCTGTGTACATACATACACATACAGCGCATGCGCATATAAAATGTAACGTAACGATACAAATAAATACGTAGTTGCAACAGATGTTGACTACATGGATAGTAATTGTGAAAATAATGATTTTCTTTTTCCAGCCGTTAAAACCAAGCGCTTGATATGCCGATATATTTCACAAGAGCTCTTGACACGGGATAGATACAGCTCTTGACACAGACTTTCAAGACGTACCTACGGCAGTCGCTCTAGCTGACACTCTCAATACTGCAAAGGAAATAATTATTTTAATAATTACCTATATTGCAACTAAATAATTACGTATTAAACACACACACAAATACGTTCAAAAGTGTGGGAAGGATTAAATACTGATTAGATTTTGTACACTTGATAAATAAAGAGTTGTTAAGGTCAAAACATTATTTATTTACCAAGTGTTAATGAAACGTATGTCTAATTACATATGTCTAAAAACATATGTGTTTGTTGTTTTTATCTATCTTCTGATAGCACCGCTACTGGTCAGAAAATATAACACAGGCCTTAAAAAACGATGACCAATTGAACCAATCGTCATTGGGCAATTACCAATTATGTTATGTTTTCGATTTTCTTCACTTAGCTTATAGAATGTAAAATTCGGATTGAAAATTAAATAAATAGGGAGAAAAATTAAAATGAACATTTATTTATTTGAAAGACATTTATTTATACACACTTATTTAAAAGAAATCAAAGTAAATAAATATTTGGACGATAACTTTATGTTACTGCGCAAGCATTTCGGATTACAGATGTCCACATTGAAGACCAAGAAGATGGCTTTTCATGGAACTGATCCCACACTTCTGCAGCAGGTCAGTAATTTTGAATATCTGGACTGTAATGTATCTTATATTACAAGCAATGGTGTGGTACACACCACAAGTGTCCAAACAAGTCCAAACATGTGCGGGACCATCAGGAGAACGCTAAAATCCACGAGTAAAGAAACACGCGAGACATTCTACAAGGTGATGACCCTCTCCACACTTTTCTATGGGTCTGAGTATTGGACTTTAACTAAATCCCAGGCCAGTCTATTTCAGCGGCCGAAATGAGATTTATCACGCACGTGGCAGGATATAGTCTTCAAGAGCGCAAAAGAAATGTCGGTGTACGGCAGGGCTGAATATTATGAGTATACTTGATAGAATTGTCCAATATCAGGTAAATGGTTGGAACTTCTTAACCGAATGGATGGATGGCTGTCGCATCCCTAAGGGGAGTCGTCCGAAGAAGCATTGAAGTGACCAGCTCTAGTCTACCCGCTTGGGACCGGAATAAACCATTTTTGGTTTAATCCTTGCTGAAGGTGATGATAAATTTTATATTACAAGAATAAATAAATATGAAAATATGTAAATATCTACAAAATGGTTATAAATTATTATTGTTATTATTATTATTATAAAAGGGTCTAATGCTTTAAGTAAGAGAAGCATCAGATGTAGAATGGCAAAGAATGTACCGCTATTGTAAACATTGAGACTACTCACAAGAAATTGCGAGGTTGCTGTCTGTTTTTATTTCCCATTAGAGAAAATACTCTTACTTTTTATTTGTCTATTTTGAATTAAACACCGGTGGTTCCATAATAGTGTTTTATAAACGTTTTTTGTTCGCCTGTTTCAGAGTTTCACTTCTGCTATTCTTGCTACTGGTTTACTTTCCAAAGACATTTTAGTTAGGCGTTAACGAGGCATTCTGTTAAAAAAAAAAAAACTTAATAGTCGATTTCCTGTAGTTTTTCTAACTACCTTACAATACTTTAAAGTGTCCTTATTCACACTGCTGAGGTAGTCTCTAATGAGTTTTAACGCTCTGCATTTTAACATTCCAATGAAATCACTCGATAATTTACATTTGTTGTTTTGCATCTTCTAAGTAGAAGAATTATGAATATGAAACTACTTAAATGAAAGTGGTAATATGCTGCTCTCTCTTTTTTTTTGTTACCATATGAAAAACATTTAATTGGTAATTTCATCTGGAAGCAGAAACTAAAACTAAAATATTTAAAACCATTGTTAGAAGTATCAAGACTTACTTTGGACTACTAAGAAATACACAAGAACAAAATTGGTGGCAGCAGAGGTGGACTTTTGGAGACGTTCGGCTAGAGTATCCAGACGTGAGAACATTAGAAATAAAGTCACTAAGGACAGAATGATTGTAAAAAATTCAATTGTTGATTTTATCCAAACAAGAAAATTACAATGTTTGGACACACGAAAAGAATGGCACAGGAAATATTGCCAAGGAGAGTTATGGAATGGACCCCACCAGGAAGAAGGAAAAAAGGAAGACCACCTATCACCCGGATAGAAGAAATTCAGACTATATTGAGGGAACGAGAAATTGAAGATCTTTTGAAGGAGAAGCAGCAGTGGAAGATGAGAATTCAATAACTTCTGTAAACTTTGTGTAAAGTGTGTAAGCATTGTACAGCCGAAATAATAATAATAATAAAATAATAATAATAATTTCATCTGGAAGTTTCGAGCACTTCACTGACACGTAATTTTGGAACAAGGCTACTCCAATTTTGGGCAGCTTCTCTCAACCTTACTGTATGTTTTGCTGTGACTAAGAGAGTTATTTCGGTTTTCAGGTTATTTAAAGACGGTTGTTCTGCAATGAATCTTAATATTTATTCATAAGTAACAAGAATTCTTCAAAAAACCCGGCGTAAAATTTAATCGAATTACATTTACCTTTGAGGTTACAACCTTCAGCTCTTTTTGGTGACCTTACTACACCTTGAGCCGTTCAAAGCAAGGGTTAATTTATAAAATTCTAATCAAGCATTGAATGGAATCACTACTAAAACTAATATTAATAATTATTGAAATTTTAATTATTACACCTATCTTGTAATTGATATGTTAGGTATAATTTTACTAATAAATAACTGTTTACTTAACTCTTGCTTTGGGCAGCGACTCTTATAGTTTATCCCAGGGCGCCAGTAATAAATAAACACAATATTAAATGTTATAACTTGTATGTTAATAACTTTTGCATTTAAATATTACATTTAATAATCTTGATTGATTAGTAATATCAATATGTAAATTTTATGATAAATTTCTTTTGATTGTGGGTTCTTTGAAACTGATTGAGTCACTAATAGTAAAATTTCAAGAATTGACTGTAGATTACAATGTTACATGAATGTTCATTAAAATTTTTACTTGTTCGTTGAATTCCACAAATCTGCGAAGCGCTGTGTCAAATTCCTTTGAACGTTGTCCGTACTTGGAGTCCTGAGGTCCGCTGCTGAGCCGTAGATCCTGGTGTATTTCACTCTTTGATTACCATTTCACTTATACACAACATTCACATACACTAGATACCATTCACTTTTAAGATCTAGAGAGAATGCGAATGTGCTGTATTACACACTATTTACTGAGCACATAATATATAAGTTATTGACGCTAAGTGCTTTCAACACAGGACAATATGCAGCAATCGTCAGCTTAATTGATATGTGACAAGTTCCGTTGTGGCATTTACTTTGCCCACCGTACGCTCACACTTCGAAATTTGGTTTAGATTCAGACGATTTTTTGTATATTCGATAAAGACTTATTATTTTACTCGAATACCGTTAATTACATCTGACTTCTCTACTGATTTACTTTCATTATTATTATTATTTAGACGATTCAATATAGTTATTAGTTTCACCCGTATTGTAACTTTACCGTATACTGAATACTATGTTCACTAATAATTATTTCTTAACAACACTAATTGCGAGTCTAATGAATGTAATTTCTCCGCAGACTGCCCCTTTCTCCAACTACGTTTTTTTTTATACTCAACTAAAACTATCCTCACCTAATCCTTACAGAACATTCCCCGATTGGCTACATGTGCCGCGAAATTCAATTCTACCCAACCGATCACGAAAATTCTCCCGCAAAAAAGATGACGCGTTTTTTTATTCGTCCAACAACTGCGCGTTCAAAAATAGTGGGAAAATACGCGTTACATGATTTCTGTCTCTCGACCCTCTCCTTCACATATAACGGTCCTATTGTTGAAAGACACTCAACTTTCACAAGCTTTCATTTTTTTTTTCTAGTTTTTAACACAATATAATTTTATGATAGGGTGTTTGCTACGTGACTTTTTCAGACTTTCCAGCCGTCTGGTCGCCAGCTCAAGGCTGCGTTTCTTTGAAAAAACCCCGCACCTCTATTTCATAACGGTACTTTCTTAGTATAGTTTCTATAGCTATATTTTATTTAATATCAATAAGACATGACTTTATCCCCGTAAAATTGCCTTATACTCAATTTTAACGTCATAAGGTATAGCATATCATTCTTTCAATTATCATTTACATATGATTAGGAATTAGTTAAATTAAAAATGTTACTACATTCTATTTGGAATCTTTTCGATGCTAATGTTGTAACCTATCGAGTGGCTGCTAGGCTACAACTGTTTGTTGACGTGGTTCCGGAGGTGAATTTGAATCATTAGTATGAACAGCTCTTCTCTGAAGACAATTTATTGTGATTAGCAAAAATACAAAAAAAACTTCTACAAGTTACTTTATACAATTCTTCTTGACAAACTATAAAGTCAGTTAATTCAATTACTTTTTAAACTCTAAGTACCTTCACTTACTAGTATTTACTTCACGAAATAATGTAACTACTTTTAGTTACTTTTAAAAAAAATTACAAAGACAAACTATTGACCGCATCTGGTTTTCCGGCTCTCTCTGACCACCTTTCAACACAGATCAAAGTCAAAATGAGAAAAGATGTCTAAGTTCTCTCGGATCTCTTATAATCAGATTTGCCTTCTACAGCAAGTACTGAAGTTTTTATAGTACACCATCGTGGGTGTAACCCTTAGTATTAGTTGTGGGACTGTTCCCTCCTCTTAATTCTAAAACCTTAACTATGATAGGCTTATTCTATTGCAAGTAAGGGTAAATCTCTTATAATTTTATAAGAGCTACCACTATTCGTCAGAGACTGCATCACGTGATCCTACGTCACTATCTGGGGTGTCTTCCCCCTAAGATTAAAGTTCTCACGCAAATACAACACCTGTCTTCACACCTGTGACCAATTTATTCGACTTCACCCCTCTAGGTTATCAGCTTTATGGTGACATTTATGTTTTCTGTCTAACTTGTGTCCCGCATAAGACTCCCTCTGATTTTCATAAATGTGTCGTCTTTTTATCTAATAGAATGGCTTTTAACCGCTCACAGCTGCTACTACAGCTGCTCGTCAAGATAGGGGGTTTAAATAACCTGGGGTTGCTCATACAACAACTTTATGATTGTTGCTTCCTGACAGCTATTCATAAACTAAACTTTACGATTATTGCTTTCTAACACCTGTTTTTAAGAAAGAGGGCGAGATCTGAACCCTGGGAAAGTTCCCTAAAACTATTTTTATGTACAAAACATCTGCTAGTTTCATAATTACTAAATGACAATGCTTCTCCCTCTCACTTCAAAGCACACTTATGATACAATTACAGTAAGTACAAATTGACAATTACAACACTAAGACTTCTTCTCTTTTGCCGTTGTATGTACATCTGTTGTTCTGAGTACGTTCGGTACGGCACGGTATCCGAGAGTATGTTAGGTACATGGTATCTAAGTCGTTTGGTACGACCATTCTCATCTTTTGTCAGCGCCTTTGTCGGTAGTGAAGTTTTCTCTCTTCCCAATAGCCTCTTTAAAGTTTTCTTCCTGCACTGTACTTGGTCTCTCGTTGTATTATCTTCTTTTATTTTTCATTTTGAACTCTTTCGTAGGTTCAATTACTTTAAAATATACCTTATCTGATCCGTCAGCGATCTTGTAGTTTAATATTCCACTATATGTTTCGGGAATTAAATTCCCATCATCAGGTAAAACTTCTTATTCCTAATATATAGGAGTCGTCGGTGAAATTATTAAA
Organism: Magicicada septendecula; assembly: GCA_034769895.1. Lineage (NCBI taxonomy): Eukaryota > Metazoa > Arthropoda > Insecta > Hemiptera > Cicadidae > Magicicada > Magicicada septendecula. The sequence continues at coordinate 88,649,270 of CM068368.1, forward strand.
AACACATACACACACGAACGAATAAAACAAACACAACTGTTAAAAATGACATAATTAAAACACCGTACACACACAGCTAACGAAGACAGTGCGCACTGCCTGACAGTCACATATCATGAGATGATAGATGATAGATAGATGAGATGACAGAACATGAGATAATATGTGACTGTCAGACAGTGCGCACTGACTTCGTTAGCTGTGTGTGTACGGTGTTTTAATTATATCATTTTTAACAGTTGTGTTTGTTTTATTCGTTCGTGTGTGTTTGTGTTTTTAATAATTTCACCGACGACTCCTATATATTAGGAAGAAGAAATTTTACCTGATGATGGGAATTTAATTCCCGAAACATGTAGTGGAATATTAAACTACAAGATCGCTGACGGACCAGATAAGGTATATTTTAAATTAATTGAATCTTATAAGCGATCTGGAGACCATTTGTATGATGAATCTTTCGTAGGTATTTCCTGCTTATTCGTACCATGTAATTTTACTTTTGGAAAGTTCGAGTTTTACATTTATTCTAAAAGTTCTAATTTAGCTCTTCTCGGCCACTTTGATTTCGTAACATGATTATTATTGTTTTAAGACTATTCGCATTAAGAGTTTCATCTTTTCGGACTAGATAGGCCTATACGTTTAGGCAGTACTGTCCAAGAGACTATAGGCCTATCACAAAATAAGTTAAGCAGTATTGTGCTGATGCAATTGTGCTTTCTTGCATGGATTTTTCTTTCTTGTTGTAGATTTGTTTTCCTTTTCTGTTTAGATCCAATTGCTGGTTTTGCTTAGTTTATTTCTTATTTCTTCGTCTAACTTTCTACTGAAGCGTATCATGGTTCTTAGCATTTTTGTTACTCTCGACACACACCCGTCTTCTATTTACGTCTATTTACATTGTGAACCTCTTCCTTGTTTGTTCCGTCTCAGGCTCATAATTTTTATTTTACGAGCTAGCCTTTCTCATTTATCCTTAATTTAGTAGTGACCGTCGTACAACAATTTTTAAAGACGGACAGATTAACTAGGATCAGTCAATAAGTATAAAAAAAGTTTACGTGTGCAATAGTAAGTTCTCTGTACAGACTAAGTTGTCGGCAAATAATATTTTACAACAATTCGAATCTTAAGTAGTAACCATTTTTAGATGATAGATCGGTTTACCATAAATTTGTGTTTGTAATATGTTGTAATTCCCTAATGTAAGTTGGTAATTCTCTACTGTTATTTTGAACACAATTCTCTGAATTACGGTATTGAAGTAGTGTTTTCTGTACCAGCAGTGAGTGGAAAATGGTGATAATAACTTTTAATAATAGCCTATACATAATTAAACATCCCTACAATCTGATTCAGGTATAATATATTTTACTATGCTATATGTAGACCGATTGTATGCTATTGGTGTCTGTACCGATTATAATATACAGGAGATGATTACTGCTTCTATAATTATGAGTAGCCAGGAGTGTGGCCACTTTACCCTCTTGTGCGGCATTACACAAAATCGAGCCTATAGTAAAAACGTAGCAAGCTACACTATAAAAATAGTCTTCTACACAGGTTTTTAAAGCACAAATTACATTCTTTCTGTGGGTACAGAGTATAAATTTATGGACTTGCCTAATTCTTAGATAAATTGAACAGTAGGCCTACTCGCCACATACCTTACATCACACAGGTAGAAAATCACAAATTACTCTAAGGGACTGGAATATCACAATTTGGTCTCTACAGATTTCTAACATTTGTTTGGTATATTTAGTTTGTACAGTCAATTTTCAGAATTCACTCTATTTTTCCGTAACATTAAATCTATGAAACATCGCGACAAAATTTCACTTTTCTGCAGTGCGTACGTTTTTTTAAATGACGTATCAAAGGATGTTTTTGCATTGTTCGCAGACGTTCAGCCTTTGTTACGGTCCAAGTACTTACGTAAGGCGTAAGGGGGACTTTTATTGCCATTGCTTACAAGTTGGCTCCATTGTGAGGCGACCAAACGCTTGCGCTCCCAAATGACAGTTACCTTAGGATTACGTAAAGGTAATGCAATCCACCTGTCAGTTACGTTAATTGTTTAATTGTCAACATTATTGTCATGTCCTTGCTCGGATCACACTACCCCTCCTATCGATTACACTTGAATATTACGTAATTTGCAACTGAAACTGAAACTGAAACACTCTACCGAGCTTTTGAATTATTGGTATGTTTGATTGAAACCACAAAGAAGTCAGTTGCAGTAATTCACTTATTAGAGTTCATTTTACCCATTGTACCAATAGTTGTATTTTTTTGTTACTGTTCTGAACTTGTGCGTATAATACTCATTTTGTAAAAAAAAATTCCAAATTTAACAACAGAAAAACAGGGAACCAGGAAGGGCGAATCGATTATATACAGTAGAGTATCGATTATCCGAATATCCATTAACCGAATTATCTATTATCCGAACTCAATAAAAAGTACAATTATGTACTGTACTGTAGAGTAATGTATTGGACATATGTAGGCGTATTGGACACTTATTGAACATAAAAAATTGTATATATAAATTATTACAGTACTGTACAACAATAAATAAACCTTGTAGATATACAGCCTTACAATCGATAAACAAGAAATCAATAAACACACTTACATCAACAGACTTCGATAAACACATTTACAATTGATATACAAACTGTGTCAACGGAAGTCTCTGTCACCGAATTTTATAGTACAGTGTTTGTCATTAAACTCTAATTTTGTTTAAGTTAATTTTTGGTTTTTATTAATTACACTCAGTTTTAATTCAGTGATTCTTAGCCTTAGTAATACATTACAGTACAGTATACAGTTTGCTGTAATTATATAACATTATCTTAGAAATGGTTTTGTAATAAAAACATTTGTTTTTGTAAAGAGAAATAATGTTTTCAATTTACGATCTATTATCCGAAATATCGATTATCCGAACGGGCCCTCGTCCCAAGATGTTCGGATAATCGGTGTTCTAATGTGTTCTATTGAAGAGAGGGAATCTGGTATCACCGTCTCAATTGTACTATCCATACTTGGCAGTGAGCCCTGATGAGACAGGGTAATGGCAAGTAATTTCTACGGTGAAATAAACTGATTGGCCAAACAGAGAGAGAGGTCATACTAGGACAGTCTAATGTGTAGTGACACCTGGACTGACCGCATGAGATGGATCAGAGCAAGTCGCATCGCATAGGTTGTGGCGGAGTAGTGCCCTGCAGGTCAACGGGAGCACACACAGTTTGGGCCGATGAAAGTAATGTTAACGAAGAGGGAACAACGTTAACCATGGTGGCGAAGGCAGACTTAATTGGACTCTCTCTCTCTCTCTCTCTCTCTCTCTCTATATATATATATATATATATTGTAGCGTGACAGAAAATCCACTACTTATTAAGTCATATAAAATCATAAAGTTTAATTACATCAAATATGTTAAAATAATATTGAATGAGATTTAAGGAAATCAAGGGAATGAACCACGATAAAATAAAAATCCTCATTACATTATATAAAAACCACTGTTTAAATATCAAAGAAAGTATCAAAAGCAACTCATATTATCAGATCAGTAATTTACCCAGGAAGCTAGGAGCAGTAAACAAAATAAATAACACCAGATCAAGAAGAAAGAGACTCAGTTTAAGAGTGGTGAATACCAAAATAGACCAAAAACAAGAAGAGGGAAGAATAAAGTTTGTGATCAGGAAGAAAACAATACCCTGAAACCTTTAGAGAAGAACAAGTTCAGTATCAGTGAATAAATTAGATGCTCCAAACTAAACATCAGTCGAGATAACACCAAGTACCTTGGTTTACCCAAGAATAAAGAAGGAAGACAAGAAGACCAGAAGAATGAAGACTAGAAGAAGGACAAGAATGAAGACCAGAAGAAGGACAAGAATGAAGACAAGAAAGAAGATAAGAAGTAGGACAAGAAAGAAGACAGGAGTAGAGGAAGAAATAGTATGAAAGAAACACCGTTGTAAAACCTATTATTATAATTAAATACCATCAACCCCAAACCCACAAAAACGATTCAAAAAAAAGTATAACATACCCAAAATCCTATAAAAATGTAATTATTTAGAAAACTAAAGTGCTGTATAGTATTTTAAGAAGTGAACCGACTAAAGCTATTGTGTAATAAGAAAATAAACAAGTCTTAAAAGTCCATGATTACTAAAGGTCTGGTCTGAGATAATAAGACTCAAAATATCAGAACCAACAGTGAAGGTGAATTTGTGTAAGTGTTTTTTGGAAATGCAATAAACTTAAAGTTAGTGATACTATGACTTATCAGTATGCTATATAACAACTTTAGTATCCAATAATAAACAGCATAATAAAATAATAAAATGGAAGATTTCCAGTATTTTATTATTTTAATGTAACTCTTTATTTACAAGACATTTGTAAAAAATGCTAATAAATAGAGTATGGGAGGTCATGTTTACTGATGTAGGGGGTCATAAATAATAATGGTTTAGACCAGAAAGGACTGGCATTAATTTAGTATTCGTAAGTGTAAAATGTTTAAATAGACTGTTTATTCACAGCCATAAAATCAATGTGTTAGTAAAATGTATTTGTAAGAGTTATTAGAAAATAAGATTTATATTATGTGTTTTAAAATGAATTATGTTTGCTAAATAATAGCCTATATACCATTAATAATGTTTCAATAGGTATGCTATGTTAACTCAAAAATAGTTAAAAGTATATGTTCAAACCATATCAGCAATATGTTCAATTGTGCAGATTGCTAAATAATGTTCATAATTATTTGTTTTAATAACAGTAGTGTTAATTAAATACTACACCTCACAATAAGTTATAAACCATTTTATTTTCATGTAGTAGTAACTATGTAAGGTCAGAGGAGGAGTTAGGATTAAATTTATTTGAGAAAAACAGAAATATAAAATTCTAAAATCTAGGCCATTTGGTGAATTCACAGAAACGATATAAACCAGAATAATTCACTTATAAATCCTGTAAACTAGCCAGATTTAGATAAAGTAAATCAGTTAACCACTACTGGGAATGATCCTATGAGTTAAAATGATAATAAGGAAATATACCTTAAAACATTGTAAATTTTCAAAATATATAAATTAATTAATTTTAAAGAGCAATGTCAAATTTACAGATTAACACAAAAAACCAGTTCAAAGGTTTAATTTTAATGTAATTAAGGAAAGGAAGAGGAATATGATTAATTAAAATTTATTATAATAGTATTAATGATATTTAAAATGGAGGAAATCTGTATAAAGACGGAAATCCAATTTTGAGCCTATATTTCCAAAAAGTAAAGAAATTTGTTAATTTCCACAAAATGTCTACAGATATGGACTATAATACATCAATTTAAAAGGAATGAGATGATTAAACCAATGATAAGGTTCATAATTCATAAAAGTGATGAATAAAATAAATAAATTCCATATATAATGTAATATTCTATCATGTGTATGGGTAATCGAAATATGTTAACAATACTTTTTCAAGGATTAACTGGGCCAAATTTTGACCAAGTTAATTAGTCTTTTGTTGAATATCAAGCTGAATAGTTGAGTGACAAAACGTTCTTTAAATCGAGTAGAAAATGGTACGTCAAATTACAATTAAAGTCAGTGCAACGAGAGGTAGATGAATTGAACACTTTCATAGCTAAATTTACCTAACCTTTAACAGCAATAGTGAGAAATAACACCTAACTTCATGATACGAGTGAAATAAAACAGTAAAACAGTATATTTGACACAATTCACTCTACAACGCATAACCACATTTACAGAAACTTAACCCACAGGAATGAACACATACAAAATAAACTAATTAACACAAGTTTACACGGAACACATCTTCAGAATACACCAAATAACTTAACAGACATATTACATCAGTGCGGGAAGTTTTCAGACATTCACAAAGGTAATTTTGTCGTGATTTTCGGACAAGACGATTTCGCAGTAACTACGCCAGAAATAGTAGCGGCCATCTTTTAATTCAACGGAGCCTGCCTGCCATCTACATAGCAGTGACGTCATTGCCTACATATGGTTTGACGACACTTTTTTAAATATTACATATTGGAATTATTTAAATTCTGTTGAATAATAATTATTGTATTTATTTTTAATTGTTAATGTTATACTTTCTCGTCACCCTTCTCTGACTATTAATTTTAATCGCTCAAAGAACCTGTCTTTTATATAATACATATCATAAATTTTGTTCTGTATGCACAATCGATAATTCCCGAGACGGAGTCGATAATTGCTCTCCATCGATAAAAAATCGATTATTTATTTAAATTGTTCAATAAATCTTTATATTTCCATTATTTCTTATCTGTTATTTATTTCACAGGTTAATTTAAGAGTATTTATTAAGACTGAGGGACTTAAAGAAGAAGAAAATATTTTATTTGAGTGGGATATTGGACCAGCAAGAAAAATCACCAATCGATTGCTAACTGGAGTTAATCTATTTAACTCCAGACTTGGTTCAAATCTTCAAGAAGTGCTCGATAGTCAATAAATACCTGCCTGATTAACAAAATTTTTGCAGGAACTTTTTAAAACAGATTTATTTCTTATTTACCTACATTAATAAACATAAACAAAATTTTTTATTATTTGAAAATTTTATTTTTATAAAATTTTCCATCAACATTTTATTCTTTTGTAACGACCGGCATACAGCGGTTTGGTTACAATATATATATATATTGTAACGTCCCGCGAGTTTATCTCGATTGAGACCGTTACAATTATAATAATTACGTTAGTTTAGCCCTACGTTGTTAGCGTCATTTGTAACGTCCCGCGAGTTTATCTCGACTCTTATGGTTACAAAGTTTCAAGTCTCAAAGTGTGTGTAATTCTTTAGTATTGACAAATAATCCGCGGTATTCTTTATTATGTATTATATCTTCTTACAGGTATTACTGTTCAGTTGTTTGTAAACGGGTAGGAGAGAGAGAGAGAGAGAGAGAGAGAGAGAGAGAGAGAGAGAGCGAGATAATTCCTATCTTTGAGTACGATTTAAACGTTTGTTTTTTCTCGCGCGTTACATCAGCTGTTTTCAATTTGTTAACCAATTGAAAGGTTATTTTGTCTGCGTATTTCATACATTCTGATGTCGGAACTAACTTTCTTACTCTCCTCTGCTATTCACCTGTTTCCTGTAACAAAGCTGCTATCTACAAGAAATAATACAAAGTCAATTACCTAAAAGAAAGGTATTTATTGATTGAATTTGATTTATTTTTTCTGGAAATTATTACCTCCACATCATCAGTTTACAAATCGATTATTTTCGAAATCACAACATTTTTCGATATAAGTTTTTTCATATAACACAACAGATGTATTCAATTACAGTTACTATTATAATAAATAAATTATGTATCTCAGGGTTATTTTGGGATTATTTGAACTATAAGAAAGTCAGAAATGCTTAGTTATTAGTATCATACTTTACAATAATTAATATTTGTTTTCTTAAAGTCTGATTCAACAAGTTCGTTTTTTAAACGCCAGAGCGCAGACTACGTATTCACACTGAAGGCAATGGAAAATAAGATGGCTGCTGTAGATTTATAATGAACCCACGTTTTGGCTATTTTTGGTTAAATAAAATAAAGTTTATAATGTTCACACTAAGTTTTCTTATAAATTGAAAGATGTGGTACTGTTTCTAGTGTTCGTTACTTGTTGGTGATGTGTAATTTTTTAGTTTATTAAGGTAGGCGTTCTCACCCAAGTCGTGATAGTTCAAAATTTTCAGGCCATCAGATGATGGTATGAATTTTCGATGTTCTTCGATTTTCTTGCATTAATTATTGTGGTTCAACGGATGTCTCTGATGTAGTGGCTTGTGCTGAATCGTTTCCTTAATTTAGAATGGTGTTTTTTTCCGAATTGTAGTTACTAAATTCTTAAAATTTGCTGGACATTATTTTTTGGTCATCTACTCACTTTAAATCCAAATTAACAATTAACAATTCTTGTTGATTAGTTACTCTTAGTAACCAAGAAATTGATGAGTTTTTATTGGCTAACCTAGGTACAGTTTTAGTAAATAGGCTAGTATTAATTATTATTATTTCTTCCCTTATTTTAGGAAAAATACTCCTTTATAATTTTTAACTATAATTAAATTTAATTTATATAAGGTTTTTCTTCACATCTTTACATAAACGTATCTACTTGTATTTTATAATTTAATGATTTTTAACTTGGTATATTTCTAACTTATGCTTCTGTTAATGTATTATTCCTCTAGGCACTATTTAATTTTCCCCCCATCTCTTTACTTTATTTTAATTAGCAATTATTAATTTCTTATATAACCCTGGATCCTTTAAACATAAACAAAATAATATTTTAATTACATTGATATTGCCTTTGTGGCCTAACAACACAAAACTACAACAACTTATTATTAAACTTATAGTTTATTACTATAGTACTGCATGTTCACTATTTGTGATTGATGTCTTTTTCAGTTTTTAACATTTACACATATCATACTATGTTGCACTTTGTACACACCGCACTTTTGTGGTAACACTTAGTACATTGTTTTTTAATTGCTAAAGTGTTTTATGGTACAAATGTTTTCATAGCATGATACTTAATCCCTCATTTCTGACATTTGGAATGGGTAACTACTGACTTTTTATTATTATTATTATACAAATACTCCTTTATTTTTATCAGTATTGAGTACTGATTATGTAATGTTACAATATATATATATTGCAACAAATCAAATTTTATTATACTAATAAGGATATAGTGAGTGTGTAAAATTCACAAACAAGTCTATTATGGAGGAGATGAAAAATTATTTATTATACACATAAATATTGTTTTAAAGATGTATAATGTATTTTAAATTGTCATGTGTTGATAATATAAATAATTGTTTGTATTGTTCGATAATATAAATCGATTTTACTTGGTTTCTGCAACGCCCTCCTTGATTCGTCGCTCCCGTCCTGGCGTCCTCTTCTTCAGCGTCACTCCTTCCTGGTGTCCTCTTCGTCTCGTCGTCCTCTTCTACAGCGTCACTCCTTCCTGGGGTCCTCTTCGTCCTGGCGTCCTCTTCGTCTTGTCGTCCTCTTCTACGTCAGGCGACTCCAGCGGCGATATTTTACGACATTTCAATGAGTCTCGTTGTTATGTTTGACTGCTAACATTAATTAGTTTCTTCATAAATTGTTGACTCACAATGCTTATAAATTCCACTCGTACAGTTTATTATTAATCTATATCTTATATTTTCTTAACCTCAGGATTAATCTGGGTATTACTTAATGCGGTGCGTTTAATGTACACCTTCCACGATATCTTGAAGTGTCTTTAAATTCCCTAAGCGGATATCTTAACTTACACGAAACAGCACTTTATTATATTTTAAATTTTGTCAAAATATTTTACCCAGTCGGTTCTTAACGCGAAACTTCGTTAAGAATTTCCAAGGTTTATTTTATATACGATATTTCTACGTTCGTAAGAGAACAACTCTCTTCACCGGGCACAACTTCCCCTTGCAACTTCTACAGACAGACTGTGTCCATCCTAGCTCAACAACGTATGAATCTCACTGAATTTAGTGTATTCTGATAGGCTAAGCCCAAGTCACATGATTGATGGAACAAACAGATATACGAATTTCATGAAAAACTTTGTATAATTTAGCAAAGTCCTGCATGGAAATTATCTACAAATTTTATTACCCTATCATTGATAAGAGTTACAATTGAGTTTTCCTTCACTCAAAAAACCATATTTCTAAAATAGTTATGAACCTCAGAGTATACAAAAATTGAAGCTATTTACCTAAATAATTCCTTGTCAAAATTTCACGTCAATCGGTTAACTACCACTGAAGCTATAGCGATCACAGATTATCACACCCGCACACGCGCACAAATTCACACAAAAAATACATGACAATATAGAACATCTTTTTATGAAGAGTTTGGTATACCCTACATGCTCGTCATCCTCTATGCTCTGATATAAACAGCATAGCTTATCATCCTGTGTTCTGTTGCAATATATATATATATTTTGTGATGTTTTCAATTTGTTTCTTCTGCAAGTAGATAATATTGTATATTCTTTTTAACACCTGACGCACGTTTCACTGAAAAATATCAGTATCATCAGAGGTTTCTAAGTGAATTAATAACAATCGAAATAATTCTATTAATATAAAATTAACGAATAATCGAATTTGTATCGATTTTAATGTAAAATAAAATAACTGATAATCGATTTAGGTCGATTAGTTAACGATTGTTTTAATGTTTATTTTCTTCAGCAGCTGTTTTCTCGGTTATATTTGAAATTTTGTTTATATTTTATTCATTTTTATTTTTATTTTTTATTAAATTTATAATTTTAAATAGATCGTCTTGTTTTGTTTTTATTTGGGTTTGTTCTTTAATTAATAAATTATTGTTATTGTGTTTGTAAATGTTAAGATTTTCCCAAATATTCATTTTTTGACCTTTTTGTATGTTTTTAATTAATTTTATATTTTCAATGTTTGGAAACTGGTGGTTATTATTTAGACAATGTGTGGCTAAATTAGATTTATAAATATTTGGTTTTAAATATGCATTGCGGTGTTGAACGAATCTATCTCGTAGTTTTTTCTTCGTCTGGCCCACGTAAAATTTATTGCAATCTGGACATTCTATTTTATATATTCCATGCTGAAGAAAATAAACATTAAAACAATCGTTAACTAATCGACCTAAATCGATTATCAGTTATTTTATTTTACATTAAAATCGATACAAATTCGATTATTCGTTAATTTTATATTAATAGAATTATTTCGATTGTTATTAATTCACTTAGAAACCTCTGATGATACTGATATTTTTCAGTGAAACGTGCGTCAGGTGTTAAAAAGAATATACAATATTATCTACTTGCAGAAGAAACAAATTGAAAACATCACAAATTATATAATTACTGCAAGAAACATCGAGTTACTTATATAGAAAATGATATATATATATATATATATATATATATATGCGTCCTTAGTATTTCTGATTCCTTCATTCCAAAACCGCCACGGTCTTCCTTCTAGGTGTTTCACTGGAATATATTTTTTTGGACATCAGTCCCCTGGCATTCTTAGCTATATCAAAATCATTTTGACAATCCTCGCTACTCGATTTGATCTAGCATCTCCTCTCTCGCGTCCACAGTGATTTTAACGGTTTGCTGGTCTTACTTTCCAGAATCCAGACGTTAGCTATTCTCAGGTAAAACCATTTCTTCCGCGGCCAGTCTTCTTTTTAGAGCCGCATTTAAATTCCACTTCTTAGAACCATAGGGAGGACGACTTCAAATGACTATTTCTCAGAGTAGTAGGTAAGCAGAGATTCCACATCCCTTCTTAATTTTTTTTTGTTATTTTCCTGGATATGTTAAAAACCCATCGTAATAAATAAAGGCATCCTTAAGTCTTTGGTGATTTTTTTTTTGTATCTAACGACATATAAGATATAAGATATAACATAAAACATATAACATATAACACATAACATATAACAAAAATCCATAAGCAGAAACGAAAATTAAGTAATTTCAAAACGGTATTGTGTGAATGGTTGGAGGAGAATATATACAAAGCCTTATATACATGTGAATATGGTTGGAGGAGACTTTTTTGTAGAAAAAGTATTAAAATAGGGAAAAGAACATTAAGAAAAATTTATGGCCCAAAGCAAATGGAAGATTTGAAATTTAGATTAAGATCAAATGAAGAAATTTCAAAGGAGTCTCTAAACTTACCTCAGAAATGCGGAAGAGAAGAATAACATTTTATGGGGACTTAAGTATAGAAACTAACAGTTTCACGAAAAAATATTAAATACCTAAGCAACACGAAAACAAAATTTGGATGGCAGAAAGAAAGTGCAGAAAGATTTAGAACAGATCCCAAATATAGATTAAGAAACAATTAAGGAGAGGAATAAGGAGAGAAAAATAATAGAGGAATTCTAGCTGGAAGGAAAGATCAATATCAAGGGAGGCGAGGTGGAATCACAAAAGAAGAGAGAAAGATCAGAAATGAAAGAATGAAAGCCGCCTGGAAAAGAGAAAAGAACAAAATGTGCAACGCTGTCCAAAGTTGACTTAATCGAAAAACACTTGAAAATTTGCATCCTAGTAAATAACTATATATTCCGTCTTTGATAAACTCTTTATGATTCCACTCCTCATATTCTCGGTACAGGCTTTCAATAATAAACTCTGTAATAATAATTATTATTAATAATAAAACTATTCACAGATACCTTAAAAATAAGACAAAGAAGGAAACAAAGATAAGGTTTTTTATCACTGTAGCTGGACCAGTTTTGATGTACGGAGATGAAGCCAGAGTTATGACAGAAAGAACAAAGCAAAGATTCAGTCAGCGGAAATGAAGTTTATGAGGAGTACTCTGGGCCGTACCATTCTCGATAGAAAGAAGAATGTGGATATAAGGACGGAACTGGGGGGTCGATCCATTGTTGGAACAGGTAAGGAGCAACAAAAGAAAGTAGTGTGAAGATTGGGAAGAATGGCGAGTGACAGGATTCCAGTGCTAGCAATGGAATGTAGACGGTGGGAAGGGAGATGTAGGACGGCCAAGAGCGAAGTGGGTCCCGGAACAGGTTCAGGATGAGCCATAATACTTGAAGTTGACGATGATAATGATAAAATAATGAAACTGTCAATTCCTAAATCGAAACAATTGATGGCCCAAATTTGAGGTTGTATGATGAAACGACCCATTCATGTGTAAAACATGCAGTTGCTTTAGTTCAACTGTGTAATCTCTGATGGAGAACAAAATTTGGATCAGATCAAGAGCACTTACCTGCGCCTGTTACTCCGCTGAAGCAGGAGTATCAGCAGACTTACGGACTTAATATACTTCGTACTCAGCAAACGTGTAAGACTATTATAAAAATTAGCGTTATCAGTTATAGATATAGGTGTGACCATAAGCTGTATGGAGGAGAATATTGAATTAGCAGCCCAGAATAAACGTAAAGATCTGTGAATAATCAAATTACTAGTTCTTTGTGCAAACATATTTGTTTGTAACATGTATCGAAACCTTAAACTGAATTGAGAAGAATAAAGTTCCTTACATTGTGAGCTGTATTATTATTTGTTTTTGTGAAACAAAATACATATTGATTTTCTTTCTTACAGGTAAACAAAATTTAATCGAATTTTAAAATTAATTTTTTTTGAAGTATTTCATTTATCGTATACTTTTTCATTTATCGTATATGCAAACATTTTATATACCAGTTTCATATTAAACCCAGTTAATACGCCAAATATTTAGCTTTTACATACGTGTTGTATCACGTGGAACATTATATCAACATATTGTTACGACGATCTCACGGATCGCCGTTTGTACAGTGTAAACAAGATACTGACACCAGTCACTAAATACCAGCTTTAATTAGTCACAAATAATAATTTGTAAACAACTAGGTAGTTTCATACAATAATTCAAGTTAAATTTGTCCACACACAATAATAATGTCACCTTATTACAATACCGAATTAATTAACACAATAATCACTTCACCAAAAACAATACGTCTTGAGTACTCTACAAATCAGGGCTGTATGCAAAAAATTATTTGATTCTGTTTGAATTTGCGGCTGTTATCTATAACATGAATAAGTTATAAAATCTATTGTGCTAACCGCGATTGAATTACTTAATGTGTTAATTTAATAATTTCTTAAATTTATCTAGCCCTTAAGTTGGACGTCATTTTATAACAATCATTTAATATGCGTATTGATAGCACAATAAATTAATTATTAAATATATAAATTTAACGATCACTGACAAGTATGTGTATAATTTAATCTTAATGATGATTCTAACTATCTACGTTCATCAACACATACGTGATATCATTTATTTAATTGAACATAAGAAACTCTTAAAATCCATTTGCATTCTTTCAAACTTTAAGTCAATATTCGGGTTGCATTGGTAATAACGAACGCATGTTTCTGGTTAACTAAAATACTAGTTTAATTATCATTTATGACATATTATAATAGTACATAGAATACGTCGCTGTACCTGAAATACATACATATTTATAATAAACAAAGATATATCTCAATATATGCTGAAATAAAGAAAACATACATACATATATAAATCAAATGATGTTACAATTCAATATTCTACTTATTTAATGCGTTCATTAAATCCCAAATAAGCTTTTGTTTATACGTTCATTAACTACTTATTTCAATTTTACTCATTACTTTTCTTAATAATTTCTCAGGTGTGAATTCTTTGAAAGAAACCAGGTCAGTAGAAGTTACAAATTAGAAGTAATTATAATAATGGTTACTTGGTTAGTGAATATCCATTAGTTGTTGACGTAGTCTCGTTCTGGTGATGGAGATGGCTCGTAGATACATTCCGTCGTTAGTTGTTTTATCACTGCCACTTATCACTTTATTCTTCCGACCACTCGCGTAGGTGTTGTATAGGTGTGGGTAATTGAAGTTTAGTGTTCAATCAATGTTCTATCTTACTGTGTTTGCTGTGTGTTCGTTTTAAAGTCAATGAACATGTCTAGTTTCATTTGTCGCTGCTTCCACAAACGATCCTATAATTGGTTAGTTTGTTTAATGTTTCGTGTTCATTGTGTTGTTGTGACACACTATTAAGTTCCAATAAGTTGTATATCGTTTAGTGATGCTGTCTGTTAGTGTAACGGTCTGATTGTTCACTTGGTGTAAATTTCACTAAGTCCGATAATGCGCACGTCGGTAAAGTTCACTACCGCGATATGAATGTATTAAGTTTTAAGTTCCTAGTTATTTATCTAACTTCCGAATGATTTGAATAAACAATGGAAAGTTTATGATGTACCGTCTCTCGCACTTGTAGTTAAACTACTTGATAATTGAAATGTAAATTGTCTGAAAATTCTGTATGACTGACTAAAATTTAAGTATGACTGCGTATAAAATTGAGTATAACTGACTAAAAATTGAGTACAACTGACGCTCCGTCTTCCTGGACAGCTAGTTTTATTAATTCGTCCCTACTCAAAATTTTGTCTCTGGCGCGCTTCACGCCCACTTCTTTTCGAGATTGGTCAGTTTTTGATTTTCTCGGAAAATACTGTCCCACTCTGTCAAAATCCGACGTCATAGTTCTTTCGATAGGTTCTTCGTCTCAGTTGCTATGGAAACATCCCTCACCATCAAATTTCTCGCTGGCTGAAGGTCTCTGATAGGTCCTTAGGTCTCCCTGCTCTCCGGCTAGACGATCGTTGAACCCGCTTCGAAGAAACTCTGGCTATAAACAATTTGTCTAACAGCCTATTGTCTGAGTAAACTCTGCGTTTCTATAGATTCCCATTATCTGTACTTACAGTCTTCCTGGCGTATTGTTCTATGCTCTTACCCCTTTTTTCTGGCTATTACTAATTTCGAACATCTGCTGGTCGTTGAAGTCACTCCAACTTTCCCTTCGTAAATTCTTGTCTGTCAATTAGACGATACCTCCAGCTGTGTAACATGACTTTAGTTTTTGTCAGCCTATCTTCCAGTATTGTTACTTAAGGTGCAGCGTTTCCGTTTCATTGTAGTATGGAGCATTACTTGTTTTTGTCGCTTATCGTCTACTGACGTAATACGGCCACATCTGCTACAATTCTTGGTACGGGTGTGAATGTCCTCCTTACTTTGTTACAGCTGCGGAGAGCAATAATTTTGGACGAAACTTTCCCTGTCATCTTACGCCACCAAATTCTATAGTTGGATAGAACTTAATGCGTTCCTATTGTCAAGTCAGCAACGCTTCACTGACACCTTCTCATTACTCCTTATTTATTGCTCCACCGTAAGTCGTTGACACTTGCCTCGTGTGAACGTACTCTGCCGAGGTGAGAATTTAAAAAATTTTAAAATTTTCTGCTCGTTACAGTGTCCTCAATTTCGATTTGACGATGTGACCTCTGGGAACAACTCAAATCTAAATTCTGCGCCCTGTACGTCGCCTCGTGTCCATCTTCTTCGGGGAAGGTATACACAATAACCTACTTTCAAAAGCTTATATGACCAGTGGTACACCCCCTTTTGGTTTTAATTAGTTCTCTGAATTTATTGCCAGCTATTTGGGATAGCTGAACGCATTTCACATTGTCGAACTGACATATAAATATCTTATCTTTATAATTTATAAGATAAGTCATAAATTCCATAAGCAATTAAATAATTTCATCAATTGAATAAGATCTTACCTTCTAAAATATCATATTCACAAAATATTATCAAACAGTTAAGCGGTTCAATGTAACCTTTACGTGATATCAAAGAAAATCTCCTATACATATACACCTTTGTGCACTATTAATGATCTTACCAATAAAATCTTTTAAACTATTATTTTAAAATTAGATTGTTGATTGACACAATCGCTACGTTAACTGTAATTATCTTAATAATTTACATATACGTCTAACATTTAGTTTCAATGATTGACCTACTTCATGATAACATCATTTATAATCCTAACCTACTAATTACATACATTCACATTAATAAAGTTCATTCACTATCTAGTTCGTTAAATATTATCACTTATCTGATTTAAGTGTCCATTTTTCTCACTTTGTCCTTTTAACTTATCACCATATAAATCAATTAATAGCAATTAAATGTCCTTTGCATTCACTGCAATAATTTTATAAAATGTCACACTAAATGTTAATTTATCTTATTATCTAACATTTACTTAGTGCTTAATTGACTAAATACAATTTTGATGTTATGTTTCATCAATTAAAGTACATAACTTTCTTGGATAAGCCAGCTTGAATGATATCACCGCGTCAATTACCCTAACGCAGTTGATTCATCAGCATCGGCTAGCTTTTTAAGACATCTTCTTCTATTTCTTCCTCTTCCTTCATCTTCAATTTTCTGGTTCATAGTATTTTTTCAATTGTCTGGCATTAAATTTTCCACGGAGTTTCTTGTCATCATCGCAATCAACGAGTAGATAAGTAGCTTCTCCGAGAATTTGATGCACTTTATATGGTCCGCAGTACAGTTCGCAAAATTTTTCAATTCTTTTCTGGACCGCGTCCGATTGATGATATGTTCTGATTAACACTTTCTCACCAATGTTGAATCTTGTAATGGTTTTAGTCTCATTACATAATTTTGCTTGTTTTTCTCTCTTCTCCTTCATTTTGATATATATTTGTTTATGATCTACCCCTTTAACTAGGAGCATATCCTTGTTGATGTATTTTTCCCACGCTCTGGGAGGTTTTCTTCCGAGCTGAGCTTCGTACGGTGTTACTTCTATCGTCTCGTGGTACGTTTCGTTAATACAACTCTCGACGATTGGTACGTAACGCGACCACTTCGTATGTTGATCACCAACAAAGATCCTAAATAAGTTCCCAAGCTGTCTGTTGATTCTTTCAGCCAGATTCGCACAAGGGTTCCTTATTGCGGTAAATCGTGGTTGGATATTTAGTTCAGTTAATCCATCTAACCATTTTTTAGATGAAAATTGCGTTCCGTTGTCTGTGATAATCACTCTAGGAGATCCTAGTTCTTCACAATATTGGTGTACTCTCCTCAGTGTAGCGACGGTCGTTGCCCTTCGAAGTGTGAAAAGCCGTACGTATTTGGTAAAGTTGTCAACCATTATTAACAGATACCTCACCCCACTAGACGAAGCAGGTAACGGTCCGTAAAAGTCCGCGCTCACTAGGTCACCCTTGCGTAACGGTATTATGGCTTTTGTTCCTCCAAACGAATTTCTGTTGCCGGAATCCTTTTTTTTCTGACAAGTGTCGCAAGTCCGTACGTAATTTTTCACCCTCTTTAACATTCCGTCCATGGTAAAGTACTCCTGCAATAATTTGATACATCTCTTCGCACCGGGATGCCCATACATACGGTGTATTTCTGCAATTATTTCGCCAGACACACTGTTCGGTACGTATAGTTTCCACTCTCCTTTGCGTAATCTGTACAATTTCTCATCGTCGAATCTATAAAATTTATTTAATTTCTTATCTACACAATTTTCCCTAATCTTATCAATAATATACTTAAGCTTATGATCTTGAATTTGGTGCCTTCCAATATCCATTAGGATCTTGCTTACCTTCTTATCCATTTTGATTGTCAGGTGGTTAATTAAATATTCGGAAATATTGTCACTAATTACCTCTCGTGTGGCATCTTCTGGATTTCTGCTCAGAAGATCGGCAATAATATTGTCCTTACCTCTACAATGGACAATGTCAAATTTGTACTCCTGAATACTTAAGATCCAGCGTGTAATACGCGAGTTGTTTAAATGACATTTATTCATAAAAGTCAGTGCTTTATTATCAGTAATGATGGTTAACGGTTGTCCTAGTATGTATATACGGAACCGCTCTAGACATCTTACAATACACAAAAGCTCCTTCTCCGTAGTGTAATAATTTATTTCCGCACCCTTGAATGTCCTGCTGGTAAAAGCTATTACTCCAATTCTTCCTTCTTCATCCAATTGATATAGTTGTCCGCCATATGCAAAGTTGCTGGCGTCACATTGCATATAATATCTTTGGTTTATTCGGGGAAACTTTAAGATGACTGTTTCTACGAATAACCTTTTAACCTGTTGAAAACACTCATTTAATTCCTGTGTCCAGGTGAATTTCTGTCCTTTCCGTAGCAACTCGAGTAATGGTTTAGTAGTTTCAGCGTATTTGTCTGTAAAACGATTATAGAAATTTGTCAACCCCAGGAAACCTTTTAATTGTTTTTGGTTCCGAGGTGCAGGGAACTTCATAATGGCATCTATCTTCTCGTCCGTTGCTCGTATTCCTTGCGTTGTTAGTTGATAACCGAGGTACGCGATTTCTTGTCTGAAGAACTGCGACTTCTCCAAATTGATGGTTAAATTTGCCCTTCTTAAATTAGATAATAATAAGTCTAAATGTAACAAGTGCGTTTCTAAATCTTCTGAATAACACAGGCAATCGTCGACATAAATAATGGTATTTTCTTTTACTTCTTCGTCCAATACTGTGTCCAATCCCCTGGTCAGTGCAGCAGAACTGGTACTCAGGCCAAATGGTGTAACTGTAAAACGATAACACTTGCCGTCGTACATAAAAGCGGTGAAGTTCCGGCATTCCGACTTCAGTGGTACTTGCCAGAAACTGCTAGTTAGATCTACGGTAGATAGGTACTTCATCTCTCCACATCTCGCCAATATGTCGTTTATTGGAGGGGCTCCCTCGTAGTCTGGGATAGTCACACTGTTCACCTTCCTCGCATCCAAACACAATCGTACGCTACCGTCCTTCTTGATTACCGTAACTAGTGGGTTGATATATGCGCTGTTGCATCTCTCAATGACCCCATACCGTAACATTTTCCGAATCTCCTCATCTACCTTCCCTTTATAGGCTAATGGGACAGGCCATCCTCTCTGGAAGTACGGTGTCTGGTCGGTGACTCGGAACTCATGGACATACCCATCGATTCTTCCGGGGCATTCTCTGAATAAACTACAATTTCTTATTAGAATCTCCCTTAATCTTTCCAACGTTCCTCTATCTCCGCATTCTATACTTTCTATCTTCTTGTTAATGTTTCTGATGATCTCTTCTTCTTCTTCTACGTCCACCACTTCTATATGCATCATAGGCACCGTGTACGTCGCTTCGTTATCCTCTCTTCTTATCTCGACGATTCTTCTTCCCATGTCAATGAGACACCCTGTTTCTTGAAGAAAATTGGTTCCTAATATGCATGGTTTTATCAAATCTGGTATTATTAGGAAAACACATTCATATTTAATTTCTTCAATATAGATATCACATAATATTTGTTTTCTGATTAGCTTTGATTTATTACCAACTGCGCTAACTATTAATGTGTTAGACATCGGTAATATTTCATAAGGTGTAATGTCATGTTTGTTTTGGTGAAACCACGACTCAGACAACCCAGCTATTACAGATCCAGTATCGATTAACGCTTGCACACTAACATTATTATTGAACTTGATATTTATCTCTGGACACCTGATTATTCGTTGAGAAATTTCTTCATCATCATTACACAACAAATCGCTTCGTAAGTCCGGTAGGATAATATTCGTCTGGTAGTCATTTGTTTTGATGGCTATCTTCGTTAATGGGTGGAGGGATTTTTTTTTCCTCTTCTTGTTGACGATTTCTCTTAGGTTGAATGCCCGATGCACCAGCTGTCGTGTTTGTAAACTCTATTGTGTTGACAGCGCGCCGGTCCGTGTTACGGGGCTGATTATTTATGGCGGGTCTGTCACCCCATGTCTTCTTCTGTATACCGCCTCCTTTGTTCAAGTTACTTTCACCTTCCTTATATGCATTTCTGCCCTCGTTTGCCGCTGCATAGTTCGCTTCTCTATTAATTCTTGGTTGAATCTGTGAATACTCGATGATCAGAGATTCGAAGTTTGGTATCGTCACAATTCCTCTTGTAACCACCGCAAGCTGGATGTCACGCCCAAAGTGACGAGAGATCTTACGTATTAACTGATAATCAGATAAAGTAGGTGTTAACTGCTTACTTTCCAATAAAATCCGTTCAATATATTGAATAGCAGTAACTGGTCCGCGCCAATCAAATCTGCCAAACTCCAAATGGTCCCGAATACTGTCCTGTCGTTCCTGGCCCCAATATTTGAGAGAGAACGCTTCCTTGAATTCTGCGAAGTTTGATATCTGGTCACGTATCACTCGCCACCAAATTCCTGCGTCTAACTCCAGATGTCTGCCAATCCACTTGATATTGTCAGCGGGATAATATAACTCTTGAACTTCGGACAATTCTTTGAGGAATTCCATAGGGAATCTGTCTGTGCCATTATATTTGAGATCATTGTGGTTAGGTCCGTTAATTCGATTTAACATTCCACAATCACCTTCCATCAGTTGTCGCTGTAACCTTTCTTGGTTTTCTCTTACCTTATTTAAATGTCCTTTTAATTCTTCGATCCTAGTTGTCTTTTCTTTCGTAGTCTCGTCCAACTTCTGTTCTGTTGAACGTTGTCTACCGTCTACGTCTTCTAATTTTTGTATAATATTACTATTTGTTCCTTCTTGCTCCTGTTGTCTCTGCAGCATGGTATTGTGCATCTCGGCCTTAAGTTCTTCGTGCTTCTTATTGTAATCCTTAACGTGAACATCGAACTTGTGATTAATCTTTTTAACGGTCGTCTGGGTAGAGTGTACCGCCGCCATCCATTCTTGTCGATCATTATCTTGTTTTTCTTGTATTTCTACGTACTTCTTGTCAGCTTCCTCTCTCAAGTCCCTCACGATCTCATCTTGCCTTTTCTGTAATTCATCGACCTTTCTTTCCCAAGTCTGCTGGTAGTCACGTATCTCGGACCTTATTTGTGTCATCTCTTCCTTATGCTGGTCGAGTTTTTCATTTTGTTTTTCTAACTTTTCACTAATTAATTGAAGACTTTCTTCTCTAATTAATTTAATATTTTCTTCTAGTTTCTTGCTTCGTTCTTCTTGTTTCTCGTCTCGTTCTTCTTGTTTTCTGTTACTTTCTTCGCTAATTAATTTAATATTCTCGTTCTGTTTTTCGTTCTGTTGACGGATGAACTCCATCAACATCTGTATAGTTCCATCCTCTAGTTTTGATGTCTGTCCTCGCGCCCTATCTTCTGGACTCTCCACCACACTACTTGGTCCGCTAGGCGTAGTATTGTCCTCGGTATTTACTGCGTCTAATTGGTTATTAATGTCATATTCTACACTGTCTGAATTGCTCGCCATTTTGGCCCTACTGCGCGTAATCATTCAAACTGACTTACACTAATAACACTTATCTAACTTCTACTTCTAAAGCACTACTTTTTCTACTACTTCTACTGCCTGTTCTTTACCTAAGCCGTACGTGTTAACAATCTGTGTTAATACGTATCATGCCGTGCGAATGGGCGCCATTTTATAACATATATTTATTATGCCACACGTTGGTCAACCATTTTATAACATGAATAAGTTATAAAATCTATTGTGCTAACCGCGATTGAATTACTTAATGTGTTAATTTAATAATTCCTTAAATTTATCTAGCCCTTAAGTTGGACGTCATTTTATAACAATCATTTAATATGCGTATTGATAGCACAATAAATTAATTATTAAATATATAAATTTAACGATCACTGACAAGTATGTGTATAATTTAATCTTAATGATGATTCTAACTATCTACGTTCATCAACACATACGTGATATCATTTATTTAATTGAACATAAGAAACTCTTAAAATCCATTTGCATTCTTTCAAACTTTAAGTCAATATTCGGGTTGCATTGGTAATAACGAACGCATGTTTCTGGTTAACTAAAATACTAGTTTAATTATCATTTATGACATATTATAATAGTACATAGAATACGTCGCTGTACCTGAAATACATACATATTTATAATAAACAAAGATATATCTCAATATATGCTGAAATAAAGAAAACATACATACATATATAAATCAAATGATGTTACAATTCAATATTCTACTTATTTAATGCGTTCATTAAATCCCAAATAAGCTTTTGTTTATACGTTCATTAACTACTTATTTCAATTTTACTCATTACTTTTCTTAATAATTTCTCAGGTGTGAATTCTTTGAAAGAAACCAGGTCAGTAGAAGTTACAAATTAGAAGTAATTATAATAATGGTTACTTGGTTAGTGAATATCCATTAGTTGTTGACGTAGTCTCGTTCTGGTGATGGAGATGGCTCGTAGATACATTCCGTCGTTAGTTGTTTTATCACTGCCACTTATCACTTTATTCTTCCGACCACTCGCGTAGGTGTTGTATAGGTGTGGGTAATTGAAGTTTAGTGTTCAATCAATGTTCTATCTTACTGTGTTTGCTGTGTGTTCGTTTTAAAGTCAATGAACATGTCTAGTTTCATTTGTCGCTGCTTCCACAAACGATCCTATAATTGGTTAGTTTGTTTAATGTTTCGTGTTCATTGTGTTGTTGTGACACACTATTAAGTTCCAATAAGTTGTATATCGTTTAGTGATGCTGTCTGTTAGTGTAACGGTCTGATTGTTCACTTGGTGTAAATTTCACTAAGTCCGATAATGCGCACGTCGGTAAAGTTCACTACCGCGATATGAATGTATTAAGTTTTAAGTTCCTAGTTATTTATCTAACTTCCGAATGATTTGAATAAACAATGGAAAGTTTATGATGTACCGTCTCTCGCACTTGTAGTTAAACTACTTGATAATTGAAATGTAAATTGTCTGAAAATTCTGTATGACTGACTAAAATTTAAGTATGACTGCGTATAAAATTGAGTATAACTGACTAAAAATTGAGTACAACTGACGCTCCGTCTTCCTGGACAGCTAGTTTTATTAATTCGTCCCTACTCAAAATTTTGTCTCTGGCGCGCTTCACGCCCACTTCTTTTCGAGATTGGTCAGTTTTTGATTTTCTCGGAAAATACTGTCCCACTCTGTCAAAATCCGACGTCATAGTTCTTTCGATAGGTTCTTCGTCTCAGTTGCTATGGAAACATCCCTCACCATCAAATTTCTCGCTGGCTGAAGGTCTCTGATAGGTCCTTAGGTCTCCCTGCTCTCCGGCTAGACGATCGTTGAACCCGCTTCGAAGAAACTCTGGCTATAAACAATTTGTCTAACAGCCTATTGTCTGAGTAAACTCTGCGTTTCTATAGATTCCCATTATCTGTACTTACAGTCTTCCTGGCGTATTGTTCTATGCTCTTACCCCTTTTTTCTGGCTATTACTAATTTCGAACATCTGCTGGTCGTTGAAGTCACTCCAACTTTCCCTTCGTAAATTCTTGTCTGTCAATTAGACGATACCTCCAGCTGTGTAACATGACTTTAGTTTTTGTCAGCCTATCTTCCAGTATTGTTACTTAAGGTGCAGCGTTTCCGTTTCATTGTAGTATGGAGCATTACTTGTTTTTGTCGCTTATCGTCTACTGACGTAATACGGCCACATCTGCTACAATTCTTGGTACGGGTGTGAATGTCCTCCTTACTTTGTTACAGCTGCGGAGAGCAATAATTTTGGACGAAACTTTCCCTGTCATCTTACGCCACCAAATTCTATAGTTGGATAGAACTTAATGCGTTTCTATTGTCAAGTCAGCAACGCTTCACTGACACCTTCTCATTACTCCTTATTTATTGCTCCACCGTAAGTCGTTGACACTTGCCTCGTGTGAACGTACTCTGCCGAGGTGAGAATTTAAAAAATTTTAAAATTTTCTGCTCGTTACATATCGTTTGCCATAGAAAATACCCTTGTTAAAACATAAAATGTTGCAGGTAAACTACCCCTTTCCCTTAACCGATCTTCACCAAAAACAATAGGTCTTGAGAACTCTACACTTTAGGGCTGTATGCAAAACATCATTTGATTCTGTTTGAATTTGCGGCTGTTATCGTTTGTCATAGAAAAAAATTACCCTTGATAAAAAACCGTTGCAGGTAAACTACCCTTTTCCCTGAACCGATCTTCACCAAAAACAATAGGTCTTGAGACCTCTACAATTCTGGGCTGTATGCAAAAGAGTAGTTGATTCTGTTTGAATTTGCGGCTGTTATCGTTTTCCATAGAAAAAATTACCATTGATAAAAAAAACCGTTGCTGGTAAACTACCCCTTTCCCTTAACCGATCTTCACCAAAAACATTAGGTCTTGAGTACTCGACAAATCAGGGCTGTATGCAAAACATTATTTGATTCTGTTTGAATTTGCGGCTCATATCGTTTACCATAGTATAACATGAATAAGTTATAAATCTATTGTGCTAACCGCGATTGAATTACTTAATGTGTTAATTTAATAATTTCTTAAATTTATCTAGCCCTTAAGTTGGACGCCATTTTATAACATTCATTTAATATGCGTATTGATAGCACAATAAATAAATTATTAAATATATAAATTTAACGATCACTGACAAGTATGTGTATAATTTAATCTTAATGATGATTCTAACTATCTACGTTCATCGACACATACGTGATATCATTTATTTAATTGAACATAAGAAACTCTTAAATCTATTTGCATTCTTTCAAACTTTAAGTCAATATTCGGGTTGCATTGGTAATAATGAACGCATGTTTCTGGTTAACTAAAATACTAGTTTAATTATCATTTATGACATATTATAATAGTACATAGGATACGTCGCTGTACCTGAAATACATACATATTTATAATAAACAAAGATATATCTCAATATATGCTGAAATAAAGAAAACATACATACATATATAAATCAAATGATGTTACAATTCAATATTTTACTTATTTAATGCGTTCATTAAATCCCAAATAAGCTTTTGTTTATACGTTCATTAACTACTTATTTCAATTTTACTCATTACTTTTCTTAATAATTTCTCAGGTGTGAATTCTTTGAAAGAAACCAGGTCAGTAGAAGTTACAAATTAGAAGTAATTATAATAATGGTTACTTGGTTAGTGAATATCCATTAGTTGTTGACGTAGTCTCGTTCTGGTGATGGAGATGGCTCGTAGATACATTCCGTCGTTAGTTGTTTTATCACTGCCACTTATCACTTTATTCTACCGGTCACTCGCGTAGGTGTTGTATAGGTGTGGGTAATTGAAGTTTAGTGTTCAATCAATGTTCTATCTTACTGTGGTTACTGTGTGTTCGTTTTAAAGTCAATAAACATGTCTAGTTTCATTTGTCACTGCTTCCACAAACGATCCTATAATTGGTTATTTTGTTTAATGTTTCGTGTTCATTATGTTGATGATACACAATATTAAGTTCCAATAAGTTGTATATCGTTTAGTGATGCTGTCTGTTAATGTAACGGTCTGATTGTTCACTTGGTGTAAATTTCACTAAGTCCGTTAATGCGCACTCCGGTAAAGTTCACTACCGCGATATGAATGTATTATTACGTTTTAAGTTCCTTGTTATTTATCTAACTTCCGAATGATTCGAGTAACAATGGAAAGTTTATGATGTACCGTCTCTCGCACTTGAAGTTAAACTACTTAATAATTGAAATGTAAACTGTCTGAAAATTCTGTATGACTGACTAAAAATTTGAGTGTGACTGCGTAAAAATTGAGTATAACTGACCAAAAATTGAGTACAACTGACCTTCGTCTTCCTGGACAGCTAGTTTTATTAATTCGTCCCTACTCAAAATTTTGTCTCTGGCGCGCTTCACGCCCACTTCTTTTCGAGATTGGTCAGTTTTTGATTTTCTCGGAAAATACTGTCCCACTCTGTCAAAATCCGACGTCATAGTTCTTTCGATAGGTTCTTCGTCTCAGTTGCTATGGAAACATCCCTCACCATCAAATTTCTCGCTGGCTGAAGGTCTCTGATAGGTCCTTAGGTCTCCCTGCTCTCCGGCTAGACGATCGTTGAACCCACTTCGAAGAAACTCTGGCTATAAACAATTTGTCTGACAGCCTATTGTCTGAGTAAACTCTGCGTTTCTATAGATTCCCATTATCTGTACTTACAGTCTTCCTGGCGTATTGTTCTATGCTCTTACCCCTTTTTTCTGGCTATTACTAATTTCGAACATCTGCTGGTCGTTGAAGTCACTCCAACTTTCCCTTCGTAAATTCTTGTCTGTCAATTAGACGATACCTCCAGCTGCGTAACATGACTTTAGTTTTTGTCAGCCTATCTTCCAGTATTGTTACTTAAGGTGCAGCGTTTCCATTTCATTGTAGTATGGAGCATTACTTGTTTTTGTCGCTTATCGTCTACTGACGTAATACGGCCACATCTGCTACAATTCTTGGTACGGGTGTGAATGTCCTCCTTACTTTGTTACAGCTGCGGAGAGCAATAATTCTGGACGAAACTTTCCCTGTCATCTTACGCCACCAAATTCTATAGTTGGATAGAACTTAATGCGTTTCTATTGTCAAGTCAGCAACGCTTCACTGACACCTTCTCATTACTCCTTATTTATTGCTCCACCATAAGTCGTTGACACTTGCCTCGTGTGAACGTACTCTGCCGAGGTGAGAATTTAAAAAATTTTCTGCTCGTTACAGTGTCCTCAATTTCGATTTGACGATGTGACCTCTGGGAACAACTCAAATCTAAATTCTGCGCCCTGTACGTCGCCTCGCCGTGTCCATCTTCTTCGGGGAAGGTATACACAATAACCTACTTTCAAAAGCTTATATGACCAGTGGTACACCCCCTTTTGGTTTTAATTAGTTCTCTGAATTTATTGCCAGCTATTTGGGATAGCTGAACGCATTTCACATTGTCGAATTGACATATAAATACCTTATCTTTATAATTTATAAGATAAGTCATAAATTCCATAAGCAATTAAATAATTTCATCAATTGAATAAGATCTTACCTTCTAAAATATCATATTCACAAAATATTATCAAACAGTTAAGCGGTTCAATGTAACCTTTACGTGATATCAAAGAAAATCTCCTATACATATACACCTTTGTGCACTATTAATGATCTTACCAATAAAATCTTTTAAACTCTTATTTTAAAATTAGATTGTTAATTGACACAATCGCTACGTTAACTGTAATTATCTTACTAATTTACATACACGTATAACATTTAGTTTCAATGATTGACCTACTTCATAATACATCATTTATAATCCTAACCTACTAATTACATACATTCACATTAATAAAGTTCATTCACTATCTAGTTCGTTAAATATTATCACTTATCTGATTTAAGTGTCCATTTTTCTCACTTTGTCCTTTTAACTTATCACCATATAAATCAATTAATAGCAATTAAATGTCCTTTACATTCACTGCAATAATTTTATAAAATGTCACACTAAATGTTAATTTATCTTTTTATCTAACATTTAATTAGTGCTTAATTGACTAAATACATTTTGATGTTATGTTTCAACAATTAAAGTACATAACTTTCTTGGATAAGCCAGCTTGAATGATATCACCGCGTCAATTACCCTAACGCAGTTGATTCATCAGCATCGGCTCGCTTCTTAAGACATCTTCTTCTATTTCTTCCTCTTCCTTCATCTTCAATTTTCTGGTTCATAGTAATTTTTCAATTGTCTGGCATTAAATTTTCCACGGAGTTTCTTGTCATCATCGCAATCAACGAGTAGATAAGTAGCTTCTCCGAGAATTTGATGCACTTTATATGGTCCGCAGTACAGTTCGCAAAATTTTTCAATTCTTTTCTGGACCGCGTCCGATTGATGATATGTTCTGATTAACACTTTCTCACCAATGTTGAATCTTGTAATGGTTTTAGTCTCATTACATAATTTTGCTTGTTTTTCTCTCTTCTCCTTCATTTTGATATATATTTGTTTATGATCTACCCCTTTAACTAGGAGCATATCCTTGTTGATGTATTTTTCCCACGCTCTGGGAGGTCTTCTTCCGAGCTGAGCTTCGTACGGTGTTACTTCTATCGTCTCGTGGTACGTTTCGTTAATACAACTCTCGACGATTGGTACGTAACGCGACCACTTTGTATGTTGATCACCAACAAAGATCCTAAATAAGTTCCCAAGCTGTCTGTTGATTCTTTCAGCCAGATTCGCACAAGGGTTCCTTATTGCGGTAAATCGTGGTTGGATATTTAGTTCAGTTAATCCATCTAACCATTTTTTAGATGAAAATTGCGTTCCGTTGTCTGTGATAATCACTCTAGGAGATCCTAGTTCTTCACAATATTGGTGTACTCTCCTCAGTGTAGCGACGGTCGTTGCCCTTCGAAGTGTGAAAAGTCGTACGTATTTGGTAAAATTGTCAACCATTATAAACAGATACCTCACCCCACTAGACGAAGCAGGTAACGGTCCGTAAAAGTCCGCGCTCACAAGGTCACCCTTGCATAACGGTATTATGGCTTTTGTTCCTCCAAACGAATTTCTGTTGCCGGAATCCTTTTTTTTCTGACAAGTGTCGCAAGTCCGTACGTAATTTTTCACCCTCTTTAACATTCCGTCCATGGTAAAGTACTCCTGCAATAATTTGATACATCTCTTCGCACCGGGATGCCCATACATACGGTGTATTTCTGCAATTATTTCGCCAGACACACTGTTCGGTACGTATAGTTTCCATTCTCCTTTGCGTAATCTGTACAATTTCTCATCGACGAATCTATAAAATTTATTTAATTTCTTATCTATACAATTTTCCCTAATCTTATCAATAATATACTTAAGCTTATGATCTTGAATTTGGTGCCTTCCAATATCCATTAGGACCTTGCTTACCTTCTTATCCATTTTGATTGTCAGGTGGTTAATTAAATATTCGGAAATATTGTCACTAATTACTTCTGGCGTGGCATCTTCTGGATTTCTGCTCAGAAGATCAGCAATAATATTGTCCTTACCTCTACAATGGACAATGTCAAATTTGTACTCCTGAATACTTAAGATCCAGCGTGTAATACGCGAGTTGTTTAAATGACATTTATTCATAAAAGTCAGTGCTTTATTATCAGTAATGATGGTTAACGGTTGTCCTAGTATGTATATACGGAACCGCTCAAGACATCTTACAATACACAAAAGCTCCTTCTCCGTAGTGTAATAATTTATTTCCGCACCCTTGAATGTCCTGCTGGTAAAAGCTATTACTCCAATTCTTCCTTCTTCATCCAATTGATATAGTTGTCCGCCATATGCAAAGTTGCTGGCGTCACATTGCATATAATATCTTTGGTTTATTCGGGGAAACTTTAAGATGACTGTTTCTACGAATAACCTTTTAACCTGCTGAAAACACTCATTTAATTCCTGTGTCCAGGTGAATTTCTGTCCTTTCCGTAGCAACTCGAGTAATGGTTTAGTAGTTTCAGCGTATTTGTCTGTAAAACGATTATAGAAATTTGTCAACCCCAGGAAACCTTTTAATTGTTTTTGGTTCCGAGGTACAGGGAACTTCATAATGGCATCTATCTTCTCGTCCGTTGCTCGTATTCCTTGCGTTGTTAGTTGATAACCGAGGTACGCAATTTCTTGTCTGAAGAACTGCGACTTCTCCAAATTGATGGTTAAATTTGCCCTTCTTAAATTAGATAATAATAAGTCTAAATGTAACAAGTGCGTTTCTAAATCTTCTGAATAACACAGGCAATCGTCGACATAAATAATGGTATTTTCTTTTACTTCTTTGTCCAATACTGTGTCCAATCCCCTGGTCAGTGCAGCAGAACTGGTACTCAGGCCAAATGGTGTAACTGTAAAACGATAACACTTGCCGTCGTACATAAAAGCGGTGAAGTTCCGGCATTCCGACTTCAGTGGTACTTGCCAGAAACTGCTAGTTAGATCTACGGTAGATAGGTACTTCATCTCTCCACATCTCGCCAAAATGTCGTTTATTGGAGGGGCTCCCTCGTAGTCCGGGATAGTCACACTGTTCACCTTTCTCGCATCCAAACACAATCGTACGCTACCGTCCTTCTTGATTACCGTAACTAGTGGGTTGATATATGCGCTGTTGCATCTCTCAATGACCCCATACCGTAACATTTTCCGAATCTCCTCATCTACCTTCCCTTTATAGGCTAATGGGACAGGCCATCCTCTCTGGAAGTACGGTGTCTGGTCGGTGACTCGGAACTCGTGGACATACCCATCGATTCTTCCGGGGCATTCTCTGAATAAACTACAATTTCTTATTAGAATCTCCCTTAACCTTTCCAACGTTCCTCTATCTCCGCATTCTATACTTTCTATCTTCTTGTTAATGTTTCTGATGATCTCTTCTTCTTCTTCTACGTCCACCACTTCTATATGCATCATAGGCACCGTGTACGTCGCTTCGTTATCCTCTCTTCTTATCTCGACGATTCTTCTTCCCATGTCAATGAGACACCCTGTTTCTTGAAGAAAATTGGTTCCTAATATGCATGGTTTTATCAAATCTGGTATTATTAGGAAAACACATTCATATTTAATTTCTTCAATATAGATATCACATAATATTTGTTTTCTGATTAGCTTTGATTTATTACCAACTGCGCTAACTATTAATGTGTTAGACATCGGTAATATTTCATAAGGTGTAATGTCATGTTTGTTTTGGTGAAACCACGACTCAGACAACCCAGCTATTACAGATCCAGTATCGATTAACGCTTGTACACTAACATTATTATTGAACTTGATATTTATCTCTGGACACCTGATTATTCGTTGAGAAATTTCTTCATCATCATTACACAACAAATCGCTTCGTAAGTCCGGTAGGATAATATTCGTCTGGTAGTCATTTGTTTTGATGGCTATCTTCGTTAATGGGTGGAGGGATTTTTTTTTTTTCCTCTTCTTGTTGACGATTTCTCTTAGGTTGAATGCCCGATGCACCAGCTGTCGTGTTTGTAAACTCTATTGTGTTGACAGCGTGCCGGTCCGTGTTACGGGGCTGATTATTTATGGCGGGTCTGTCACCCCATGTCTTCTTCTGTATACCGCCTCCTTTGTTCAAGTTACTTTCACCTTCCTTATATGCATTTCTGCCCTCGTTTGCCGCTGCATAGTTCGCTTCTCTATTAATTCTTGGTTGAATCTGTGAATACTCGATGATCAGAGATTCGAAGTTTGGTATCGTCACAATTCCTCTTGTAACCACCGCAAGCTGGATGTCACGCCCAAAGTGACGAGAGATCTTACGTATTAACTGATAATCAGATAAAGTAGGTGTTAACTGCTTACTTTCCAATAAAATCCGTTCAATATATTGAATAGCAGTAACTGGTCCGCGCCAATCAAATCTGCCAAACTCCAAATGGTCCCGAATACTGTCCTGTCGTTCCTGGCCCCAATATTTTAGAGAGAACGCTTCCTTGAATTCTGCGAAGTTTGATATCTGGTCACGTATCACTCGCCACCAAATTCCTGCGTCTAACTCCAGATGTTTGCCAATCCACTTGATATTGTCAGCGGGATAATATAACTCTTGAACTTCGGACAATTCTTTGAGGAATTCCATAGGGAATCTGTCTGTGCCATTATATTTGAGATCATTGTGGTTAGGTCCGTTAAATCGATTTAATATTCCACAATCACCTTCCATCAGTTGTCGCTGTAACCTCTCTTGGTTTTCTCTTACCTTATTTAAATGTCCTTTTAATTCTTCGATCCTAGTTGTCTTTTCTTTCGTAGTCTCGTCCAACTTCTGTTCTGTTGAACGTTGTCTACCGTCTACGTCTTCTAATCTTTGTATAATATTATTATTTGTTCCTTCTTGCTCCTGTTGTCTCTGCAGCATGGTATTGTGCATCTCGGCCTTAAGTTCTTCGTGCTTCTTATTGTAATCCTTAACGTGAACATCGAACTTGTGATTAATCTTTTTAACGGTCGTCTGGGTAGAGTGTACCGCCGCCATCCATTCTTGTCGATCATTATCTTGTTTTTCTTGTATTTCTACGTACTTCTTGTCAGCTTCCTCTCTCAAGTCCCTCACGATCTCATCTTGCCTTTTCTGTAATTCATCGACCTTTCTTTCCCAAGTCTCCTGGTAGTCACGTATCTCGGACCTTATTTGTGTCATCTCTTCCTCATGCTGGTCGAGTTTTTCATTTTGTTTTTCTAACTTTTCACTAATTAATTGAAGACTTTCTTCTCTAATTAATTTAATATTTTCTTCTAGTTTCTTGCTTCGTTCTTCTTGTTTTCTGTTACTTTCTTCGCTAATTAATTTAATATTCTCGTTCTGTTTTTCGTTCTGTTGACGGATGAATTCCATCAACATCTGTATAGTTCCATCCTCTAGTTTTGATGTCTGTCCTCGCGCCCTATCTTCTGGACTCTCCACCACACTACTTGGTCCGCTAGGCGTAGTATTGTCCTCGGTATTTACTGCGTCTAATTGGTTATTAATGTCATATTCTACACTGTCTGAATTGCTCGCCATCTTAGCCCTACTGCGTGTAATCATTCAAACTGACTTACACTAATAACACTTATCTAACTTCTACTTCTAAGGCACTACTTTTCTACTACTTCTACTGCCTGTTCTTTACCTAAGCTGTACGTGTTAACAATCTGTGTTAATACGTATCATACCGTGCGAATGGGCGCCATTTTATAACATGAATAAGTTATAAATCTATTGTGCTAACCGCGATTGAGTTACTTAATGTGTTAATTTAATAATTTCTTAAATTTGCCTAGCCCCACGTTGGGCGCCATTTTATAACATGAATAAGTTATAAATCTATTGTGCTAACCGCGATTGAATTACTTAATGTGTTAATTTAATAATTTCTTAAATTTATCTAGCCCTTAAGTTGGACGCCATTTTATAACATTCATTTAATATGCGTATTGATAGCACAATAAATTAATTATTAAATATATAAATTTAACGATCACTGACAAGTATGTGTATAATTTAATCTTAATGATGATTCTAACTATCTACGTTCATCGACACATACGTGATATCATTTATTTAATTGAACATAAGAAACTCTTAAATCTATTTGCATTCTTTCAAACTTTAAGTCAATATTCGGGTTGCATTGGTAATAATGAACGCATGTTTCTGGTTAACTAAAATACTAGTTTAATTATCATTTATGACATATTATAATAGTACATAGGATACGTCGCTGTACCTGAAATACATACATATTTATAATAAACAAAGATATATCTCAATATATGCTGAAATAAAGAAAACATACATACATATATAAATCAAATGATGTTACAATTCAATATTTTACTTATTTAATGCGTTCATTAAATCCCAAATAAGCTTTTGTTTATACGTTCATTAACTACTTATTTCAATTTTACTCATTACTTTTCTTAATAATTTCTCAGGTGTGAATTCTTTGAAAGAAACCAGGTCAGTAGAAGTTACAAATTAGAAGTAATTATAATAATGGTTACTTGGTTAGTGAATATCCATTAGTTGTTGACGTAGTCTCGTTCTGGTGATGGAGATGGCTCGTAGATACATTCCGTCGTTAGTTGTTTTATCACTGCCACTTATCACTTTATTCTACCGGTCACTCGCGTAGGTGTTGTATAGGTGTGGGTAATTGAAGTTTAGTGTTCAATCAATGTTCTATCTTACTGTGGTTACTGTGTGTTCGTTTTAAAGTCAATAAACATGTCTAGTTTCATTTGTCACTGCTTCCACAAACGATCCTATAATTGGTTAGTTTGTTTAATGTTTCGTGTTCATTATGTTGATGATACACAATATTAAGTTCCAATAAGTTGTATATCGTTTAGTGATGCTGTCTGTTAATGTAACGGTCTGATTGTTCACTTGGTGTAAATTTCACTAAGTCCGTTAATGCGCACTCCGGTAAAGTTCACTACCGCGATATGAATGTATTATTACGTTTTAAGTTCCTTGTTATTTATCTAACTTCCGAATGATTCGAGTAACAATGGAAAGTTTATGATGTACCGTCTCTCGCACTTGAAGTTAAACTACTTAATAATTGAAATGTAAACTGTCGGAAAATTCTGTATGACTGACTAAAAATTTGAGTGTGACTGCGTAAAAATTGAGTATAACTGACCAAAAATTGAGTACAACTGACCTTCGTCTTCCTGGACAGCTAGTTTTATTAATTCGTCCCTACTCAAAATTTTGTCTCTGGCGCGCTTCACGCCCACTTCTTTTCGAGATTGGTCAGTTTTTGATTTTCTCGGAAAATACTGTCCCACTCTGTCAAAATCCGACGTCATAGTTCTTTCGATAGGTTCTTCGTCTCAGTTGCTATGGAAACATCCCTCACCATCAAATTTCTCGCTGGCTGAAGGTCTCTGATAGGTCCTTAGGTCTCCCTGCTCTCCGGCTAGACGATCGTTGAACCCACTTCGAAGAAACTCTGGCTATAAACAATTTGTCTGACAGCCTATTGTCTGAGTAAACTCTGCGTTTCTATAGATTCCCATGATCTGTACTTACAGTCTTCCTGGCGTATTGTTCTATGCTCTTACCCCTTTTTTCTGGCTATTACTAATTTCGAACATCTGCTGGTCGTTGAAGTCACTCCAACTTTCCCTTCGTAAATTCTTGTCTGTCAATTAGACGATACCTCCAGCTGCGTAACATGACTTTAGTTTTTGTCAGCCTATCTTCCAGTATTGTTACTTAAGGTGCAGCGTTTCCGTTTCATTGTAGTATGGAGCATTACTTGTTTTTGTCGCTTATCGTCTACTGACGTAATACGGCCACATCTGCTACAATTCTTGGTACGGGTGTGAATGTCCTCCTTA
This sequence comes from Magicicada septendecula, assembly GCA_034769895.1. Lineage (NCBI taxonomy): Eukaryota > Metazoa > Arthropoda > Insecta > Hemiptera > Cicadidae > Magicicada > Magicicada septendecula. Next base: position 88,684,689 of record CM068368.1, read on the forward strand.
CTTTGTTACAGCTGCGGAGAGCAATAATTCTGGACGAAACTTTCCCTGTCATCTTACGCCACCAAATTCTATAGTTGGATAGAACTTAATGCGTTTCTATTGTCAAGTCAGCAACGCTTCACTGACACCTTCTCATTACTCCTTATTTATTGCTCCACCATAAGTCGTTGACACTTGCCTCGTGTGAACGTACTCTGCCGAGGTGAGAATTTAAAAAATTTTCTGCTCGTTACAATAGAAAAAGTAAAAATTACCCTTGATAAAAAACCGTTGCTGGCAAACTACCCCTTTCCCTTAACCGATCTTCACCAAAAACAATATGTCTTGAGTACTCTACAAATCAGGGCTGCATGCAAAAAATTATTTGATTCTGTTTGAATTTGCGACTGTTATCGTTTGCCATAGAAAATACCCTTGTTAAAACATAAAACGTTGTTGGTAAACTACCCCTTTCCCTTAACCGATCTTCACCAAAAACAACAGGTCTTGAGAACTCTACCATTCTGGGCTGTATGCAAAAGAGTAGTTGATTCTGTGGATGATGTGTTGAAGACTTCGGAAGAATGGATGTTAGTTGGTAACACTGACAGGGCAATGGCTAGGAGACATTGGAGAAGATTGGTGTTGGAAGCCAGTGCTCATATTGGGCTAAAGTAGTAAAGAAGAACAATAATTGGGAAAATGGGCAAAGAGAAGGACCTACACAAACTTAGAATTAAAAAAAATATTGACAAAAATACTGTCAAGAAATATAGGCTTGTCTTGTCTATACATTACACATCAGGAAATCAATACATGTTGCTTCGTTATCAAAACACAACCTTAAATACTAAAAGTAAAAACTATAATATTTTAATGTGGATACGTAATCTAGGTCTTAGCTTTCTTTAAGGCAGTATAAAATATGTAATTATTTATGACTTAATATTTTTTTAATAATTACACGTAGTAGTCGCAAATAAGATAATGTATTTTAAGTTTTACGTTTACAATATATAATTTCATCATACAAATCGTTAGGTGCGAGATCTATCAATGTTCTGATGAAATAATAAAGCTTTGTTGTGTTTCTGTCTCTAATAAGGAATAAATCCAGCGTTTTAACATTCCATTGACATAACATTCGGGGTGAAATTTGTAATACTATGAGTGTCGCAATTGTAACAGCAGTGCGTGATGGCAGTGTAAGTGTGGGTGTACATGATAAGGAAGACCAGTCCTAATTAGTTGAAAAAAAAAGTAATTAGAAACATAAAATTTTGATCGTTGCATTAAAAATTCCGAACCATACTTCTGGAAGTCAAGAAACGTCACTTCCTAAGTCTACGTCCACGGGGTGCAATAACAACACCGAGTGGGCGGACTTCGTGACTTCGGACCATCTCCATACAGCACGGAAACATTTACTGCAACAGACGCCTGATTTGAAAATTTTGACAATTAAAATTTTGGAGATGAAAGGAAGATTAGAAGAGTCTAAGAATTGAAGGAAGAGAGAAAGGAAAGTTAAAGAAAAGGAAGAAAATGACAAGGAGGTCAGTGAAGAATCCAAGTGGAATTCTACGAGCACTATAATTTGTAACGGAAAAAGAAACGCTGCAGAATATTAACGAACTTTAGCAATGAATATTTAAAAAATAACGAACAATGCAACCATAATAATAAATGATTGCATTTATTAATGATCTAACGACAGTAAAAAAATCGTTGAAGTGTTGGTTTGTCCTAAGTAGTTAAACAAATCTATAATTTGAAACATAAAATTTTGATCGTTGCATTAAAAATTTCCGAACCATACTTCTGGAAGTCAAGAAACGTCACTTTCCAAATCAACGTTCACGGGGTGCAATAACAACACCGAGTGGGCGGACTTCGTGACTACGGACCACCTCCATACAGCACGGAAACTTCTTATGCAACGGACTTTGACGTTGTGATAGAATTTTATCACAACGTCAAATCTTGAAGAAAGGAAGATAAGAAGAATCTAAGAATTGAAGGAAGAGAGAAACGAAAGTTAAAGAAAAAGAAAATGACGAGGTGGACAGTGGCGAATCCAAGTGAAATTCTACGGGCACTAAATTTTGTAACGGAAAAAATAACGTTACAGATTTGAACGAATTTTTGCAATGAAGATTTAAAAAATAACGAATAATGCAACCGTAATAATAAATAAAGGCTAACGACAGTAAAAAAGCGGTGTTCGAAAATTTTTAGGCTTCAAAAAGTAAAATTTTACTTGTTGCATTAAAAAATTTCGGAACCATATTTCTGGAAGTCAAGAAATGTCACGGGAGTAAGTCAAAGTAAGTCACACACAGAGTGGGTGACTTGTGTGATAACGGACCACGAAAACGTTTAATGCAACAGACAACACCGGATACGACAATTGTAATGTTGTGATGCAATTTTAAACCTGAAAAAGTGGAAATACAAAATCTAAATTGGAATTTTCAAAAACATGAAATTTGAAATCTAGTTTTAAATTAACTCTCACTAATTTAACTTCTAATCACTAGATCCACCACTGTGACCGGATGAAGTGTAGGGTGTGGGCGAATGGGGTGAGTGAACACGCCTGTGCTTCAACGGCGACACTCATAGCGATAAATATTCCCATTAACCTGAAGTATTATGTAGAAGAACTATAAAACGCCAGCTTACTCTTTACTAGAGACATCTTCCTCTGTGCCAGTCGCAAACGTTTTAACAATAAATATGCCCGACGTTGTGTGCGTCAATTTAACAATATAACGAGTTGTACCCGTTTACGCCCAGCGATGGACGCCAATTTAACACTAAATATGCCCGACGTTGTGTGCGTCAATTTAACAATAATTTTTGTTTATTCTCTTTATCTCAGGGTTAAAATAATAATAAATGCTCATTGCTACTGATAACTCTTAAATTTATTCACATTAGTTTGCTATTACTTGTAAATATTAAAGTAGCACAAAATTCTATGTACTCATTAGTACTTGTAAATATATAAAATTAACACATTACCAAAATTTAATACTCATGGCTAAATCGTAAATATCAAACAATAATACATTAATAACATTGAATACTCATTAAATTGTACCTGTCAAAATAATACAGTAATAAAATTGAATACTCATTAAATTGTACATATCAAAATAATACAGTAATAAAATTAGTTATCCAAACTCTCAATCTAATAGTTGCATATTAATGATCATTCATCAATTGCGTTTAGTACATTAAGTAAATTATAATGTTTAGCCTCATCTTATGAATTCTTAATATGAATATCTCTTAAGCTGTTACTATATTTTGTAATTACGGATTCATTTAGAACTTGGAAATAAACATTACTCCAAACTGATAAACAGTGATAATTTTACTTCTACACAAACTTTAGAATCGATTTCTTTAATTCCTTTACGATTACTTTATTGAATTTTATTGTGTGTGGATTCTTTGAGATGACAGACAGTGGATCTAAATTAATTAAGACATGTTTTACTATACTTGGTATTCGAATATCCAATCACTCGGTAGTTGCGGTGATGATTCCCCCATGTCGATCGTTCTAGAATCGTGCAGATAACTCCTCCAGATGATAGATGGCACTGGATGAATTCCACGATGTCACTCACAGACACTTCACTCACCAACTCCACGCATTCGGATTATAATTTATGAATAAAAGTTAGCGTTCTCTGTTGTACATCAGATCTGAATTAATATCACGCACCATTGTTGCGGTATGTCTGGTTATTAAGTGTTCATGAATGTAGTTTGTGTTGTTAATCGTTCTTAAAAGTTATTGTTGTAAAGTGTTTTTTTTTATACACTGAAATTACATTATTGTCTGATTTCTATTTGTTTCAGTTAATGTTCACTGGTAGGCTAATAGTGTGACTCTACTTCATAGTTCGTTTGCTTGTAATGACTGTATTAATTTGTTATAAGTTCGAAAACTACCTTCTCACACTGTGTATCAAATTATTCTAAGTTCGTTAAAATGCTAATTTCTCTCGTCACCGACTTCACTCCACTCTCGTCCGAAATTTCGTTAGAACTCCTCTCGCGTCCGTATTTTAGTTATTACTCCCTTTGAGCGCGTTCCTGTCTCCTTCCTATATTTTCCTTACCAAATCTCCCACCAGACTTCTGATTCCAACGACGCCGTGTCCTTATTGGTTTCATGTTTTTCCCTCCAAGTCCAAATACTACCCATCTTTTCAAAGGCGTTCTCTGATAGGGCTTCTGGTTCCCCACCAGATTCTTCCCTTGCTTCGTATTTTGAGGTCGTCGACGTTTCCAGCCAACGCAGCAATAAATTGTATCTGTCGTTTTTTCTAAAATCTTCAGTGACAACTCTGAGTTTCTCTTCCATTTTCATTGTTTCTTAACTTCGTCGCTCTGCCGTTATTATCTATTGTTGTTCAAGGGCCTCGCCTACCCTTCTTTGAAAGTTGGTTTTTTCTTTTAATTGCCAGGCAACACCCCATCCTTGAGTTTGGACGTACTCTCTGCGCTTTCGTTTCCAAGTAAGGTCAAAACCCTGTCATCGACCGCTGGAGTCCTTCAAATCAATCCACCCTTCGTCGCTTTCTCCTGACAGCTGGCGTACACATGTTTGCTTGACCATTGTTAAGCCTTTTCTCCTTTAATGGCTCTGTACACATTGTATGTAGTTTTCTATGGAATCAATGTGTTTTCACAAAAAACTGGTGTTCTACGTACCCGGAGCAGTGAACTCTGTTAACAGGGTACGCGTCGCAGCTGTCTACGAAATTTATGACGTGTCCGTCACTACAGCTTGCCTGCTCGTTCCCCTTTTGTCCCTTACAAAATATGTTTTCCACACATACACCCTTCGTTATTGCTTTCAGCGACATTCCTTACTGCAAATTATAAAATAAAACTTTTCGAAATTTTTTTTTTGTGTTATATTGTCCCCAAATTTTGTCAGTTTGGATGGACTCTGTACATCCAAAATTGATCCAAAATTTTTACGCCCTTTCAGTAAGGTTTAAATGCCAAAATCTGCTTTCCAATATGTGTACTTTGTGTTGCCTTGTAGTGGCTCGTTCTTCATTGGACCTAGTATAGTGTTGTTTACATTTACTCGTTGACCTATATTCTCAGCGTAACAGAAAAAGGTTCGTTACATAATGGTAAACACACCCCAGCCCCCTAAAGTACTTTCGCTTTCAACATTCTAAGTGAATCCGTTTTTCTTTCACTCTAATTAACATGTTATTATATTTACAAATTTATATTTAGTCAAAATCTTAAACTAAATTTGTAATTCTCCTTAACTATTCTTCATATAATATTTCAATATCTACAAAATTCAATTACACAAATTATTCGATACTGGTATTAATATTTCTTGCCTTTAGGATTAATTTTCTTTGTATCCTTTAATACATCTAATTTTTATGTCACAACTTACTAAAATTTGCATCAATATCTCCAAATTAATTGGCTTTAAAAAAAAACTTACCACATATATATAGAATTCTTAGTGACCATCATACTTTCTATCATCACTACATTATAAACAGCACATTGGTATTAATAATAATAATACGTATTTCTATATCCTAATTCACTATAGTTTTCTAACCTATTTTATTATTACTGTCTCTGGTTATTCCATACTTTCTGATATCTCGCTAGCATTTTCACTAAAAAAAAACTTTTTTTCTTTTCTATTTACTAACATTTTGGAACACAATTATATTATACAATTTTATACTAAGCTTGTAAGTTGTCCTTACTTAAGCATGATCTTAAATACACACAACTTAAATATTTCTCTCACAATTCTATTAATTGTCTTCACATATATATCATTTAAACATTTACCCTTCTATCTTCTTCACTCTTATTGACATCTATTATCATTCATTTTTTTATTCATAATCATTAACATGACATTTATTGACTATGACAACTAATCATTAAAATAATTCATTTTATACACTTGCTTTCTTATTTCTATTTTCTTTTATCTCGTGTTACTACTAAGACATTTCATTAATTGTTCTAGCAAATTATAATAATTCTTTTACATTTTTGATAGGCCCTCCTAAGACGCTGAATGATATTTCTATTTTAAACAACGCAATTGCAAACGATCTACCTACCAGGCATCTGGACATTATTACATAACCCCGTACCCCTTTACTTGCAGTTCCCAGAGATTGGATATCGGTGCTTTGGGTATATTCTTAATAATCCCATTCCAAGCATTCCTTAATCACAGCTACTTCAGCCTTCTGGTGCCTTTTGGTCGAGGAACTCCCATTTTTTTTTCGGGTTCTTCATGTTGTCATGCCCTGGTGGTGCTTTTGTTTCAATCCATATCACTTATTTCCTGGGTATGCATAACTCTCATTTGTTTATCCATTCGTGACCTTCATTCCTTAATGATCAATTTCCTTCTGCTCCTTCGTATAACTCATCTTACTATTTAATTCGCTATTAATTTTCTTCATTAATATTCCGTGCTTTCACGGCGATGTTTTTATTTACCATTTATTTAATTTTATTCATATTATATTCATATCTATTTATTTTCTTCGGTTAATGTAATCTTACACAACCAGTCTTATCTAAGGTATTTTACCCAATATTATCTAACTTAATTATTAAATTTTCGGACATTCTTAAGATTGTTTTCTTTAATCCTTTACATTTTATTACTTTTAATTTTCTATTTGTGGAGGCATAGTTGTACGTTTTGTTAAGTGAGTTCCCTTACAACACATTTTGTTGGTAATTAGAGTCAGCTGCATGGAACTAGTATCGTCAAGGTCACACCGCTTACTTACAGCGTTGCCACTAAGCAACAGTTTCCCTTTCTTCCGAAAAATGCTACACTTTCTAGTAAGTAAGCCTACTTAATGTAAAGAATATAACAAAGTGAGAAAGTTTGTAATACATGCATTAGAGTACATTGTTACATTGTCAATAATTCTTAATAATAATTACATCACAATTAATATATTGTTAATAATTAATTAACAATTAATTTCCGTATCTTATACATAACATTCAATTCGACGCGTCAGCTATAGTTTGAACGAATTTTATACGCATCCTGTGTCTTAAGCTTGCCCCATTTAATTATTGAAGACACCGCACTATTCGTGACTCAGAAAAATATTCTATTTTTATTTCCTGCGCTGCTTATTAATTAAGTAAAAAAATTAGAACTATACTATAAGATGTTACATGCACAAGTAGCATAAAAATAATGGTATGTATAAACGTGAAACGAATTGGATTTCTTAAGAAAATAAGGATAATTTTATAAACAACAAATACAAATGTCTCATGAAATAAATTTAAAATTCCTTATTTATTTATATATATATATATATTTAACTTAAATCTTTAAATATAGAATTTAAATTTATAATTCTATATTTTATGCATTGTCCTTACTAATTTTATAATTAAAATTTTCCTTATTTTATGAACTATAGAATTCCTTATGACTATTATAAATAAGCAGTATGTTGAAAAACTCACCTTAAATAGGGTTAGTCACACAATTATCACTTTGCAAAGTGATAGCACAGAGCACATTCATAACACTCCTGAAGAAAACACGCACACACGGTTTTTTATGTTTCAATAAAAATAGAAAATACTACGCTTCGCTATAGACACGTTTACCACCTATATACACTTTTTAACACTCCTGCCTTATTCGTCTTCGGATTCACTGGACTCAGGTTCGCTGTCACTACTCACACGTAAGTGTATGATGAAGGGCTCCACTGTGGTGTCTCTCGTGCACTGCTTTTAGTAATCGGCTTCTTGTAGTGCCTCCGCATGTCTTACGCACTTCTCCCAGTCTTCCTGAGTTATCCTGTCCAAAGCTTCGTGTGCAAGTTGTTCAATATCGGCCAATCTGAAAGTCGTATTCTTGTTTGCAACATACCGTTTAACTTGGGCCCATATCAGCTCGATCGGATTATACTGACAATGATATGGTGGCAGGCGCACTACTGTATGTCCCATTTCATTTGCCAGTTGATCCAATTCGTACGTCTTCTTGGCCGTTCGGATCTCTTCTTTAGAAAGAAGTTCATCCCTGGTTTCAGCTGTGGAAAATGAAATTCTCTTCTTACGCAGCCACTCCATGATATCCGCTTTACGCCAGTTTGAACATGGTGGTTTATCTATTTGTACAGAATGATAGCTGGCATTATCCATCACGATGACAGAGCCTTCTTCCAAGGAGCGCAACATACCAACAAACCAGGTCTTAAAAACTTCAGCATTCATTTCTGTGTGGTAGTCAGATGCAGCTGAATGCTTACTGCCACGAAAGACAAGTTTGGCACCTGCTATGAAACCTGTACTTGCGGATCCAGCATGTGCAATAATCAGCCGGCCACCTCTACCAGTAGGTACTTTCAGCCCACCGTTCCCTCTGGAGTCTTGCCAGATGTATTTATTCGTATGATTCTGTGATATCCAGGTTTCATCCAAATAAATTATAGGCCTGTTGTCCTCCGTACGATGTATATGCATGGTTCTCAAAAACTTCGCTCTCAAGGCAGCAATGTCTCTGCGCTCCATTAAAAATTTTCGTCCATTGTTGCACTTCTTAAATTTAAAACCAAGCACTTTCAGAAGGCGAAGTACGGAGGCTTCTGAACCAGAATAATTGATTTTCTGACAGAGATCAGCTCGAATTTTGCTTGCAGTGGGGTATTCCCCTCGGTCGTAATATTCTCGTACGGTCCTGCGGACTATTTGTTTATTAAAATCGTCCAGTTCAGTGTTTTTGTGTTCCCGTTTATACCCTTTCCTTGGAGAACTGAACACAACACTCACGCCTTGATCATCTGCCGAAGCAACGGTATTGCTAATACGTTGCACCGACTGTTCAGAAATGCCACAAGCTTCCGCTGTCAATTTTCGAACTTGCGCAAAGTTTATGTTCCTCCTGGCTTCTTCATTATACGCAAGATTTTTAAAAAACTTGTAAACGTTTGCTATGATGACTTTACTTTGTTTTCTAATGTCCTCTCGGCCCGCACGTACACCACCGCTGCTTGTACTCGAACTAAATGTAGGATACTGTTCCTCAATATCACTCATAATAAATACAAATTATTGAAATAAACTAATACACACACTGTCTACAATAAAGACGTCAACCGTTCACATGAAACGCACAAAATGTCTGTCAACAATACTAAGGACGATAAATATTTTGGATGTTCGTCTCTTCCTCACCTCGTCCACCCAACCTACTTGGAATGGGGTACTGTAACTGAAATGGGATTGGCTTTTGTCACAACAGCGACAATTTTGTTTACAGAAATTGCTCAGTCCTATTTATCTTTGTGCAACGGAAGAAAGGTAGTAGCGCGGGCAGTAAACATACACATTTTTGAGGGGATTATAAAATGACAAAGGCATTCATAAAAGTGTCAGACAGCAATATTTACCGAAAAGACATGCCGACAGGGTATACGCAATGTGCATACCAAATGTGTACATATACCTAACAGAACTTCCGAACCATATGGCTTAGGAATGACCGTGTAGAGAACAAAAACAGATTCATTTACAAAAGGGAAAAGACCGTGAGTATGAAAAAATTAAAGCGACAACAGCAGGCAAGGTCAGCTTTCTCAGACAACTGTCAGTCTGTAGGATAACCGCCCATGAAGAAAACAGTAAAACTTTAATAAGTAAGTGCACTGTACGGAAATCACAAAATAACTGACCTAATGGTACTTCGTAAAGTTAGGGTGTGTATTGCTAAAAGGTTTAGATTCTAACATAAGAAAAACCAGTGCAGTATAAATAGTAGTTTCAGAGAACTGCAAATCGTAACAAAAAAAAAGCCAAAGAAACAGAAGAAACGCAAAGATAGAAATTCTGTAGATATTTACGCGACAACAAAAAATATGTTCCCGACTCACACAAATTTTTAGAGCTCAAATACTGGCGCCCAGAATTTAACTGAGTAGTGTTACCCACAACTAATTATTCCTGATAAAACAAATTCATTTACGCGATACGCATAAATAAATTTGAAACGAAGAATATAATGTGGATGTATGAAATTTGTTTTCGTAACACTGCTAAAACGCTACACACTGTACTAGCCGGCAACAACGCTGGGCGAGGGGCGTGGAGGTAACAGGGAGAAGCAGTGAAAGTGAGTGACCTTGACGATACTACTTCCATGCAGCTGACTCTAGTAAGGGTAGTAAGGGTATTGAATGCGTGAGTTTCGTTTCACACTTACCCTGCAGTGGGTCGTTGACAGCTAAGGAATTTATGACCTCTCGCTCTCTCTCTCTTTTATGACAGTGTTGAAAGTGGTTCTCTCCCTCCTTTTTTCGACAACTTTCCCCGGTCATATTACCATTATTTATGTACGCGCTGGGTTTTTTTTGTCGTTTCTTCTTTTCAACCCTCTTACAAATACGTTTTTGACAGCTTGTGGCGTTTTAATTATTTTCGTTTTCCTGTCCGCGTACTCACATAATGATGTTTTGTTTTCAAGACTTCTAAGACATCTCATCTCGATCGCTTGAAATCTGCCTTTCGTTCTCATACCAATCTTCACAATATTCTTGAATAGTCCAGCAAATTTCATCCTTTTCTTCTTTCGTGCTAACGCATTTCGCCCTTGATACTCATCAGAACGGTTTTTCATTTTCTTAATCTCAGGTTTGGTTTCAAAATTTTTACGTACTTCCCCAGTCCTACTTCTAATTTTTCTATCAGTACTGGTAATATTAATTGTAGTTCTCAATTTTTTCTTTTTAGTTCTCTGCTTTTCTTCAGCCTTCGTGTTAGCTGACTCAATTCTCAGGTGGTAACCCTCATACACATTACCATTTGCTTCCAACGCACGATATGCACTATTTTCATCAGTAAAACGTACATATGCATGGATATTTGTTCTGTCTTTATGAAACTCTTTCTTAATAACAGTACGTCTTTTGGGAAATCGTGGATCAGATACTGCAGCATATCACAATCTCGTATTTACAACCGTACCAAACTTTCTGAAATATTTGATTATTTTCTTTTTTGTAGTTGTGTTTGGTAAGTTGCTAACAAACACAGTACAAGTGTCTTTATCACCTTCATATCTACCATTAATAATTGTAGAGCTTTCTTTTGACCTTGAAGCGTGTTGTGCAGACAATGCTTTAGTTGTTGAAGATTGATACTCGGTGTCAATTTGATCCATAGTATTTCCATCTAAATTGTTTTCTTCCAATTTTTCTGATTGTTTTTGTAAATCAGTACCCACCTGGTGGTTTTGTCCTCGTAAATCTCTTCTCATTAACTCTATTTCTTTGTCTAATTTCTCGACGAGTTGTTTACCTTTCTCTTCATTCTGTTTTTTCGTTTCTTCAATCTTCCTTATTGTCTCTTCATGTTGCATTTTTGATTCTTCAAATTTTTTTTTGATTCTTCAAATTGTTGTTTCATCAATGCCATTAACATTTGAAAATTTGCTTCAGATAACTGCGACTGTGATTGCGGTCCCCCGGCCCTAGTTCCTGCACCGGTTGTGGAGCTTTCTTCGTTCATTGCGTTTTCGTCCTCAGGCTGCTCATAGCCCATCTGGTTATTGACATCAAACTCATTTGAATTCTCTCCACTAGATGCCATTTTAGCTTGACTTCGGGTTATCATTCAGAGACTTAGAGACCGATATACGACAACAATAATATAGCTTAAGCTACTTACATGTACTTATTTTAAACTTATTGCTAGCCACTGTCTGTCACTGCCCTAGCTTACTATTTTATCAAGCCGTGCGGTGCGGCGCCAATTTAACAATAAATATGCCCGACGTTGTGTGCGTCAATTTAACAATATAACGAGTTGTACCCGTTTACGCCCAGCGATGGACGCCAATTTAACACTAAATATGCCCGACGTTGTGTGCGTCAATTTAACAATAATTTTTGTTTATTCTCTTTATCTCAGGGTTAAAATAATAATAAATGCTCATTGCTACTGATAACTCTTAAATTTATTCACATTAGTTTGCTATTACTTGTAAATATTAAAGTAGCACAAAATTCTATGTACTCATTAGTACTTGTAAATATATAAAATTAACACATTACCAAAATTTAATACTCATGGCTAAATCGTAAATATCAAACAATAATACATTAATAACATTGAATACTCATTAAATTGTACCTATCAAAATAATACAGTAATAAAATTGAATACTCATTAAATTGTACATATCAAAATAATACAGTAATAAAATTAGTTATCCAAACTCTCAATCTAATAGTTGCATATTAATGATCATTCATCAATTGCGTTTAGTACATTAAGTAAATTATAATGTTTAGCCTCATCTTATGAATTCTTAATATGAATATCTCTTAAGCTGTTACTATATTTTGTAATTACGGATTCATTTAGAACTTGGAAATAAACATTACTCCAAACTGATAAACAATGATAATTTTACTTCTACACAAACTTTAGAATCGATTTCTTTAATTCCTTTACGATTACTTTATTGAATTTTATTGTGTGTGGATTCTTTGAGATGACAGACAGTGGATCTAAATTAATTAAGACATGTTTTACTATACTTGGTATTCGAATATCCAATCACTCGGTAGTTGCGGTGATGATTCCCCCATGTCGATCGTTCTAGAATCGTGCAGATAACTCCTCCAGATGATAGATGGCACTGGATGAATTCCACGATGTCACTCACAGACACTTCACTCACCAACTCCACGCATTCGGATTATAATTTATGAATAAAAGTTAGCGTTCTCTGTTGTACATCAGATCTGAATTAATATCACGCACCATTGTTGCGGTATGTCTGGTTATTAAGTGTTCATGAATGTAGTTTGTGTTGTTAATCGTTCTTAAAAGTTATTGTTGTAAAGTGTTTTTTTTTATACACTGAAATTACATTATTGTCTGATTTCTATTTGTTTCAGTTAATGTTCACTGGTAGGCTAATAGTGTGACTCTACTTCATAGTTCGTTTGCTTGTAATGACTGTATTAATTTGTTATAAGTTCGAAAACTACCTTCTCACACTGTGTATCAAATTATTCTAAGTTCGTTAAAATGCTAATTTCTCTCGTCACCGACTTCACTCCACTCTCGTCCGAAATTTCGTTAGAACTCCTCTCGCGTCCGTATTTTAGTTATTACTCCCTTTGAGCGCGTTCCTGTCTCCTTCCTATATTTTCCTTACCAAATCTCCCACCAGACTTCTGATTTCAACGACGCCGTGTCCTTATTGGTTTCATGTTTTTCCCTCCAAGTCCAAATACTACCCATCTTTTCAAAGGCGTTCTCTGATAGGGCTTCTGGTTCCCCACCAGATTCTTCCCTTGCTTCGTATTTTGAGGTCGTCGACGTTTCCAGCCAACGCAGCAATAAATTGTATCTGTCGTTTTTTCTAAAATCTTCAGTGACAACTCTGAGTTTCTCTTCCATTTTCATTGTTTCTTAACTTCGTCGCTCTGCCGTTATTATCTATTGTTGTTCAAGGGCCTCGCCTACCCTTCTTTGAAAGTTGGTTTTTTCTTTTAATTGCCAGGCAACACCCCATCCTTGAGTTTGGACGTACTCTCTGCGCTTTCGTTTCTAGTAAGGTCAAAACCCTGTCATCGACCGCTGGAGTCCTTCAAATCAATCCACCCTTCGTCGCTTTCTCCTGACAGCTGGCGTACACATGTTTGCTTGACCATTGTTAAGCCTTTTCTCCTTTAATGGCTCTGTACACATTGTATGTAGTTTTCTATGGAATCAATGTGTTTTCACAAAAAACTGGTGTTCTACGTACCCGGAGCAGTGAACTCTGTTAACAGGGTACGCGTCGCAGCTGTCTACGAAATTTATGACGTGTCCGTCACTACAGCTTGCCTGCTCGTTCCCCTTTTGTCCCTTACAAAATATGTTTTCCACACATACACCCTTCGTTATTGCTTTCAGCGACATTCCTTACTGCAAATTATAAAATAAAACTTTTCGAAATTTTTTTGTGTGTTATAACGTGTCTGTACTGATGGCTTGTTGGAATTAAAATAAATAATTTGTTGAAATATTTTTTGTTTCTTAGAAACAGACTTTTATTTATAACAATAACAATTAGTATTGTTAAAGAAAATTTTACAAAGTTGTATAAATTTGTTTTAATGTTAGTGAGAATGTTAGCCACGCATTGTACGAAAAATAAACATCAATTTCCCGACATTGAAAATATGAAGTTAATTAAAAACATATAAAATGATCAAGAAATGAATATTTTGGAAAATCTTAATATATACAAACGCAATAACAATAATTTACTAATTAAAGAACAAACTCAAGTAAAAACAAAACAACATGATCTATTTAAAATTATAAATTGATTAAAATAAATTAAATATAAACATAAATAATATTCCAATATAACCGACAAAACAGCTGAGTGAGTAAATGAACATTAAAAAATCAAGAAGTAAAATCAAATTAAATAGATTTCTTTTGGTACTCTCCCTTTATCTGATACTACAGTCATTTTCGATATTCCGATAATGCGACTGTTTGGTTTTGATGTTTAGCGAATATCGCACATAATTTCATGTTGTTAAAAGAATTATACAAATTTAAAATTTTTATGTTTGCTGTTGTAGTTTTATTAATTTACCAATTCACAATCGTTAGGTTCTGTATTGTAAGTATTACTGTGTTATAACTATTGTATATACAGTACACATTAAACGTTATGTTTTCGTCAACCATGGCTTTTATGTATTCCAGCAGTAAGCTAAAAACAAAAAACCATTGTCACCTAACCTCACAAATGAAAACAACGCGTATTTTCGCTTTGCACTAAGAAATAGAACAATTTACAATTAGTACACTTCTTCTTTTCCACATCGTAATATATCGATACAATCGCATATTAAAAAAAATCGAAAATGTACTGCAGGATCAGATAAAGGGATAGTTCCTTTCTTTTATGTTAAATCCGATCATTCGTTATTTTTTAATACTGAAATCGAATGAATTGAATTGTTTGTTAATTCATTTATAAACCTCTGATGATACTGATGTGATCAGTGAAACGTGCATCAGGTGTAAATACAATAATAATTTTACTTGCAGAGGTAGTTAACATTTGAAGAACTATACAAAATATAGAGACCTGCAATAAATATATAAGAGTTATTTACAAAATACAGATGAATGAAAACACCATACAAGGTGATGTAAATCATTTCTATAAATTATTTATTAGACGTAATAAACAAAATTAATTAATTGTCTTGGAAACAGCTACTTCAATTAAAAATGCCTAAAACTGAATATTCTTTCAAAACATACTAAAATAATTGTAAATATCGGTATGGAGAACCATACATGACTCCATATTCTAAGATTTATATTTAAAATCATTTTCGAAATGAAATATTACCATAGAAACTACTTCTTTCTACTTACTGCTTCAGCCTTAACCACAGTACTGTGGTCACTAACGTATACCACCTCACGTTATCGCACTCGATTTTCACTGATGATGGAAGTCGATGGCATTGCCGAAATGTCTGGTTTTGTAGAAAACATTGGACTACGGCCAAATATCCCGGGAAGGAATTTTAACAAAAACTACTTTATTTTACCGATAACGTTGTACACATATATATCAGTGGCGAAGTTACATGGAGGCAATTGAGGCAATGCCTACCCTAAAAAATTCTGTAGAATAAAAATTATAAATACGTATGAACTACATAACGTAAAGATTATACATTGTTACTGCGACTGTCAAATTTATTAAACCGAAACGTGCTTTATTGAGCGACCGCTAGATGGTGACAGGTGAGATTCGGCATAGTTCGTTTAAAGCGAATGAGGCAACCTGAACTTGCCTCAGCGTTTTTTGTATACATCGTATGTAAGCAATGTAGTGGTGTGATAGGGAAGTGTAGGGAGGGGGGATTGTCCCGCGCTGTACACATAGAGCGTTGAGGCATGCCTCACTTCTGTGGTCCAAACAGTTAAGTTAAAGCGCCTGTGTTGTTTCTAAGTGTTTATTTTATGCGGTTATTAAAAGTGTCACTGTTATTCCGCTGAACTAGCAGATGATCAAGATTGTTATTTGAATTATTTGTAACATTAAACATATATATAGAAACTAATCAAGTTTAAAAATTTGAAGTTCAATCAGTTGTATTATTGTGTATGACTAATACAAGGATTGTTCAATAGACACATGTATAGAGCTGTAAAGCATTTTTTATTCAACGATTTTAAAAGAAGTCTCCAATAACATTAAGCCATGAGTTCTACTGTTGCGCTAACCTGTAGATTCCCTGCTAGTAAAATTCTTACGGCTGTTTGTGGAATAGTGATTCCTTAAAAAAAATGTAAGATAAGATTTTTGCCTACCCATTCATTAACTACTAGCTTCGCCAGTAAGCAAATTGATGTCCATTTTTTCGGCTTGCACGCGTTATGTTGGTGTGGGTTTCGGCACTTTCCATTTAAAAAGCGTGCAAACGTAAGAAAATAAACATGAGTGAGGCCAGAAATAACGTGAATTGTGTGTGTGTGTGTGTGTGTGTGTGTGTGTTTGTGTCTTACCTGCCTTTTTATTGCCGTATTAAATGAAAACTATTATATTACATTAAAATGAAAAAATTTTAATTTTATTGCCTGGCAACAAAATTATTTTATTTTTAACAATTACCATTGTTCCAAAAAGTTTAAATAAATTTTCAAGTACTTTACTCTTGTTAAAACGTAAAAGGTTGCTGGTAAACTACCCCTTCCCCTTAACCGATCTTCACCAAAATCGGAAGTCCTTGAGACCTCTACAATTCAGGGAAGTATGCAAAAAATTATTTGATTCTGTTTGAATTTGCGGCTGTTATCGTTTGCCATAGAAAATACGCTTGATAAAAAACGTTGTAGGTAAACTACCCCTTTCCCTTAACCGATCTTCACCAAAAACAATAGGTCTTGAGAACTCTACAATTTAGGGCTGTATGCAAATAATCTTTTGATTCTGTTTGAATTTGCGGCTGTTATCGTTTGCCATAAGAAATACCCTTGTTAAAACATAAAACGTTACAGGTAAACTACCCCTTTCCCTTAACCGATCTTCACCAAAAACAATAGGTCTTGAGAACTCTACAATTCAGGGCTGTATACGAAACATTATTTAATTCTGTTTGAATTTGCGGCTGTTATCGTTTGCCAAAAAAAAATTTCCCTTGATAAAAAAAAACCGTTGCAGGTAAACTACCCCTTTCCCTCAACCGATCTTCACCAAAAACAATAGGTCGCGAGTACTCTACAAATTAGGGCTGTATGCAAAACATTATTTGATTCTGTTTGAATTTGCGGCAGTTATCGTTTGCCATAGAAAAAAATCTACAGACACACAGACACAGACACACACACAGACACACAGACAGACACACACACAGACACTTTTCGGAAAACGACTTTTTTTCATGTTTTGAGCGTAGTAGAATCAGAATCTGCAATAATCTCGAACACGATTTTTTTTGCCATCACCATACTTCCATTCCTTAAGGAATATGGAAGTAAAAACGACAAAAATAATAAACTAAACAAATACATTATACAGCCTCAATATAATTTTAAATACGCCTTAGAGAACATGTTACTACCTCAATAAACAGTTAATTAATTTACACCTTCTTTTAGCCAACATGCTTGAGTATCATACTTGGAACAACAAATGTACTAATGTGTTATTAATCCTACATAAACACAAACAAATAAATTTAATACAATCAGTAAAAAACTTACCAATTTTCTAAAAAATAATAAACCTAATTAAAATCCCACAATTTACAAAACTTTCAAAAACTAAACAATGTCCACACTTTTTACCCTAAATTTATCTACCGTTAACTTTACTAAAAACGAAACAACAACTTTAGAAACCTTAAATAAAACAAATCTTAAAAATATAAATCACAATTCTAATACATTAAATTCAATTAATAACTTATATAACAAAATAAAATTCACGCTAGAAGAAGAATCAGTTAATAAATTAAATTACTGTACTTAGACTTAACAATAAATAGAAATTAAAATAGTTTTGATTACTCGATATACAGAAAACCATCTCAAACTGATTTAATAATTCCAAACAAATTTAACCAACCTCCCCAACATAAAATGGCAGCATCCAATTGATTAATATACCGCATACTTATATAGAATTCCATTAAATGAAGAAAGAAAGAAATATTATCAAACAAATATCAATAAAGAATGGATACAAAGTCAAAACTATCAATGAATTAGAAAACAGAATATAACATAAACTCACTAAACAAACGCCCTATAAACCTACACATAAAAATCCATCTATTAATGATAAAATAAATAACTTATACAACCTTTACTTATTACGGAAATATAACTCGTAAATTACGTATTTAAAGATACAAATTTAAAAATATCTTATAGCACAGATAACTACTTGATTAGTTTTAATCAAGTAAAACCTAAAACTAAATTCAATATTCTCAATAAAAATGGAATATACAAAATAGAATACACAGATTGCAATAAATTTTACGTAACTCAGACAAAGAAAAAACTACTCGATAAATACGTTCAACACCGCAATGCTTTTTTAAGACCAAATATATATGCAAATCTAATTTAGCCACGCATATTTAATAAACATCGATTTCCCGACATTCAAAATGTGAAGTTAATTAAAACATACAAAAAGGTCAAAAACTGAATATTTGGGAAAATCTTAATACATTCAAACACAATAACAATAATTTATCAGTTACAGAACAAACTCAAGTAAAAACATAACAAGATGATCTATTTAAAATTATAAATTTATTAAAATAAATTAAATATAAACATATTTCCAATATAACCGACAAAACAGCTGATTGTGTAAATAAATATTGACACAATCGATAAGTAAAATCAAATTAAATCGATCGTTTCTTTTATATTAAATTCGATTATCCGTTATTATTTATAGTTAAATCGAATCAATTAAATTGTTTATTTATTCATATATTAACCTCTGACGACGCTGATTTAATCAGTGGAACGTGAGTAAAGTGATAATACAATAGAATTTTACTTGTGGAAATAGTTAATATTTGAAGAACTGCACATCATACAACTACAGTAATCGTAGGGTTATATACGGTATAATACATAGCCCTACTTTATACAGTACGACATATCGTGTACACACATACACGCGCGCGCGCGCGCGATATATACTTATTTATTAGAGAACTACGACTTGGGAACTTCATTATTTTATAACGTAACGATTCAACAATAAAATCCAAAAACAATTTTTTATTAATTGAAATAAAGATTAATAATGGTAACTTATATAGTAATTTTAAAAGTTAATAGTATAAGGAATACAACATATTATTAATCCTAATCTTCATAAACTTTCTGTAATACACATGACGTAAAATTTCTGTAGGATTTATGGAACATTATAGACGTGCCTTCCAACTAAAGTTTACATTTAGAAAAACAGAAAAAACATCTGGAAAACAATTCAGTCTCAACTCATAGTCTACTTCAGAATTTTCCTGAATTTAATTTCTGAGAAAACTTACAATGGAAAAACCATGTACTCACAAATAAGGAGTTGAAAATATCATAAAATATCTCAGAGCGAGTTGCGTTATGTGCAAATCTTCTTTTCGACTTTCAATCCAAAATAATTACTAACTCCAACCTGTGGAGTCACTCCTTTCCTTACACAAATTTTACGATGTAAGTGTATTTTAATTTCATTCGGTTTAATCAGATCAATTTACCTTTTTTTTTTACGAGGGGTGGAAACATTTGCTGTACAAATCTCCGAAAGGGTGCACGCTTCCAGGGTTTGTGGGTTTGAGTATTATACCCGACCCACTAAAAAATCTTCTCCCATTCCTCTTCTAGGACACTTACCTGGAACTGTTTGACACACTACTTTGGGTTAGACCTATTGTTTATCAGCCCTAGGGCTCACATCTGACTGACTTGTTATCCTTCTAAATTGTGTTGTCCAAAGGTATCTTCTTGGACCAAAGAATCTCTTCTGCGAAGCGTGCCACACAGTTCTAGGTGTCCTCCCCTTGAAGCATCGCTTCAACGATGTTATCCGGGGAGATCTCCTGCCCAATATCATCTTGCAACGATCTTCTATGTTGCTTCCATCTGTCGCAGACGAAGAATGTATGGCTGACATCGTACGCCCCTCCCGGGCAGAACAGGCAATATGGTGACTCGGCCTTTCCAACTTTCTCCAGGTAAGATCGATAAGGTAAGATACCCGTGTCCAGTCAGAAACTGGGTGAGGTAATAGTCGATCTCGCCATTCTTCATCTCCGCCAGCGGCTGCACCTACTTGATGAACCTTCTTGTCCATCGACCTCGCTCTTCTTGCTCCCGAGCTCTACCATCTGGCTTCGGGCCTCTCGGTGTGTAGCTTCACAACCTACCCCCTTCTTCCTCTGAAAGACGATCTTACGTTCCTTGGCGAGAAGGTCAATCTGCATCACTTCAACCATGCGGTAAGCCGATCAGGGCCGGTCCCAGCTCTTCTGCCACCCTGTGCAGTATTTATGAGTCCCGTCCCCTCCCTATTTTAACTCTGAACACTAGACCTACTCTAAAGATACGGCGATTGCCTTCAAATGACGACTAGGAATGTTTGCATTGTTGTGTTTATCAAATAACTAGAACTTTTTCGCGTTTAAGATGCGGGGAACGGCTACAATAAAACTTGTAGAGACAATACAAGGAATCGTGAAACAATAAAAATGTATGCCTATGTGATGACTTAAAATTGAAATACTAACTAAAATTCATTAGGATTGAAATATAACAAAAGTAATGTATCATATACGTCAGTTAAAAAATACTCTTCTAGCTTTTGCAATGGCAAACTACTTTATGACTTCGTTGTAATCAAGTGATTCAGCTAACTGATGTTCTGTAGACACAGTCGCCAGACCACTCAGGCGAGTCTCAGACATACTCGATCTGAGATAAGTTTTAATAAGTTTGAACTTCGAAAAAGTCGGTTTTACGTTCTCTCGTTCACGAGTTTTCGACTCTTCGTTAAACTCCGCTGACTTTATACATAAAGTAATTCTTACTGATCTTACATATTGTGATGAAATTAAGCGAATAATTTTATTTTTCCTTCAATTTCAAAACATAACATCCCGGAATATGCCGCCCTGGGCGGTAGCACGGTTCGCCCCTGCCTGGAGCCGGGCCTGAGGCGGATGCAACTCTAAGCGCACGTTGTCTTTGAACCTGGGCTAGTTTCTTCCTGTAAATCTTACTATTGAGGGAGTCTGCCAACACTTCCGCTCCATACAGTAGGACTGACTGGACAACTGGCATCAAAAGTTTTCTTCTAGTTGACTTCGGGCCGCCGATGTGTGGAAATGAGTACTTGGGATAACATCCTGATACAATAATGCCCGTTTGTAGCGTAATTCATATACGGCAGCCGGTCCTGCCCAACTCTTAAACTAATTTAGTGATACAAAAAGCAGCCATTATGATGATGATGATGACGATTATTATTCTCGCCTGGAAATATTATCAGAATAATACTGGAGAACGAACACTATTGGGAGCAGGTAGCAGCTTACATAGAGACGATACTAAGGCAAAAGAAGGAAGCCGAAGGTGATCTTGCTAGGGCCGCTGACAGAATAGCAGAAAACAGGTAACGTGGACCCGCTGAAGGTTTACAACAGATGAACGTCCTCAGGACGAAGTACAAATGGCACCACCTTGAATTATTGCGAAGTACTGCTGAGTCCGAAGGTGGATACTTGCCGTGGACAACAGGGTTTGTGGTTTTGGTGGGTGCGAGTCCCACACACCGTAGGAGTGCGGACCCTCCTGCGGCGAACATTAGTTTTCCACAGTCTCCCTCGTAAAAAAAAAGAAATTATTATTATTATTATTATTACTGGCAATTCATTCTTTCAAACATCAACAGGCATCAAGTTCAATTATTATTTGTTTCGCGTCCCAAATATACTATAGCCTTGCCCGTCTACCGCATCCAAATCTGAATGCCTGCTAATCGTTTATATGCATCTCTTGAATGCATCTGTTACTAGATCTCTTCGTGTACATGATTTCAAAAAATTGCGCTGCAGATTAAAATTAGTTTTAGTTGCTGGATTATCCAGGCAACCGGCGGATTTTTTTTCTATAAGCGGAAATAAATTTCAGCTGAATAATAAAACGTCTGACCCACTAATCTTAAAGCATTATTTTATTATCTACCGTAAACAATATTGTTTTAAATTTACGTAAGTTATGTAAAGAAGGTATAGCGGAGGGACGGCATGTGTCGCTGCTCGCCGACAGGTATTGTTTTTAACTCGGCAACTGTGGGAACATTTAATTTTGTCGGTAAGTTATTATGTTTGTCTTTATGTTGGGGCGGTATAATTGAAAGCCGTTGTAGGCCTACTCTACTAGCTTAATTAACGACTGTGAAAAATTAGATACTGACGAGAGAGTGCGGGGGCTGTGCGAGACGAAGGGCATGCCCGACGCCCGCTCGTATGCTGCGTCCCGAGCTTCAAATAGAGCTCCTACCGCAGCGACCACAGATGATGCTGGATATATAGGGTGTGGCCTGCTACCGGCCGTGGGTTTTCAATTAATTGAGGTGGGAGTTCGCCGAGGCCGGGTCCAAGATTCGCCTGGCACAGATTGGTAGCGACCGAGGGCGCTAATGAGGTGGCTGCCCTGATATCGGGCGGTGCGGCGATAGAATTTCCGGTACAGTGTCCGTATAGGGAACGAGCACGTAGGGATTTTATTGGAAGTCAGGTAGTGGGCTTTGCATCCCCGGCGCAATCCTCGGTCCAGAAGAGACTGAAGCTTTCGCTTATGGGTCTTGCCAAGTAGGAATCGCGTAGGTAACCATCGGCACCACGTAGGTGGTGACGATAAACTTCCCTAGGCGGCGGGTCACAGAATTACTGCAAAGCAGGGGTCGGAGTGCATATAGTCGATGGGCGGTCTTGCGGGCTACTTGCTCGGAGTGTGTCCACCAAGCGATAAGACTAGCATACGTATATCGGAGATAAGACGTCGATCAAGGTGGAGCCCGAGGTACTTCACCTATAGAAACCAGGGCAAAGGAGTGTCGCCTACTTAGAGTCTGTCAGGGAGCCCGGTACTAACGTCGCCACCCGTGGTGTTTACTGACAGTTCAGCAGCGACTTCTCATACGTATTTTTATGACATTTTTAAATTCATACGTTTGTGGTAATTCATTCCTGAAACTAATCCTGCTGCTGCGCACGAAAACGTGAAAGATGTATACTTGGATTTTGTATAGGGCTATATAACTTTTGTACGTATATAGGTAGGAAACCACAGAAATACTCAGTGTGGATGATACACAGATTATACAAATAAGACCGTTTTTTCAGTACAATTTCTTCTGACGAAATGTCAGTTCGTGTGTATCAGTATTTAAACTGCATAGAATATGCGATCATTAGTTATAGAGTTCCAGTATGTAGGCCTATATACATTGCTACTTTGTAATATCCGGCTTAATTCGAGATATTCACGAGGTCCCTTGATGAGCGTCTTAACGGGGATTAATTGTACTGCTTTACTTTAAACAAACAGCTAATGTTAATAAAGTATTTTCATTACTTTCTGCCCTTTTTTACTTTCCAAGTTCCGTAAGGAAATGAAAGTATGGTGATCGCGAAAAAATCGTGTTCGAGATATGGGCTGATTCTGATTGTACTACCCTCAAAACATGAAGACAAGTCATTTTCCGAAAAGTGTGTGTGTGTGTGTGTGCCTGTGTAGAATTTTTCCTGTGGCGAAAGATAACAGCCGCAAATTCAAACAAAATCAAATACTTTTTTCCATATGTGCCTCAGTTGTGAAGAGGACTCCAGGCCTATTGATTTTGGTGAAGATCGGTTTAGGGGAAGGGGTAGTTTACCTGCAACGTTTTATGTTTTAACAAGAGGAAAGGACTTAATTTTGATGAATAAAGTATCCTGAAAAGAAGGTTATAATAATCCACTGTAGAAAGGTAGATGAAATATCTATAAATGAAAAGGGTAGTTGAAGGGGGAGCGGGTAATTTTCTATAAATGAAAATGATAGCTGTATGGGGAGGGGGTAATTTTTTATATGTGTACTACATTATCGGCAACAAAGAAGTAGTTTGTTGTTAAAATTCCTTTTCAGGCTGTTTGGCCGTGGTCGATTATTCTGCAAAACCAGACGTTTCAGCAGTGCCATCGACTGCTATCATCAGTGAAAATCGAGTGCACTAACGTGATGTGGTATACGTTAGTGACCACAGTACTGTGGTTAAGGCTGAAGAAAGAAGTAGTTTATATGGAAATATTTCATTTCGAAAATGATTTTAAATATAAATCTTAGAACATGGAAGTCATGTATGGTATTTCATACCGATATTTTTATACATTGTGGATTATCTACGGAATTCGGTTATCCGCGCCGAACGGGAGCACTCAATTCCACGTGGATAATCGGGAGTTTACTGTACACAGTAGATGCATGTTCAAACTTACTACATGAGTTAACCACCACTGCCCCCCCCCCCAATATAGCTTACACAAAAACGACACACCAACTTCCATTCAGTAGGGTTAGAAACATTTTTTGTATCAATAGGCTTCCATGTTCTAAGATTTATATTTAAAATCATATTCGAAATGAAATATTTCCATAGAAACTACTTCTTTCTACTTATTGCTTCAGCCTTAAACCACAGTACTGTGGTCACTAACGTATACCACCTCACGTTTACGCACTCGATTTTCACTGAGATAGAAGTCGATGGCACTGCCGAAAATTCTGATTTTGCAGGAAACATTGGACTACGGTTAAACAGCCCGGGAAGGAATTTTAACAAAGAACTACTTCTTTGTTGCCGATAACGTAGTACACATAAAAACTTCTCCCCTCCCCCTCAACTATAATTTTCATTTATAGAAATTTACCCCCACCCCGTTCACTTAACCTCTTCATTTATAGATATTTCATCTACGTTTCTACAGTGGATTATTATGAGCTTCTTATCAAGATACTTTATTTATCAAAATTAAGTACTTTACACTTGTTAAAACATAAAACGTTGCAGGTAAACTACTCCTTTCTCTAAACCGATCTTTACCAAAATCAATAGACCTTCAGTCCTCTACAATGCAAAGATGCATGCAAAAAAATATTTGATTCTGTTTCAATTTGCGGCAGTTATCGTTCGTCATGAAAACATTTCTCTTGTTACAACATAACATGTTTCAGGTAAACTACCCCTTTCCCTTTACCGATCTTCACCAAAATCAACAGACCTTGAGTCCTCTACAATTTAGGAATCTATGAAAAAAATTATTTGATTTTTTTTGAATTTACGGCAGTTATCGTTCGTCATAGAAAAAATTACCCTTGTTAAAACATAAAAAGCTGCAGGTAAACTAGTCCTTTCTCTAAACCGATCTTCACCAAAATCAATAGACCTTCCGTCCTCTACAATTCAGGGCTGTATGCAAAACATTATTTGATTCTGTTTGAATTTGCGGCTCTTATCGTTAGCCATAGTAAATACCGTTGTTAAAATATAAAACGTTGCTGGTAAACTACCCTATTCCCTTAACCGATCTACACCAAAACCAGCTGGTCTTGAGAACTCTACAATTTAGTGCTGTATGCAAAACATTATTTGATTCTGTTTGAATTTGCGGCTTTTATCGTTTGCCATAGAAAATACCCTTGTTAAAATATAAAATGTTGCCGGTAAACTACCCATTTCCCTTAACCGCTCTTCACCAAAAACAATAGGTCTTGAGAACTCTGTAATTCAGGGCTGTATGCAAAAGAGTAGTTGATTCTGTTTGAATTTGCGGCTGTTATCGTTAGCCATAGAAAAAAATTACCCTTGATTAAAAAAAATCCGTTGCCGGTAAACTACCCCTTTCCCTTAACCGATCTTCACCAAAAACAGTAGGTTTTGAGTACTCTACAAATCAGGGCTGTATGCAAAAAATTATTTGATTCTGTTTGAATTTGCGGCTCTTATCGTTTGCCATAGAAAATACCCTTTTAAAACATAAAACGTTGCTGGTAAACTACCCCTTTCCTTTAACCGATCCTCACCAAAAACAATAGGTCCTGAGAACTCTACAATTCAGGGTTGTATGCAAACAATTATTTGATTCTGTTTAAATTTGCGGCTTTTATCGTTTGGCATAGAAAATACCCTTGTTAAAATATAAAATGTTGCCGGTAAACTACCCATTTCCCTTAACCGCTCTTCACCAAAAACAATAGGTCTTGAGAACTCTGTAATTCAGGGCTGTATGCAAAAGAGTAGTTGATTCTGTTTGAATTTGCGGCTGTTATCGTTTGCCATAGAAAAAAATTACCCTTGATTAAAAAAAAGCCGTTGCCGGTAAACTACCCCTTTCCCTTAACCGATCTTCACCAAAAACAATAGGTTTTGAGTACTCTAGAAATCAGGGTGGTATGCAAAAAATTATTTGATTCTGTTTGAATTTGCGGCTGTTATCGTTTGCCATAGAAAAAAATCTACAGACGCACACAGACAGAGAAACAGACACACACAGACAGACACACACACAGACTCTTTTCGAAAAATTGCTTTTTTCATGTTTTAAGTGTAGTACAATCAGAATCTGCAATAATCTCGAACACGATTTTTTTTTGCAATCACCATACTTCCATTTCCATTTCCATTTGACCCTCACTCCATTAATTTTCGCACTGATACTCAAAACCTCTCGTCCAGTTATGCTCAACTTATACACACCGTCAAAACATGAATTTGAAGAAATATTCAGTAGTCTCCCTACAGGATGTGTTGGTCATTAGTGGCCAGCTTGTCGTTGGATATTAATTAGTGTCACACTCCCCCCTAGTGCAAATCTTTCTCAACTGTCTTCCGAACACATGTTACTTAATTTCCTACAAATGTACAAGGGTCGTCTGTTCTGCTTTATAATAAGGTGTTGGTCAGGGAAAATTTACAGTTGTGTGTTTGGCGTCAGCAACAATTGTAAGTGTCTCACTGATCATATTATTTAGTATTAGCTAAGAAACATATAACATTTCTTATAGACACATAGTCGATCAGTTTTAAACTCAGTACAGTGGGCATCTCCGTTGTGCATTTTACACTTAGATGATAAAAATAAGTCAATAAAATAGTGTTATATTTATGTATGGATTCTCGAATGTGTAGTTGACTTGTGAGGTTGTTTTGTCGTGTGTGTGTGTGTGTGTGTGTATGTGTATGTGCGTATGTAATTCTAGCGTGTGTGTATGTACACGTCTACGTGTTAGATTTGTGGTATATATCTGTTTAGAATAGAGTGAGAGAGAGAGAGAGAGAGAGAGAGATATTGAGAGATCATGTGAGAGAGATTATGACCGACATATATTTGAACTACATTGACTATGGTACTCTGTATAGACCAACCAAGTTCCAGGTAAATAACATTGACCAAAAATGTAAATATTAAGTAATAACCTTTTTCATATAATAGATCTGTTATCTATAATGTTGTGTTATAAAGTCTGTAACCCTTTAATACAAGTTGGTAAATCATTTCTGTTATCGTGTGTATAATTCTCTATTTATATGAGGATGATAGTGTAATAAAAATGGTGAGTGTTTTAGAGTGCCAATCGTGGACAATGACAAATGAGAGGGAGAGGAGAGAGAGAGAGAGAGAGAGAGAGAGAGAGAGAGAGAGAGAGTGTGAGAGAGGGGGAGAGAGAGTGATTGAAGAGATATAATGAGAGACAGCGAGAGTGAAAGAGAGAGAGTGAATGAATAGAGATAATGAGAGGGAGAGAGAGAGAGTGTGAGAGCGAAGGGTGGAAGAGTGAGAGAGAGAAGAAGGGAGACAGTGAGTGAGATGTAGAAGAGAGAGAGAGAGAGAGAGTGAGAGAGAGAGAGAGAGAGTGAGTGAGTGGGGTGATAGTGAGTGATAGATCGATTTCAGGTTAGAGTGAGAGGCTGTGAGGACTGGCGGGGGTGAAAGAGAAGGGTGATTGTGGACACACACATAAATTACATTATTCTATAGTACTCTTGACTATATTTTACAATATGATTACAATTACCGTATTATCCAAGTTTACCTGTTAGTAAAATTTACCAGAAACTTTTGTGTGTAACCTTTGTCAACTATCTGATTTAAGTCGTAATGTTTTACAATATTGTGTAAATTGTATATTTCTAAATTATGATTGTTTGCTAACACCAGTAGGGAGTGAAACATGGTAAAAATAACTTTTAATAATTACGTAATGAACATCCCCTAATCTGTTTTAGTTATAGGTAATATATTACTTTGCTATATGTTGACTGTTGTAGGTATAAACAATTTTTGTACCAATCTAATATCCAATTGTTGGTTACTGTTTGTTTAATTAATTAAAATAACATTATATTTAGTAATTTAAATTGTAATACTGTATAAATTAAGTTCTCTCATACTATAATTTGCTCGCTTTCTTAAAGATAATTTGAAGATGTAAACAAACTATCATAAGTCTTCACATAAAAAATGATACATACATACACACGCACACACTCACATCACCAACACGTTCACCCAAATATTTAATTGTTTCGTTATGTTTGATATTTCTACTGTATTTCATACACAGGTCCTGAAGATGACAATAAATATTGTCGAAACGTCGACGCAAAATTACTAAAAGTTGTATTGTTGACCGATCCTCACTAACTATCCACTAAAACATTCACTGATTGACGGTCACTAAAAATTTAAGGATGTAAAAAATAAAATAAAATAAATTCTTACATGGTATGTTAGAGTTGAATTATTATAGTAATACCAATGAATCAAAATAAATTAAACAATAATCATAAACTCCTTACTTCAGTAAGTTACATACAACAGGATCGACCAAAAAGGTAAGTTTGAAAAAAAAATTTTAATAATATGCTAACCCGGTCCTTAACTAAAAGATAGGAATAATAAAGAAAAACCAAGAAAAAAGTCAAAAAGTATTTAGAAAAAAATAATATAAACGCAGAAGAAGCAATTAAAAGAGACGTTTTTCGGGTAAAAGTGTTAAAAATTAAAGGAGTCCAGGGTAGGAGAGAGAAAAACGCAGGTTCAAAGTGGACTGAAGACAGGAAGAAGAGACACAGTGAAAAGATGAAAGATTATTGGAAAAAGAAAAGAACAAGGAATAAAGAATTGAAAGTGGCATGTGGTTCTCAGCTGGCGATACAAAGAGAAAAAAAGTAAAACCAAGAAAGGATAGTTAGAAATTGAAGGAACAAATATTGGAAACTTATGTATTATTGGTTATTGTTAGAACAAGAGTAGACTATGAAACATTAAAATAATACAAAGATAGGAGTCTCATCTTCAGGTATTATACTAGCCCGCAACAAACACGTAAACAGTACGAATTGTGCGCGTTATCTGTTTTCGTGTATTTTCATTCTCTAAAAATTGCATTATTGTAATTACATTAAAATGTAATAACTCAAATAAACATTTGAACCAACCGTTTGAAGAAAAATTTGTTTGTCAATCAAAGTTTTGTCATAAATACTACAGTATATTTAATACTTATTAAAGTTTTGAAAGTAGACTACTATAATGCAAATTTTTGTTTGCTTCTGACATTACTTCAAAATAAAATCTAATTTATTGTTTGCAATATAGGTAAATGCAAACAAAAATGTAAGTACATTAAGAAATGCTACTAAGTTACAGTTTAAAAATATTTATACCTTCTCTCACAATGTTTGTTTAATTATTTTTAATCATAAATAAATGCAAGAAGAAGTCAACATCAAGTTGGATTAAAAAAGTCCAAAAGGATTTAAAAAAATATATATACGCAGAAGAAGCAATTGAAAGAGAAGTTTTTCGGGCAAAAGTGTTAAAATTGGAAGGAGTCCAGGGCAGGAGAGAGAAAAACGCAGGTTCAAAGTGGACTGAAGACAGGAAGAAGAGACACAGTGAAAAGATAAAAGAAAATTGGAAAAAGAAAAGAATAAAGAATTGAAATTGGCATGTGGTCCTTAGATGGCCGACACAAAAAAAAATAAATGCAAGAATGATTAATATTTGTTTTTGCAAGCATATATTCCAAACGTCAAAAATGAACTTACGGGAAAATTTGGAAATATTTAAACATAAAATAAGTAATAAATTAATACCTGAACACATCTAAGTTAATACCAACATTATAGTATTTTCAAAGTTACTATTTCAACAAAATAATAAATATTTAGCCTATATTATATTTTTATATTCATTTACATAATATATTTTATATACATATAACCATACATTAAATATAGTCTGTAAAACACCTGTTAATAACAATTGTATTCAAAAATTTTATTAATTTTTAGGCCTATATAGATTCTGAAGATGATAGTTTATACAGTTAGAGCAGTGTTAAAATATACATATGTATTATTGCGAAACAGATATTATTTATTTATTGTTAAAAGTTTTAAAACTATTAGACTGTGACTGCAGGAGCAATGATCGCCGTCAAACCCAGGGTGTTCCGGCTCTACCGACCGTCAAATAGCCGTGAGTGTAATATAACTAATGGTTGTAGAACTAAGCTTGCACATTCTTACCGGCATATAACTACATTCTCGTTGTCAGTTACAAGATGTTTTCAGAGTACCTGTGTTTTTGGTATCAGTCATTACACGCTTGTATTTCTAAAATGTAAGTAATCTCTATATTTTCTTCTTCTCTTTCACTTCAAAGATTATGTTTGCAGCCTGTTCTGTCTTCCAGCCACCGTTTTCTTGGTCTGCCTTTCTGTGAAGATTACGAGTAGATGTAACTTCCCCATGAGAGGTAACCACCCTCCAGCTAGGTAATGGGTCTACCACTTAAGGCTTCCTAATGAGCCTCATTTTCTTTTGGGGTTTTATCCCTTAGCCTTTGAGGATTCCTCCACGCCACAAGGCAGTGGTTTTATAATTTATACTGAAGGTTTTCTTCCTTTGACAAACCAACGCCGGACTACAAGGCAGCAGCTAAGAAATTAGAATGAAAAAAGGAAGACACCCTAGTCCTCGGCTACTCTAATAGCATCGGGTTCAGAAAAGGACAAGAGACACCTCAGGATAGACTATACAGAAAAAATTAAAGGAAGGGATATCACCCTAGACAAGTTGAAACAAAGTGAGAATCCAGGTATTGCCAAACTCGTATCCACAAGTTGTGGACCCCTGATGCCATGTGTACATTTTGATTTCATTAAATTTGAATATCCACAACAATTATTATTGTTAAAATTCCATTAATAGGCAACGAGTTAAAAATAAACAACATTTAGTTAAAATTAAATCATCAAGTTGAACGGACGTAATATCGAGCAGCGTAATTGCATTCACGAAGAATACCTCTCTCTATTATTTAATACTCAAGTTTTCAAAGTCCCATCCTTATGATTGCTATAGTTAAGACACACACACACACACACACACACACACACACACACACACACACACACACACACACACACACACACACACACACACACACACACACACACACACACACACACACACACACACACACACACACACACACACACACACACACACACACACACACACACACACACACACACACACACACACACACACACACACACACACACACACACACACACACACACACACACACACACACACACACACACACACACACACACACACACAACGTTCGTCGTACTGGGCGTTGAAGGACGATCACGAAGGCCTACTCTCCGGGCGACTCTGATCTTCTACGTGATTTCCCTGGCTTTGAAGTTGTGAAGAGACCTACATCAACGACCTGACGTTTCTTTGTTTCGGTTTGGACCATCTCTGAAACACCCCTGGCAACGCAGTTATCTGCCCGAAGGAACGGTATCACAGAAAGAAGAAGCCTCGAGCAGACGTTCTACAGCGACATCGAACGTGGTTCGACGCCGGCGCAGCCTGAATTGTGCTTTCGTCTTCGACCAGAATCCGCTTCTCTCCGCAAACCTTAGGATGGCTAACTTCAGGCGCGCGCGCGCGCGCGCGCACACACACACACATAAATACTACTCTGATGTTTTAACCGTGGCAATCATAATAATGAAACTTCGGAAACTTAAGTATTATTAATGGAGAGCAAACAAAAATATCTTTATGGAGGTTACACGATGTGGTATTTGTATTAGTTATAGTTGAGTTACTTTATTAGTCGATCACCGCAGTAATAGTTCTGTCAGTATTATCAGATAGCAAAATATGAAACATTGACCAAACTATTTATTTCGGCTCACTTACGAGGTTCATTTAGGTTCACTCTCGTATATCTAATTATTGGGAGAGTACCTAATGAATAAACCAACAGAAGATTAGCTGTAACCAGTACTGTTTTTACTGTAACAAGTATTCTGTAACCAGTACTGTTTTTACTGTAACAAGTATTCTGTAACCAGATTTTTTTAAATATAGGAAGACTAAAACCAAAAAACTAAAGTCAAATAACTAAAGTCAAAAATAAAACTAAAACTACGATGATCCCATTAGCCTGAACTTTTGCGCCTTAAGTCTAATTTGAGACACGGGGAAAAGCAATTGAAACGAACTTTTCGAATTGTGGTTTCCTGTGTTGAACGAAGAACGAATATATACTTCTATATGACATGACCGAAGGTAACAAATAGGTTAGGAATATTAATACGTATAGCAAAGCCAAGCTATTATGGACAACCAGAAGGACAGGCGACAGAGAAAACTTATGTACAGGATAAGGTACATTTCACTCCCTCCGCCATATTTTTTCCTGGAGGAGAAAAATACGTTACGTACCGTCGCGGGGTTGGGTACTCGCTTCTTATACCCTGGTGTGTCCGTGTCTTAAGGACTAAACTCCCCCTCTTCATCTTTTACTCCACCCTTTACCACTGCCACTATTACTTCAGGTTGCGCCTCTGCGTACTCACGAGAGGTGCTTCGATTTTTGTACATTAGTTTAGCTTATATTACTTCTGCTCTCTCTTCTTATCATTAAGGACTCCTTCGACATAAGCGTTAATGTGGTTGCAATGACACTCTGACACAAGCATCATCCTCACTGTAGTCTCCAAGGCTATGCCGCCTATCGCCTATCACTACCAATAGCCTTTGTCTATCAGCCAACCATCTTCTACATTCAAAGAACTTATGGTTGGCGAGTCTCCGCACTGACATGACGGGCTTCCAGTCCTCTCCATCTTTTAGAGGTAGGCGTTAGAAGAGCCGTGCCAAGTGAGGAACTGGGTGAGATAATTTACCTCCCGTGCTTACGCTCCTCCCAAACGCCCACAATGCTATCAACTTTGCAGTCCGTCTACCTTTCGATTTTGCCAGACAGCGTTCCTGCCACCGAGGCACTACGATCTCTTTGCATTGGTCTCCTTACCCACAATCTTTTGTCGTGAGGATAAATTTCCTCCCTTCTGCCAAGAGGTCAATGGGTTTGACTCCCACGACCACCAGCATAGTCGGCTCCCAGTCAGTTTGGTACGAGCACGAGATCCGGTGAATCAAAGTCTTTACTGTGGCTAGGCGCAATCCGTGTTCTTCTGTCCAGAGGCAAACCTGCCTCATTACTTGATTACAGTTTCCTCTGAAATTCCTTGACGTCTCTATCGACGATGACTACGGCGCTGTCATCCGCACAACGAACCAGAAATGTACCATCCGGAGAATGCGGATGTAGGCAATATTTCACCGATCAGGTCCCAGGATGAATCCCCTGACCCGCCCCCTGCTGTGATCTCCTTTCAGAGACGTCCTTCCGTGTTTATGTAAATAAGCTATTTATATCTGAATTATCTAAATAAACTGTAAACTGTACTATCTGGAAAACAGATACTGTAGCGTCCTGAAAATGTGCTCGAGGGCGTGGAGTACATCATTCCAACTAACGGAGTTAAATGTATTTTTGACATCTAACATGACCATTTATTTTAATAAGAAGCATTACTCAATTTGGATGCTGATTCGGATAATCTCCTCCATTTTCAAACTTTGCGTGAGCTTCTATGTATGAACATATGGGAGAGCCTTGCCTAGCACGAGCCGAATGGGAGAGCCTTGCCTAGCACAAGCCGCCGCTGGACTAAATTGTAATCATATGTAGCGTAATCGTGGTGTAAAACCGTTTGCGGCTGGCAAACAACCAACATCATAAGCGCACTGTGTTTCAAACTTGGCGTGAGCTTTTATGTATTAACATATGGGAGAGCCTAGCCTAGCACGAGCCGCCGCTGGGCTAAATTGTAATGATATGTAGCGTAATCGTGGTGTAAAACCGTTTGCGGCTGGCAAACAACCAACATCATAAGCGCACTGTGTTTCAAACTTTGCGTGAGATTTTATGTATGAACATATGGGAGAGCCTTGCCTAGCACGAGCCGCCGCTGGACTAAATTGTAATGATATGTAGCGTAATCGTGGTGTAAAACCGTTTGCGGCTGGCAAACAACCAACATCATAAGCGCACTGTGTTTCAAACTTTGCGTGAGCTTTTATGTATTAACATATGGGAGAGCCTAGCCTAGCACGAGCCGCCGCTGGGCTAAATTGTAATGATATGTAGCGTAATCGTCGTGTAAAACCGTTTGCGGCTGGCAAACAACCAACATCAGAATAAGCGCACTGTGTTTCAAACTTTGCGTGAGCTTTTATGTATTAACATATGGGAGAGCCTAGCCTAGCACGAGCCGCCGCTGGGCTAAATTGTAATGATATGTAGCGTAATCGTGGTGTAAAACCGTTTGCGGCTGGCAAACAACCAACATCATAAGCGCACTGTGTTTCAAACTTTGCGTGAGCTTTTATGTATTAACATATGGGAGAGCCTAGTCTAGCACGAGCCGCCGCTGGGCTAAATTGTAATGATATGTAGCGTAATCGTGGTGTAAAACCGTTTGCGGCTGGCAAACAACCAACATCAGAATAAGCGCACTGTGTTTCAAACTTTGCGTGAGCTTTTATGTATTAACATATGGGAGAGCCTAGCCTAGCACGAGCCGCCGCTGGGCTAAATTGTAATGATATGTAGCGTAATCGTGGTGTAAAACCGTTTGCGGCTGGCAAACAACCAACATCATAAGCGCACTGTGTTTCAAACTTTGCGTGAGCTTTTATGTATTAACATATGGGAGAGCCTAGCCTAGCACGAGCCGCCGCTGGGCTAAATTGTAATGATATGTAGCGTAATCGTGGTGTAAAACCGTTTGCGGCAGGCAAACAACCAACATCATAAGCGCACTGTGTTTCAAACTTTGCGTGAGCTTTTATGTATGAACATATGGGAGAGCCTTGCCTAGCACGAGCCGCCGCTGGACTAAATTGTAATGATATGTAGCGTAATCGTGGTGTAAAACCGTTTGCGGCTGGCAAACAACCAACATCAGAATAAGCGCACTGTGTTTCAAACTTTGCGTGAGCTTTTATGTATTAACATATGGGAGAGCCTAGCCTAGCACGAGCCGCCGCTGGGCTAAATTGTAATGATATGTAGCGTAATCGTGGTGTAAAACCGTTTGCGGTCTGGCAAACAACCAACATCAGAATAAGCGCACTGTGTTTCAACAGTCCAACTTTGTAACTGGCTGAATAATTCAAACAAGAAATACTCAATGAAATAAACTAATCGGTGACAAGGAAATCAGAATCCATGTTTTGCTTTGCTAGGTAACGAATTGTCTGCTTATTGTTACCTGCTGTTCCAATAAACCTGTATTGAAATTTTATTCGAGTTGAGTATATAAATGACCAAGGTAATTGGAGTTACAAGTATGGAGTCATTACTTCCATTATGGATGCAGACTACTGTGTGTATTTTCCCAGCCACTGTTAGTCAAACTTTGTGATCTTATCGGGCTTAAACATTGTATGTTTACTTGCATAAGTATTCAAACAAATATTTACATAAATGTATTCGAACCTTTGATTATATCAGTGAAATGTAAGTAAAGTGCATATATAGTGGACGTATGCATAAGTGAAGAAATTTATTATTACTAATATAATATACAACATTCATTTACTGCTAGAAACACAAAACATCAAGCCTTAGTTCAAACACGCGCGCGCGCGCGCACACACACACATACACACAGTGACAGCGACAGTATTACAAACTGAGCCCTTAGTAGATCATAGGCTTTACTTCCGCTACTAAAGGCCACTGCTACCTTTCTTGTACGCTAACGTCTTATCATCATAACCCGATCAAGGAAGACACACTTTAACTTGAAAATAAATATAAAAGAGGTAGGACTATCATTAAATGTGGATAAAACCAAAAGTCAGACAACGTCTACTCGACCCAGGGAAATTTTGAATATAGAAGAAGATTATATAGAAACAGTCAGGAGTTTCACATACCTGGGAGCGACGATATCTGAAGATGGGAATGAAGAGGCAGAGATAAGGAGAAGGATAGATCTAGCCAACAAGGTCTACTTCGCTCTTATCACCATCTTTAAGTCAAGACTTATTCATAGGCAGACAAAAATGCGCATATACAAAACTATCGTACGACCCATCCTGTACATCCTGTACTATGGCAGTGAAACCTGGATATTAACACAAAGAGCAATTGAATGTGTCCCCAAAACTCCCTCACTGGTATAAAAATGAACCAGTATTATTTATAATATCATTAATGCTATTTTTGTTTATTACTTGACAGTAAAATAAGTATACAGAAGACGATCGCCACATTAGTTTATGATTTCCACGTAAAATGCTTACTAACTTAATATTTATGTGTCAAAGTTTAAGGGAGTAAAACACTTTTGCTAGTTATGTGTAGCTTTGTTTCCCAGTTATTTTAATTTCCTCCAATTATACATTTATTCATACTGATGTTCCCACAAGTTTTTTCTCCTCCTGTACCAAGTTTTTCATTGTCCCATCTTGCAATTATTTGTAGCCTAGCTCAAGCTTCTATTATTATTGTCTCGTCTGAAGTACTCTTCCATTTATAATTTCTTAATTTATTCATTTATTATTTTTTTAGTTGTCCGATCAATTTCAGTTGTTTTTTTCTGTTACGTGTACTATGAGTTTTGTTCTTAATCCTTCTTTGAATGTGTCATGTCATAATTGTCTATAATCGTTTCAATATCCATTTTTATATGATTTTTGTTTAAATTGCTTCCAATATTCTGTGTTGTTTTTCATAATTGACCGACGAGTTAATGCTCAATTACTTGTTTTAACATTTCAGTTCCTGCTTTTTTAGGGACGTCATTATCCCAAGCAAAATGCTTATTATAGTATACAGTAGTTGTTTCGTTGTCTGAGTATATAGTAGTCTTCCTGCTGCTGTTCTTCCTTTAATTTATTCTTATTTTATGCCAGATTAAGAAGTAATATATTTATAAAAAAGATAGAAAAAACATAAACACGTAACAAACAAAATCGACTGAAACTGTTCGGTCACATCGAGAAAATGAATGAGAAAAGATAACTCGTAATTTTGTCACAATTCATTATAATTTCATCAACTATTATAGCCTTCCATTCTGCGACACCACTGTGATTATGTATTTAGCTTTTCCACTGATATTAACTGGTCTTTTGTCGTCCGGTTCTGACGCGTGAACATGTGTAGTTTATGTTTTTTAGTATCGATCATAGTTCGCGAAAAATTCTATAATATTAAATATACCTTGACTTGATAAAGTACTAAATATTATTAAAAGGTATTAAAGTAATTTTATACGTTACCTTTGAAGAAGATCATATTCCGATGTCCGTGACTCTACTGAATTACATAAAACGTACAATAAGTTATGCCTTATAGTATACGTTGTAACTTATAAAATAAGTTATATAAGTTATGGGGAATTTGTTCGTGATAAAAGAGAAATGTATGAGCATACGCAGTATTCATCAATATCAGTCAATGACTGCTTTCACAATGGGAAATAACAGTTTCATGATTGACTTGCTGATAGTGAATATTTATAATATCAACAAAATTTGCAGCCTAATGTCAACTGAACCCAATTTTAATTTTAAAATGTTTTAACCTATATTCATAAACTATATATTTAAACTGTATTTAAGCTTTACTTGTAAACCTTTAATTATATTTCCCTTAGTATAAAGCTAAGTTCGAAAGTTTAGTTAATGTGTGGAAAAGACGTGAAATAATAGCTATTAACTATGAGAACACTGTAAGATTGTTCAAAAACCTGGCTAGATGTAACATTTTTTCACCATTTAAAGAACGCATACTTTTTAAATTATTAAAGATGATGATTTCATTTCGGTTACATTCGATTTCATTATGAAAATATTTTTGTTTTGAATAATTTGATAATTATATTTTCTTTAACTGCCACTTTTATTATTAATTATAATATATTTAAGAGTTATTTCAAATACTTGAGACATAATAATATTTTACTATCACAAGTGTTACTGTGTGTACACTGAAGATGAAACAAAAATACCGTGCAAATACAGAAAACAAACTACTGTAAAAAATGCTATGACTGCTCCTTGTGAATGAAGCAGTTGAGGTTACGGGCAAATTATGCAATACGTTGTACATATTTTAAGCTGTAAGAAATAAATACCCATAAAACAAAGTTGTTAGTGTTCAGGAAACAACAATTTTTATAGGTATTTACAAAAGACGTTTAGGCTTCTAATTTATTATCAGTAACTGTTACGTTAACTGACACAACCCTTCGTAACTATGTGATACTTTATTAGTAGAGTCATAAGAAGGAACAAGGACTTCACTACGCTGTGAAGTACATTTTTTTTAAATACTGCATTGTTAAAAAATCTCTGATCCCTCATAGGGCCTAAGGTGACACACCACTGAGACCAGGACGCCCCAGAAAAAAAATGACGGAGAAGAGTTGAGATGACTCGAGGGAGGGAAAGACGCTGAGGAGATTCAGATGATTTAATATTTGGATCGGTCAGAGAACACGATGGCGTTGCAAGTATCCTAACAAAATTTGAAACAAATGCAATGCTTGTGACATTTAGGAAACCTTTGAGAGGCTGGAGCACGAAAGTGCCTAAATTAAACAGAATAGACGCACGAATAAGGTAACGGAAACCTGTTGGAACTAGAATCAGAGAAATGCTGGGGAATGCTGAAGGGTGTGGTGGAAGATTGGAAAGAATATACATTGTAAACCTGCAATAGAGTTGCGGATGCTTTATCATCCGACACAGGATTGTAGTGCTAAAGGAAGAGGTGAAGAAGAAGAAGAAGAAGAACGTTGCCTGACGGAAGGCGTTCGCAGGATACTGGCCGCAAAAAGGTAAAGAACAAATGAAGAAGAAACAAGCGACAAAACACGTAGTCAGTGGAAAGAGTCTGTCTGTCACCAGGACCGTTTCGGTCTGTTCTATGACAAAACATGACCAACATTCAGCAGTGGGCGGGTCTTTGTTCTTGTGCACGGACAGGAAGTTCACATAATTCACATTTGATTTCTTC
Organism: Magicicada septendecula; assembly: GCA_034769895.1. Classification (NCBI taxonomy): domain Eukaryota; kingdom Metazoa; phylum Arthropoda; class Insecta; order Hemiptera; family Cicadidae; genus Magicicada; species Magicicada septendecula. Next base: position 88,724,285 of record CM068368.1, read on the forward strand.
CTCGTTTCATTGAGCGCAATTAAGGTCGCTCGTAAAAACCATCACTTTCTTACAGGTGTTTGCTTACACGCAATTACAGCAATTGTAAATACGTATAGGAAAATCGTAGTGCATTACAACGCACTTATGATGACCTTGCTACAAGAGCAAATGTCCCGATATAGTTTGCCTATTCCCCGCCGTACCCTGCCCACATGTGTCCTTCCCGCTGTAGGGTGGCTGCCAAGGTCGCATTTCCCGACAGTTAACAGCAGAACGTATATATAAAAGGTAACAAAGGTTCGCAAAACACAACTAAAGCAGTGGTAGCTATCAACGATAATTTACGCCATGTACATGTTTGTAAGTAGTACATACTCTTATAGACTTCCTAGTAGACGTGTAAGCTTGTGTTACGATAAATAAAGGTGACTTAATAATTACATCGAATAGAGTGGTCATTCGTGCTTTGCTAAAATGGTGTAAATTAAAATACGTATACAAATAATTATATATAGACGCACACACACACACACACACACACACACACACACACACACACACACACACACACACACACACACACACAATTCATTTATAACCCTCTGATGATACAGATGTGATCAGTGAAACGTGCGTCAGGTGTAATACAATAATAATTTTACTTGAAGAAGTAGTTAATACTCGAAGAACTACTCATAGTATACAAATAAATATGATATTATTAATAATAAAATTTTTTATACAGGAATATATTAAAATATGTTTCGATAGTAATCCAACTATCATCATCAGATAAAAGATATTTTTTTATAATATTATGTACATATTATGTGTTTAAATATATATAAAATTAACATCTTGAGGTAAATTTTATTATAAATATTAAATGTATTATATACATCAAGAAACGGACTGTAGCAGAAAGTGACTAAATATATACATATATATACTGTTAATGATTTCGAGGTTCGGTCATTAATCATGAAAACTCAGTTTTGCGACGTTTCGAGATTTATACTTCTCATAATCATGCCTACAACATTAAAATATAGTCTTACTACAATGTATAGTCATACAGTAAGACTATATTTTAATGTTGTAGGCATGATTATGAGAAGAATAAATCTCGAAACGTCGCAAAACTGAGTTTTCATGATTAATGACCGAACCTCGAAATCATTAACAATATAATAATACGGTCGATAATTAACATTCCTATATATATATATATATATATATATATATATATATATATATATATCTGATGATGATAGTTGGATTACTATCGAAACATATGTAATTTACAAAATAAGATATATTCTTGCAAACATTTCTTTCTTAATAATAATATAAAATATATAACAAAAAAATTTGAGCATTTATGAATATAAATAAATATGAATATTATACAAAGTGAATAAACTGCCACAAAAATGATTAGTTTTTTCTGCAACTATAAAAAATGTGAGACTCGTTTCACCGATACATGAATATTCCATTTGAATCTCGATTTCTTATTTAAATCGAAATACAAATAGAGTATTTGTGATGTCTGTAGTCTTTGTTGATTCAGATAATGATTATGTGCAAAGTCCGTTGTTTAAAGTAAACAATTTAAATATTTGAATCGAAATAAAATTGGTTATTTGCCGCTGTTTTTTTTTTTGTGTCTGACTTAAAAGTAGAGTTTCATGAAAGACGCTTTTATTATTTGAAATATGGACAATATTTCTGTGGAACAAGTGTCAGAAATACAGATGTTAACTAATTTTTGTGTGATAACTTTAATATAAATGTAAGAGTTCTGGGAGTAACAGTTTTGCAACACAAGTCAATTAAAGATAAGCCGTTTTGTATAATTTATTTACATTTCAGTAAGGAAACTGACAGTGTATGAATGTTGAATATTTCAAACTTATTATTTTAATTTAATTTTTCACAACAGATTTTCCTGGTTTTTGGTACGAAGTTTAAAATGACAATGTAATAACATATGACGTGTACGCCTTTAATAAATAATTAAATTTGTTACACAACAATAACAGTGCACAGTTTTCAACGCATTTGCATTTGTCAGTGTTTGACGTCAAATAATACACTTTGGTAAAATCGAATAAACTTAATGGTGTGGCAGTTTTGTTTTTATTTTTCTATTAGAAATCCATAAACAGTTTCTTACAATCTAATTCGATACTTATATTCGGTAGGTGCTTTTATATATGTATATATATATATATATATATATATATATATATATATATATATAATCAATCACTTTCTGCTACAGTCCGTTTCTTGATGTATATAATACATTTAATATTTATAAATAACTTTACCTCAAGATATACCTTTTTTTTCCTTATTAGGAACATGTTTCAGGTACCATCTTGTACCCATCTTCAGCCTACCGGTTTTTATTCACAAAAACCGGAAGGCTGAAGATGGGTACAAGATGGTACCCGAAACATGTTCCTAATAAGGAAAAAAAAGATATATCTTGAGGTACATTTATTTATAAATATTAAATTTAATATATATATATATATATTTAATATTTATAAATCTTTACCTCAAGATGTTTTTCCCTTATTTGGTACATGTTTCGGGAATCGTATTGCTCCCATCCTCAGCCTTCCTGATTTTAATAAATATAATATCATAAAATCAGGAAGGCTGAGGATGGGAACAATACGATTCTCGAAACACGTACTATATGGAAAAAAATCATCTTGAGGTAAAGAATTTATAAATATTAAATAAATTATATATGCATCAATAAATAGACTGTAGCAAAAAGTGTTTCAATATATATATACACACACACCATCATAACATTTTTTTTACATGAAACAATAATTGTTAATTCATAAAAAGACATCTAAGTAATGATTTGTTCTATTGTTTCTTACTCGGACTCTATTCAAACCGTGGAGTCTGCGTACACCAGTTAGATTTTTATGTTTCAGTACAAAGTATGAAATCTGACAGGCCGAACAGGCGTACTAAACAGACAGCAGGCCTACTTGGCGAAATTGAAGATTACGCTCCAAAGAACTGTTTGAGAAACGCTAGTAGCTTCTTATAACACTATAAGTTTAGATAAGACTAAAATATGTAATTTGTTAACGTGGCGCTCTGTAATTTCATTTCGTTTTTATCAGGCCCTCAGTAGCC